>CM074552.1:6121232-6166232 GCA_037305995.1 Sclerodermus sp. 'alternatusi' | reverse complement strand
AGCAGCTTTGGAGCAACGCAGTAGTAACTCTTGGGAAAATTCTACTTGTTTTTCTTCATTATCTCGAGATCTATCTTTCGACTCTTTACACTTTCTTGCTATTAACTACAATATTCTTAATAATAAGAAAAAGAATATTAGTGGAGCTTCAACTCGGGTAACTCGAGTGTTTCTCTTTATTTCTAACGGTTTCTTACGAATGTAGGTAATATCGTTTCGTCTGTCAATATGCAAAACGAGTTCGGCAAGAACGTGCGGAAAATGTCGAATGCGTGAAAAAGGCGTTAGAGGTTTGCTCGTAGGGGTTCCTTTGTACACAAACGCACACGATCGTACGCGGGCCACGATAAAGAACCGGTAGGCTTAGACGAGGATAGAATAAGGTGACACAAGCTGTGAATGGGCCTATCGTTGCTACAACTAGACAGACAGACTTTCGTGCAAAACACTCGAACGGGAATTTCATGCAAATTTCTCCAATACAGACGAGCGCGAGATAGATGGAGGGAGGAAGAGAGAATTTTCTGCAAAATCTCTCATTTTTCGTCGAAGGCGTCAAAATCGTAAAAGAACAATTTCGAGAGCTTCCAATGGAATCAGGGAAACGCGCAAGTAGACACGTGGAAAAGATTTCTATCGTTCTCATTGGCAGAGAAGCAGAGACGAGGCATTTTTTCTCTGTTCTTTTTTTTTCGCGCAGAGTCGAGGTATTTGGAGTATTTTTGTGTTTTTGGAGAATCACGATTGTGACGAACTTCGGGCGTCGGCGTCGCATTGCAATGTGGCTTTGGAACTGTGCTGTTCTAAAAGCCAAATGCCAGGACGTGTAAAAGATACGAGACCACCGGTAGTGAGGGAGGGAAGGGACGCGCTATGTAACGGGTCTTTCACAGAGTAGGTCGATACGTGCAGTAGTTGACACCGATTAGGACACCAGCCATGCCATAAATACATGTGTCACTCCGCGAATGTGCTTCGTTTCGTTCCTTTCCGTATGCTCCGCGTACATGTCTTGCGTGCATACGGCTCTTTCTTCTTTTTCTTTTTTCTCTGGGTGGTCAGCTGCCGCGGCAGTAAACTAGGGGAAACCGAATAAGACTTTATTACAAGATCTGCACCAGCAGCAAGCAGCGTACGCGCCAAATTCCTCTTCGTGCTTTCGCGTAGTTTCGCATAGAATCGCAGCCATTCATTATATAAATGCGCGATCATGCGTGCGCGAATGGGGAATAAACGCTGCACTTGTAATGACTCGGAAATAAAACGACTCTATTAACGACGATGGTCCTCCGCTCCATTCTCGATTCGATTCTGGTGGTCGAGAGCGGCCACTCCGTCCCGGCAGCATTCCTAATAGGAGAACCGTATAATTCGGAGGAATCTGGAAATTCCGTGCCAAGTGTCACGACGCCTTTTTTTATCCTTCTCCTCCTCCTCTCCACTCCTCTCTCACGTTTCGTTTCATTCAGTGTTTTTGCCGTAATCCATGAATGACATTACCCTATGACACTTTAACGGTGCTCGATAAAAAAAGGAGCGGAGGAAAAAAATGCTAAAAAATTCCAATAAATTTGCATTATCGATCTACGGAGCAGAGATCGAGCTCCGAATTCCGATTGTACGACGCGTGTGAGCGTCGACCGATGTCAATGAAATCGTTGCCGCCTTTCTTCCTTGAATTTTTCTCATTTCTTCTCTCACGCGTCGTCCGACCTTGCCCCAATGACCAATGTGCGCGTACTTGAAACAGCATTGCTCTTCCATTCCCGGTAACGAGCTTCGTCGCGGCACATCGATCAATTCAATTAAATCCCTCCCTCCCCCTCCGCCCCTCGATTACACGTAAAATGTCAATCAGCTGCTCGAAACGCGCTCTGGTCGTTTAACATGCAAGAGTCATCAATTTTTCTCCCTCGCGAACAATCGAGGCGACTCTCCTTCTTTTTCTTGGAAGAAGATGATGCGGCGAAAACAAAGGCGACGAAATCAAGAGAGGAAAAAGAAACAGCCACAGCTTCATTCCGGTTGTTACGAGTGGACCACTAATGGCGCTAATCGATCGGCCGCTAGCTCACTTGCGTTATCGCAGGAATGCGCGTGGCACTCGACATGACACGACACGACACGACACGACACGAGCAGAGAAACCGGAGAAACTTTCCGCGTTTCCTCGACGAACGCTTCTTTCCCGTTTTACCAAACATACACGCTTATATGGACGCGTACATGTAAATTTGCATTGCTCAAGCTTCCTCTTATAGAGGCACGCGGCAAAATTTCTTCCGAAATCATCCTATGTCCCTCCGTGCCCTTAAGGAACATCGAAACTCGAAATATTTGATTCCGGTGCTCCATCGACCGATGTCTTTCGAAACTCACGTTTCTCTCCACTCTATTCCAATTCTAATCTAATTCTCGTATTCTCTCTCGCATGTTCCTGCATATACTTTAATCGCAATGGAACACTCGCTGTGAAAGATAAGGAGGTTCTTAAAAAGGTTGTAAGAGGAAAAACTGAATTTTTTACTTGACTTAATGCGACTGCCGCGGTGGAGTACGATGCATTGGAATCGAAAGTCAATTTACTTTTCAATTAGGGAAAACAGTTCGAGACATAAAATATTAGCTAGTAAAGTTAAATATAGGCGCTCTCGCCGCCATATAAATGTTGCGTGTACTTGGCGTACCGAAAGCTGAGATATCATTTATCATTTATCGCGATTATAAATATAGAAATCTGAATGCTTCCACTTTTTTCGTAAGGAGAAGGACCAAGAGAGAACGCGAGAAAGGAAGAAGAAGAAAATCACGCGTCAAACGGTCAAACGGTTTCTAAATGCAACCATTAAAGACACCACACACGAAAGTAGCGGAATGCCAGAGAGCTCTAAGCTTGCCTCGACCGCTCTCTGGACCACCAAGGACGAAAGGTCCTACCACCACCACTACCACAACGCACCAGACGTCGCACACCATACACCATACAAAATCCTAACTCGTGGTGCTTTTATAAAATTTTTCTCTACTGGATTCTGATCGCTCAATCGGGGAAAGATCTATTCTCCAACCCTTCTCCCGTTCGGCAGACTACCGAGGACAAAAAATTGCACACGCACGCACGCATGCACACATTCGCAAAATAAATATGAGAGACAAGCACGAATATATAAAATCTATTGAATTTTCTCCCTTCTCTATCTCGCTCTTTTTTTTCTTTTCATTTTTCACGTCGTATCTTTCTGCGATGTTTAAAAATACATTTTCGCATCGGATCTATGGAATCATAGGAATTTAAATGCGCGATATCAAACCTTTTTCCCATGTGTGGAGAACCCGTTGGATAGAGCAGACAAATGCAAATTCTCTTGACATTGGCCAAATTTACGATTCAGCCGGGACTTGATTCGATTGAAATATCACCGGTGCGGTGTAGTGACTTTGACTCTGTGGTTTCTGCGGCATCACCACAATACGGCTTGTTTTCAAGGTCGACAATACATCGGTGAGATGCACAGCAATAAAAACTCAGCGATATGCTGGAGACCGTGCTAAAAAAATTTTCGACGCTCGTGAGTTTCATTTTTCCCGCAGAAGAACCAGTCTCCTACTACTGCTGCCGCTGCTTCTGCTTCTGCTTCTGCTGCTGCTGCTGCTGCTGTTGCTGCTGACGTTGCCGTTGCTGTTGCTGTTACTGATGCTGATGTTGCGGCCGCTGCTGCTGCTGCTGCTACGCTAAGAGACAAGGAATGCATTCCGATGCGAACCTATGCCTCGAGCTAAATAATAAGAAGAACCTTCCTTCATCTCCTCTCTTGTTTCACGTGAGAATCTTTCTGTAGTACGAGCAACTCTCTTACCTTATTGCCTTACAAGACATGTCCTACCTAAATCAGATCCAGACGAACTTGCAACAGTAGTCAGTTCTCATCAACATTTTCATCGGTGCCCGTCTATTCTTCACGATCGAGTTTTAACGAAAAATTAAGCACACGGAAGAAAGTCGATCTTAACGGAGCTCTCATCCTTGCCCTTTCCCCACGTCCCGTATTTCTCCTATATTCTGACATGGGCACGAATCTCTCTCTCTCTCTCTCTCTCTCTAGTTACGTAAAATTATAATAATTAACGACTGTGAAAATGCGCGGATGAAACGCACACGTATACTGTTATTTTTTCATACTCTTTAAATGTGTATATGCATCTCTACATAATATATATGTGTATATAGATGTGCAGAACAAAATTTGAATTTAAGATCTTGCCAATCCTAATGTGATTTTCAACATTGAAATACGAAGTAATAAAACATGTTCTCCCACTAATTGCAAGTATTCACATATTAATCGTGCGTGTGTGTACGTGCGTTGACGGTCGACGTTGATCAAACGGGCATCCAAGTCCCTCGAGTCCCAAGTAGGGCCCCCCTCCCCCCTGTCTTTCTCGGGCCAGCCGAGAGACCTCTCTGTGCACCTGTGCAAGTTAAGAGGTGTTGTATTTTCACCTGGCAGTTCAACTTGCTATCGCGAGCAGGAAGGTTCTGCAGCCGCGATCTTCTCGCGCACCCTCGACGATTCAGACCGATATGAAATCAACATTTCATCGAGATTCCTAAGAGGATCTCGACAGAATCTTTCACTCGATCATTGTGACGCGCTGAAAGAGAAATACTATAGTTTTCTGTGATTTTTTTTTTTTTTTTTTTTTTTTTTTTCTAAAAGAGTGACACTGCAAAAAATACATTGCAAAATGGACACCATACTAGAAAAAATGGGGAAATTGAATCTGGTAATATATATAAACTAATTTATACCATTAAACCTTAACACTTATCGTTCATCGTAAGAACTTGAAAAGTGTTGGAAAGGACAGCGAGACACGTTAATTGTTGTGCAATTATTGATTAGTCGCGTGTAAACTATTATACCGAGGCACGTGCTACTACGATATTATAATAGCATTCGCTCTGCCTCTCAAAGTTTACCGATTTCTCAATAATTTCTATGAAATTTCGATTTTCTCCATTTTCTCGATTACCTGACATGTGTGAAACTTGAAAGCATAACACCATCATCAAGGTGCATGGAGAAAAGATGTCTTTGCGTGCACGTTTGTTAATTATGAAATTACGTCATAAAGGAAAGAGGGAAATGGAGGAAAAATGAGCGATTCGTCGTTGAATCGATTATAGATCAATTTCTTTTCTGCACGCTACTCGCACATATGCTAATGTCTCGTATATCGTGTAATTCGTACATCCAATTATATTGTACACGTAAAGTAAGAGTGTAATAAGAATCATGCGAAATATGTATTAGCAATTTGGCTACGTCATCTCTACATTGTGCATTAAATAATAAGGAGAATATGTATGTATTAGTATGTTCCTCCTCTCTCTTAGGCTGATCACGTTACGTTAATTCGCATTACATATGTATATATCCTTCTTTTACGGTAATTCTAATCGTATTGACACACATATCTACGCACGTAGCCCACAAGTAAATACGGTAAAATATCTCTTAACAATGAACGATGAAAAATTACTGAATTATCGAGTCGCGCGTGTTTCGCCGTCTCTTCAATTTTCTCTCTCTCTCTCTCTCTCTCTCTCTCTCTCTCTCTCTCTTTCTCGTACCAGAGCACTCTCACCAAAGATATTCGAAGAGTGAAACTTTTCGGGTGCCCTTCTCTTATCGATTCCAACCGACCAACGATTCCATCGGTTGATCGATGCTTGCGTGTCTCTTGCGTTTGCCTCCTTCCTCGACAATTGAATACAAGAAACTTTTATGTAAAAAAAAGAAAAAAAACAAATTTCTCATTTTCCATGCCTATATGTTACATTTACACACACGCGTCTATGGAGCTCTATGGGTTTTCCAGTTGAAATGAAATCAGATCCTTTTTTCGTAACAGTGTCACTTGGAAAAAGAGGGAAAAAAATTAAAGTGGGAAGCGTCTCAGAAGCAAGGGGGTAGCAATGGCCTTAAAGCAGCGCGGGTTGCAAATGAACGAAGGCAGTTGCGCGGATACGGTTGAAAAACTTGGCGATTCAGCGAAGCGTTTAGAAGCGCAAGAGACGTTTCTAAATGCTAGTGGATCGACGCTCGTGGCCGCGTTTTAGTTTGCTCGTACATAAACTCACTGACCAAATACCAGATATCATGTAGAATAGTCGCAATCGCCTCCCCAAATCGATAATCGCACGTTTTCACATTCATACCGTGCGACAGCTTCTCCCTTTAAATCAATTTTAACATACTGCAGTATGTATGCATACGTGCAGAAACAATTCCCGCATAAACAGTGGCATTCTCTCAAAATAAACTGCAAACTTAAAGAGACTCGAGTTCTTCCTCGAATCTCTTTCACTTTACGCGTATTGATTAGAACGATCAGATTCATCACACCGATCGGATTGATCGGATTGATCAGATTGATCGGATCATTAAGATCCACAATTAAAATACTGCAATAACAAAATCATCGTACCTCATCGCGATCATTGCTATCTCATCTCGTCCCGTCACAGAGATACAGATTGATAAAACAACTGATTAAGTGGATTCACCTTTGTATCAGGACTTTTTTCTTGCCCCCCTGTTACTTTTATTTAGTATCACGATTATGCAACTGAGATGCATCGTCTATTTCAGGAGAATCAATGGTTACTGGTTACTTTTATGAGGATTCGAGTAATTAACGCATGCATTCGATGCATATGCAAAATTTCCAAAAGTTCCGCATATATTTTCCTTCCGAGAAAGTATTGTACAGTAATGCGCGCGTTATGTCTGAGTCGTGTTATGGAGCGATTTAAATAGATAGCGGTACTCCGTCTACCAAGTACTAGTCGTACGCTTTTTTGCCGCTTGTTAAACTCGAAGAGATACGAAGAGAGTGGCGAGTTCACAAATTTAAGACACGAATCAAAAGAAAAATCAGCCTATCCTGAGCGTAAAGCGTCAAAGGTTGTTCCAAACTGTGCACTGGGTTTATTGACTCAATTGTTCCTCGATCTCTCGATGTATTTGACAAAAGTAAACTCGATGGGAAGAAATACTACTTCCTTGGTATTATTCCGCTCGCGATATCATTTTTCGATTTTGTATCATTGCTAATATCAGTGACGACGACGAAAATTGATTTATTTTCGTGGAAAGGAGAGGAAAAGGGGGAGAGAGGAGAAAAGAAAAAGTAGTTTTGCATTTTTATGGTTTTACGGCTGCGGTTCTATGCGGTTTTATGGTTTCACGCGGAAGGTCAAAATTAAAATTCGGGGAATTCGTTGAGGTGACGAGTGAAAATCATTCAGATGGCTCAGCTGATCCAAATGGGGAACAATTTGTCCCTGATATGCATAGACTCGTGATAAGCGATGAAAAATAATTGGTCGTACTTTTCGCGATAACACGTCAAGTTTCTGGCTGAACGCCAGATAAGAAACTCCGGTAAAAGATGTGAACAGTGTCGAATGAACGATCGCGGCCTCAAAACTGTCACTGCTGTACGATCATCGTCGTTACGATCATCCTTGCCGTATTGTCCCTTCGCCATGATCATGGTGAGAACAGTTCGATGAAGAAAAGACACGCGTGTTTTATGTTGAGACAACCCAATCGCAATGTTCCACAGTGTAAAATGTTATAAGAATTCTCAACTAACGGAGGAAACCAATTGACAAGTTGGCACGCAAATCAGATGGCCAAAAGAGACGAAAACGATATTTCAGAAAATGTTCGTGCATGTCATTACTTTAACGTTGCCTCTCTTATCTTTGGGTAATTTCGTTCGATTCCGATATATTGATTTTAAAAGCCCGACAAACATTCAGCGCCAACTTCAAATATAAGTGACTATGTTTCAAGCTATCTCCTTTCGTGAATATATGTAAGTGCGTAACTTTCTTTCAATACAATTCCAACACGCAAAATTCGAGTGGTCTGCTGAACTTGCTAATGATACCTGTTGACAAAGGTAGAGTGGTAGCGGCAGTAGTTGTGTTGATGTTGTTATCGTTGCCACACATCATAACCAAGTAAAAGTGAAAATTCGCATCTTCTTCCTTCAGCATTCTAATTATTTACTGCGATAATACAATCGTATGTGTACGGAGAAAAGAAATAAATTGCCTGAAAAAGAAGATAGCAAGTACATTGAAAATGCATATTTTGTTTTTCAGAGAATTCCGAGTTGTCCTCTCAGAAATCCACAACCCTTAAAGGATTTCGTTGGTCGTTGTCAGACTATGCCATCTCGAGTAAAGAAATCTTTCTGCGGTTGCCTTCAGGTAAATATATATATGTATATTCCTTGTTAAAAATATATTAACACATTATTCCAGTTACGGTATAACATTATAGCACAATTTGAACTATTTTGTAAACGTGGAGTAGCAAAGAAACAAAACGCACAAACTCCAGTTTCGTCTAATTTCTCTCAATTTCGGTCAGTTTCGCCTGGTTTCTCGTGTAATCGAGTTATACAGGGAATTACTTCCTTGTATCGTATTGCATTATACGCGACTGCCATGTTCCACTGGCATTGAGCGAATGAAAGAAACGCAATTTGATCTCCATCTCCCGCCGCATCGGATACTCTGAGATACTCTGGCAGTCGTGCAGTAGTAGTATCCAGCGAAACCTGCCGACTTAATTGTTTCATCGTACACGCGAATTATCGAAGTATCGTTGAGTCTCGTACGTAACGAAATGCGGCGGAAAAGAATCGGCGGATTTCGAGGAGGATACTCTCGTTAAATAGAGCAGAGTACTCGAGAAATTGGTCGCAAATTTGACGAAGACACGCGCGCTACAGCTTCCACGGACAAGCGAGAGACTGTGTCGAGCGTTAGATTCTCGCTACTATGCAGCTATGCGGCTATGTGGCTATGCAGCTATGCAACTATGAGCCGCTGCGTTGTTACTCCTCATCATCTATCGCGCAGCTGCTTCTCTGGACCGGCCAGAACCATTTTCTACTACACCGTTTTCCCATGGTACAATGTAATAGGAGGTATATATGCGCGCCTATCCCAAAGACCAAGTACGCGCCAGATGTAAGATAGCGAAACGCCGTACAATTACCTGCAATTACGCCGACATTGGGGGCTGGGAGAAGTTGGAGGTTGGAAGCTGCAAGTTGGAAGTTGGAAGACTCATTTTACTAGCGTCCTGCGTGTGCTGTAGCTGCCTACCATCAGCAGCACTCGCTGTGTGTGTGTGTGTATTGCAATAAACCGACGACGAATCCACCGGCGCGTACATTCCTCCTCGTGAAACGATCGCGAATTCACCGCTCAAATAGTTGCGGAGAAAGATGTAGAAAGTCATTGGAAATATGGAAAAGCTTCCTACTATGGAAGGCGTTGTCGCCCCATATTAAAATACTCGGACTCAATTACACGTTGCAACTTTTGCGCACTTTCAAGTAGCGTTTCCGCACGTAGGAGTTTTGCGCTAATTAAAAAAAAAAGCATCGCGCGTCGATCGATCAAATATCCTTTGAGTAAGCGGATCTCCTCCCTCGTCCCTGACCATCCTATCTTGTCCTGTACTGTCCTTTTTTTTGGTTCTGATGTCTAAACGTGTCATTCGCGTGTACGCTCTCTTGTGCGAAGATAAACGATCGTAAAAAAGAGTAGGCCGAGGAAGTTTCGAGAGGAATAATAATTCGACCGGAATATCGCCGGAATATCGTTACGTGCGAGTAGGTAATTTCTTATATATAGTCAGGTGTGAAAGTACCTTAGGAATTCAATGACCAAGCCGGTCTTCTGTGACCTTTGTTGCCACTGCGTTGCTCCTTCGTGGCTTTTGCAGTTTCGCAGACTCCTCCACTATAATGTCACGCGAAGGCGAACCAATCTTCGCCTTCTTATCCATCCTTCGATTTTTTCAGTCTACCTCTCTTTCTGGTACCAATGAAAATTTCTAAAGCCCCATACTCTTATCCTTGATTGCACTTTGAACCGCAAAAACCATTCGTTGCTTATGGGTGTGTGCGCGTGTGTGCTTCAATTGAATAAATTATTGGAAGGAGAACACGTGAGGAGACTCATCGTTTCTTTTTTGTTATGTATGCAGGATGACGAGCCGCCGGAAATCACGTATTGCGTTGTGGAGCAAACGGGAACACTCACGCTTCAAGCAATGACGCCGACCTTGCCAATGCCGGCTGAAGAGGAATTGAACAAAATGTTTCTCGAATTGGTCGACGAATTAGACCTGACCCAGGCCAATCGACAAGCGGTTCTGGCACTTCCGGCCAATAAAAAGTGGCAGATTTATTGCTCTAGAAAGGGCAATGACACCCTTGATAACGGTGGACTTAGAACAACCGATCTTAGCGGTGATCCTGAGGATTATATCAATAGACTCAAGACTATTGCAAGTGTGAGTGAGGGAATGACTTTGATTCTCAAAGTATATAAAATCTCTCCCTCTCTCTCTCTCTCCCTTTCGCTCATGTTTCCTTTTTCCTTCAGAGTAATTCAGTGGACGAAGGTGAACGACCAGAAGAGGTACCAAACTACATGCGGCAAGTCGAAGCTTTAAAGACTGCACTGAGAACACAGCCACATAGCTTTGTTCTCAGATTTATAGAACTAGATGGTTTGAATGCGTTACTCCAAGTACTAGGAACTATGGACGCGGAAGCAGCAAACAGTAATCTTCACACCAGTGTAATTGGCTGCTTGAAAGCTTTAATGAATAACTCGGTAAGTTATCGAATCCTTCTCATCGTGTAAATTCTTAATAACAAAGTAGCACCCGATGCACTTTAATCTCTTCTCTTGTTTCAACATTAATCGCAGAATGGTCGTGCACACGTATTAGCCCATCCAACCGCTATCAATACGATATCACAGTCGCTGGCGACTGAAAATATCAAGACTAAAATTTCCGTCTTGGAAATACTTGGAGCGGTATGCCTGGTTCCAGGTGGACATCGCAAAGTCTTAGAGGCCATGCTACATTTCCAACAGTATCATTCCGAAAGAGCACGTTTCCAAAGCATCATCAATGATCTTGATAAGAATTTCGGCATTTACAAGGACAATTTATCGTTAAAAACGGCGATAATGTCTTTTATCAATGCTGTCCTTAATTACGGTCCTGGACAAGTAACTTTAGAATTTAGGTTGCATTTACGATACGAACTTCTCATGCTGGGAATTCAACCGATTATCGAGAAATTAAGGAAATACGAGAACGAAACTTTGGATAGGCATTTGGATTTTTTCGAAATGGTCAGGAACGAGGATGAGAAAGAATTAGCTAGAAAATTCGAAAAGGACCATGTCGACACGAAGAGTGCCACCGCTATGTTTGACCTACTCAGGCGAAAACTCAGTCATACCGCGGCTTATCCTCATCTTTTAAGTTTGTTGGAACACTGTCTTTTACTACCATGTGAGTGAGGATTGCATTTTAATGATCAATAATCAATAAAATCCTCTTTCAAATACACACGCGCGCACAAACGCACACGCACACGCATATATACGCACGTACACGAGACACGCACACGTATACACGCGCGCGCGCGTATATCTCTTATTCCTCATAATTTCAGTGGACTATGGCTCGTACCCTCAACATTGGTTACTTTTCGATAGAATCGTTCAACAAATTATCCTTCAGTCTGAAACTAGTGAAAATGGAACCACGAGAAATCCTGATGTGGCACCTATCGAAATCAATGTCAAAGAGATTGTACATCTATTGGCAAAAGAGGAAGAATTGGTTGCGGCCAGGAATAAGGCCGAAGAACTGGAAAGAGAAAATTCTGACATATCCACAAGACTGACGAAAAAGGAGCAAGAGTTAGATTTGAGAACGCAGGAAAAAGTATGTTAAAATTCAACATCAAAATTGGCAAAACCGCTAATTAGATTGTGGTCCTTGGCGAGGGGTGTCGTCTCTCGTTGCTCATCGCATTTAATTTTGCAGGAGGATATGGAAGCGAGCTTGGCAAGAATCAAAGAACGTTTGGAAAAAGAGACGTCCATGCATATAGAGACTAAACAGAGAATCTCAGAACTTCAGGATAAACTCGAGGCATTATCACGACAAGTAAATAATGAGAAATCTGAAAGAAAACGTTTGGAGCAATTGGTGGCTTCTGGAAGTTTACCGGACGATGCAAAGGCGACCATAAAAATCGTGGACGACGAGATTCTAGAGAAACTAGAATCCAAGCCAACACCGCCACCTCCACCACCGCCACCACTGGCACCTCCACCACCGCCTTGCTTAATGCCAATTGCCCCATCGCCAATGAAGGTAAGTGCCGAAGAGGTCGAAATAGTGGGATAAATTATTGAGTATGCAGTTCTGCAGTGACTTCACAAATCATTTCCTTAACACAGATGGAGATAATTAAGAATGTTCCGCAACCTAGTAATCCATTGAAATCGTTCAATTGGTCGAAAATTCCAGAGCAAAAACTACAAGGTACGATATGGTCTGAGCTGGATGATTCGAAATTGTACAACATGATAGATTTGGAATCGATAGATAAGATTTTCTGTGCCTACCAGAAGAACGGTGTCTCTACTGAAGGCTCAATTGAGGATCTTCGAAGTTTAGGAAAAAATAAGAAGACCATGTCAGTTATAGACTCGAGAAGGGCACAAAATTGTACAATATTATTATCGAAATTGAAACTTTCCGATAGTGAGATCACAAGAACCATATTGTCTATGGACCAGCAGAATATCCTGCACATAGACATGGTAGAACAGTTGCTAAAATACATTCCATCTTCAGAGGAGGCTGCTCTTCTAGATATGCATCAGAAAGATCTTCAAAGCAGAGCCGATTGTTTCCTCTATCAAATTTCCAAGTGAGTCTGCACACCGCCCCAGCTCTTGCGAGACTCGAATTTCGCTTTAACCCTGATTCTGATGTTCATTTTCACTTTAGAGTACCTCACTACGAACAGAGGCTGAGATCCCTGCATTACAAGAAAAAGTTCGCAGCTAGCATCGCGGAATTGACACCTAGAATGCGAGCTGTCCTTGAGGCTAGTCGTCAAGTAGCGAGATCGCGCAGACTCAAGAAACTTTTGGAACTGGTTCTCGCACTGGGAAATTACGTGAATCGTGGGAATGCACGCGGCAATGCTTGCGGATTCCGTTTGGCATCGTTGAACCGTCTAGTCGATACAAAATCATCCTATTCGAAGGGCACGACCCTTCTTCATTACCTTGTGCAGGTTTTAGAGTCTAGATTTAGAGAGGTACTGGACATCGAAGAAGACATGCCTCACGTGAAAACTGCTGCTAGAGTCAGTATGGCCGATCTACAGAAGGAAGTGACAAACTTGAAGAATGGACTGCAGGATGTTCAGAGAGAGATCGGTAAAGCAATTTAAAAAGAAGATACAAAATAATTCAAATTCTACTCTCTCTCTCTCTCTTATCGTTACAGAGTTTCATCGCGGTCAAGCTCAAGTACTTCAAGGTGATATGTTTTTACCAGCAATGAGAGATTTCCAAGCACAGGCAACGTGTAGACTAGCCGAGGCTGAAGATCTTTTTCAAGACATGAAAACTAGAGTGAGTTTAAAAACAACGTTCTCTTCTCTTTCTCTCTGTCTTCGTGTCTGTAACCTTTACTTATTACTCATTAGTTCGATCGAGCAGTTCGACTTTTTGGCGAAGATTCAGCTGGAGTACAACCAGACGAATTCTTTGGCATATTCGAAAACTTCCTACAGGCTCTGACCGAAGCCAGGCAGGATGTTGAGAATATGAGAAAAAAGGTTGAGGAAGAGGAACGAAGAGCAAAACAGGAACAAGAAGTATGATCCAATTATTTTTTTTCTGTTTTTGATAAATATCATTACTGCTAAGAAAATAGAAGAAAAATGGAAGAATCTCTTCTTTTTGCAGTTGCGAAAAAGGACAATGGAAAGGAAAAATTCCCGAGAAGGCATATTGAACAGCATTTCGTTGAATAAAAAGAATGAAACTAATTCCACTGGTCAGAGTGACAATAAGGGCGAGTTTGACGATTTAATTTCTGCCCTTCGAACTGGAGACGTTTTTGGCGAAGATATCGCGAAATTCAAGAGATCCAAACGTCGGCCTGTTACACCGAGTGGACAAGAAACTCGCAGGCATAGCGCTCACAGAGAAGATTCCAGGGAGAGACATTAAAATTTTTAAGATCTTTCAACAACACGGATCTTTCTTCAAACTAAGTTGATTTACGTCTTCCTTCTTTGCTTAGGGAGTTTTATATTTAATGGAAATTTTTAGACAATGAGAAACGACAAGATTGATGCCAATTGATACCAGTATAGTCATCTATCTCTTCTTTTTCTTTCCTTCTTTTATTCATATAAATATTAGAAGAGTCATAAAGACAATGGATTGACTTTATAAAGGCCGCTTTATAAAGAAATTATAAATTAAACTAAACATTAATAAGGAGGTCAAGGATACTGCGTACAGCTTCCTGTGGTATATGAACACGACTCAGTATATATGACTATGAATGATTTTGGAAGAGATTACAGAGTCAGAGGCAAATGATATATGTCGAGCATTAAATGCAGATTTAAATACAGATAAATGGTACAATAAACTTTGATAGGCTTTACTTTTTGTACATAGTTTACAAAGCAAACGCATTATCTATTTCTTTGGTAGACAAGAAGTATTTTGTACAGTGATCGATGAATCAGAAAACAGCAGGCGACACGAGCACTCACTTTTACAATATAAAATTGTTGATTAGAGCCAACACCAATTACACTTGATGTTTGGAAGAGATTCTTATTTTAAGATGCAAATTTACGATTAGATTGCGTTTATGAGCAGAATATGGATTCTAAGGTGAGTGTAATAAATGATTTAATTTTATAATGTAAAGTTAACACACACGTTTTGAGCAACCTTGGCAAAAAAGCGCGCCTATACGAAATATTCTTACTTCGAAACAAGCGCGTTTTATTTCTAACAAATTATATAGTCATCATATATATTTTCTACGTTTACTTAAAAAATATAGTTCAGATATTCAGTAATAATCGGACCAATCGCGAACATTTGGAAAAATCTTAGAAAATAATCTAAAATTGGTAAAAATTTTCCTAAATTATACTACATAAGTGTACGTACGTCCCATTGAGCGAGTGTTAATCTGGAATTGAAAGAAATAGATTTAATAAGTTTTTTGGTACCTATTTTTAATATGTATATCATTAAGGCCTGCACAATGCAAGAATTACAAAATTCAATACACTCATATATATATACACACACACACACACACATAGACACAACTCACTCATGGATTAAAGCTGCAACAATAAAATGATAAGTCTGATTTTTTATTTATCGATTGTAAGAAAAAACTGTTCACACATTAATTAGATGTTTAAAAGGTATGAGAAATTGCTAATGAGAAATAACAGTAAAAAGATAAATTCATCTTAAGATTTAATGTCTAGAGGTAATATAGAACTAATTAGAAATTTTCTGTATAGAATTAATGTTTTGTAATCTTTTGTACCTTTGTAAATATTATCTATTAATGTTCTTGTATTAAATGTAGAGTTAATTATTGGACAAGAATTAATATTCAATTAATATATAACTAATATCATTAATATTATGTGTAGTAAAATAAAGAAATTAATAAGATAAATTTAGCATATATATATATATATATATAGCACTTATTAATATAGTAAATATAATTTATTAATAAATAATGTGTGTGTGGAGATATATATGATATGGAAATATCAAAATATTATAATATGCAATCAATGATTGTCATAGCAGAAATCTTTTTAAGAGCAGCTTTAAAATATTAAAATGAACTCCCTATTTGCAATATCACTCCCTTAAGTTATTATTGTTGGCAGACCTAATGTGTTAAATCATAGTAACATTGTTACTAATTGTTACTGCATCTTACCGATACATATATGACTCGAGTGTGACCATACGTTGATAAAATAGATTGAAATGTACTTTATGTTACTATGTAAATGACCTCTCTAAGTCCTATTCTACTTTAACAAGTGATTAATTTAATCATTTTTATTAATGATAAACTTCATTTATTCAAAACTTTTTTGTTACTGATTGAAAGTTTTCAATATTTGTATTTATGACGACATAGATTAATAATAATTGTATACGTTTTGACTTATAATAATAATAATCTATGAATCAATAATAATAATGATTATTATTTTTATAAAATTTTATGATATTGCACATATCAATTTACTCAATCTCCTTATAATGAATAAATTTTTTAAATTGTTTAATTTTTAAATTAAATAACATCTATTGCCAATATATTCGTAAAGAATTGACCAACACAACAATAAAGACACAAGTATTATGTTTTTGTTCAGAAACTTTATTTTTTACGTACACTAGTCGACTACTATGCATGCGTGGAGATGCTCGGATGCAGGAAACTTTATCTGAAATCCGAAACGTGGTGTTAAATGTTTTTTCAATATAACAGCGAAGTTTTCTCCAATAATTTTTTTTTTCTTTTCTGGAGAATAAGAGATTACTTCATCCATAATTGATTCTTTTAAATTATAGTGCGTTACGTTACATATATAGCCTGAAATTGATCGGATCAGCGCTAAGGCGAACGAAACGTTCTTTTCGATGATTAATTAACTATGTTAAATTTCTTTTTAACGATCGTTCTCCTAAGAGACGTTTGATGAGTTTTGTCTAAAATGTCTATTAAAACAGGACGTAGGAATAAAAAATAGAAATTCTTTCAACACCGATCGCTGTATGAATATTAATATTAAATGAATTTTACAAGAAATTCGTCCGACTTAACTAGCCTTGCGATCAGATACATACATACATACATACGTACATACATACATACATACACACATGTATGTGTATATGTATATCTCTTTATACTTTTTATTTATATATATATATATATTTTTTTTTTTATTTATTTATTCATTCACTTATTCACTCATCCATTCGTTCATTCATTTATTTATTTATTTGTTTGTTGGTTTGTTTGTTTATTTACAGTGGGCAGGAAATAGAAAGCGGCATTTCACGAAACGATTTTTAATATACGAAGATATGGAAGAAGTAAGTAAATCTCATAATATTATATTTAAGAAAGCCATGAGAAGCTTCGCCAAAATATTTATTTAAATATCGTTTCGAGAAATATCGCAAATCTCGTGGCCACCATGAGAATATCTCTTAACAAAGTAAAGTATAATGCATATCTTAGGAAACTAAAACTTATACTGATATATTGCACATTTGACAACAATTATATGCGTGTCTTTTTCATCATTAAGTACTCGAGTATAAGAAGTGTCTGCTAATAAATATTTGCTTTGCACAATTCTCTCACTCTTGTTTATGTAAGTAAATAAGTAAGTAATTAAGTAAGTAAGTAAGTAAGTAAGTAAGTAAATAAGTAAGTAAGTTAGTAAGTAAATAAGTATACATCTTTAGAGAACGATATTCTTTCGAATTACGCAAATATGCCAAAATTTCGAAGAATTCATTATCGTAGTTTATTTTATCGTTTACATGCAAAATTAGGCATATATTTATTTTTTTCGATGTGTTTAATGTATTACATATGTATCTATTTATCATTCGTTGCTATTATTTCGTCTTAAATGTGTGAATGTGTGTCCTCGTAGACACGCGCGCACGCGCGCGCATGTGTGTGAGGGACGAATCTTCGTTTTTGTCCCCTCCCTCTCTTATTTCTGCACCCTTTTCAAGGGTAACTATACATTCTATCTTCCCTTCATACAATATTACTTTCGGCATACAATTGTCACGCAACACACAGGCTTTCGTCGCGTGTCCATGCGTACATGCATGCGCACACACTCGATCCGTTCTGCTTAAAGCGACTAAACTCGTGTCTAAGTATTTATATTCATATTTTATTCACACGATACATCATTCTTTACTTTTTCGTTTCGTTTCTATCATTGCTTTTGCACAACCAATTACAAATCACACAGTCACTCGATATTTGAAATATCTTCTCTGTTCATGACTCACTGAAAAGAGACGCGATAGTCCTTGCGCGATTCCTTTCAAGAATTCAATCTACAAGTCTATCATGATGTTTCTACTTAATAATTGGGAGCGATCACTTTTTCATAGATTTTTCTTGGCGAAGAAATTTCTCAGAATACGCAATCGTCAATTTCATTGACGGATAAACCGTATTATTCTTCACAAGAATCAATTCGTATGCAGTGGTTTTTATATTATTAATTAGTCTCATATCGTATAATAAAGTGTACTTAATTAAGTAGGTCACTTCTCTTCCAAGTCCTCCTTGCAAGAGAATTTTCGTTGAAAAATTGTTTCCATTTGTTGGATCAATAATGATATATCAGTATTGTAGTAGTAGTAGTAGTAGTAGTAGTAGTAGGCCTCTTTTGGATCTCTATCGCGGTCTTCCTCGTACCCCACTTTGACAACACTTGATAAAATGATCGATAGATTCGTTGTTTAGTGCATTTATGTGTATTTGTTGAATAAACTGGTTCGCGTTGTTGTTTACCCTGATTTGTCGTAAGAGTTTGTAAAATTTTTACGAGCTTTATTCTTATCGCGACATCAAGTATAATTTTTATTTACTTACTTTAGTTTTAATTATACGTAATAGATTAATAAGACGACCTATCGATCGATCGATCGATCTCTCTCCTCGTCACTTCGTAGACATTATAATTCAAATACGAGAGAATTATTACTGTTGAGTTATTACTGAATAACCTAGGTGAAATTTTCTTTATCGAGTACGCCCCACGCGTTTTGCGCATTTGTTCTCTCGATGAGTGGTAAAATCACCGTACACGCCATACAGAGTGTCACTTTGAAATATGAAATATGTAGAAGAGGTACACTATTGAACGTCTCTCTGGATTTGAGATTAGACCGAGGCATGAAGCGTATTCGTTTGTGGTCCTGTCGGGTAAGAGGAATTTGTTGGAGCTGCCGCGGGTTGTAAGCTCAATTGCAACTGATGCTGTTGTGCTTTTGCCCTGAGGCAAGCGATGCTCTCATTCCTGAGCTGCTCAGTGTCCTGCACCACTCCTGTGCAAAAGGGGAAACGACGATAATGTATCATACTGGGGTAGATCACATATAAGTACACGGGGTACTCGGTACTCGGTACAATTCCAATATTTTTCACTTTTTACAATTCACACTATTCAATTGAACTCACCAGTGGATGAGGAAGGTCCTCCTCCCCCTCCCCCTCCTCCTCCTCCTCCTCCTCCTCCTCCTCCACCACCACTTCCACCACCTCCTCCCCCTCCTCCTGACATTCCGTCCTGACTTTCCTGTCCACTTTCCGAGCTGGTAGGCCCTCCTTGATTATTATGATGATGATGGTGATGATGATGATGATGATGATGATGATGCGGACTGCTACCACTTCCATTCTGATCGTTTCCGCTGTCCTCGCCTCCAGATTTCAGATGTTCCGCAGCCTCGATCGACTTTCGATGCATCCCTACGGGCCCACAGTCAATCAGTTCTTGATTATTTTCGAAATCTTGATTAAAGCTGCTTGTCTTAGACGATTGTGCTGATAGAGACGGACAGAAAAAAAAATCCAAATTTTTGATAGGATCAACTTAAAAAGTTCAGCAAATTTTTTTAGAAAAACTTTTAAGAAATTATGACTCTTTATTCAATTATTCGGAAAACTATGCCAAATTTCTTAATTCAAGCCCTTCTGTCCGTAATTTATTCTATTCTTCTATCCCGAAAGCTTTAACGCGCTTTTACTCTCTTGCGTATATTTTTTTTCTTTTTTTTTCTTCTCCCACACCTCATTTGATACACCAATCTTTACAGTCTAATCTAATTAATTAAAGGTACAATGCTCACCTAGTAACCACGGTGCAACCGATTCGTTTTCCTTGGCACTCTTGAGAATGGTTTCCGGAAGTGGCAAAGAATGCCGCACCATTGCTCCGTATAAACCATATTCCGCCATTATGGTACTTCTACCCCAACATTTTTCGGTTTTACGCCATTTTGCTCTTCGATTTTGGAACCACACCTGAAGACAAAATATCAGAAAAATGTCACAATTTAATTCAGGGAGAAGGGATGCATAAAAAAGCAAACGAGCAAACAAAGAGTCATCGAGAGTACAGTCCAATTATCCTCGGCATCTGATTAATATTTGGTTCGTGCGAAAGACCATCCAGATTTTAATTTGGGGATCGTGCTTAAAGATCATCCCAGCAGTTACTATCCTATTTTTCGTGGCTCGGCAAACTCCCATTAGGCTACTTGTTAACGATTTTGATGATACGACCACCTAGGGTGAAGACGCGTGGCAGAAACTCGGACGACGCTCCCATCGTTGGACATTTTGCGTTTAACGAGCTTCGTTTTGTGCGGCAAACAAACGACGCTCCCTCTCGCATCTCTTATGAATAATTAGCCGATAAAATAACTAATCATCTTGAAATTTGGTGCATTTGTACTCTCTCTCTCTCTCTTTTCTTCTTCAGAAATAACGAGGCTAAATTTTCCAAGATTATTTGATGTGCGCGTAGCTACAATTCTAGATCCAAATAGTGCATCATAATAGAGAGTATTTCGCGTTTATCGCGAAGAGAAAGACGCAAATGACAGGCGTCATGGACATTCGAGTTTCCTTTTAAGCATTCGTAACTGGTACGTGATCGTTCGAGGATGTTATTTAAAAGACTAGGTGCACGCATCGTAACGAACGTGTGTACCGGGCAGGAAGGGGGAGGTTATAGCCGGGGGTCAGGGCGTGTACCAATTTGTAGCAACAATGCTAAAGTCACCAGCAGAATTGGAACGTAATTCGGATGAATGGGAACGCTTTGCCCTGTCAATTTGTGCTGCCAGCCCGAAATTATCTTCCGCTTAGATTTGAACAAGCTGACGGCTTTTTGCAATTTACCGTTGCGCCGCTGTTAAAACATTGTAACACTCTTCTCTCGAATCTAAGTGTCACATTTATTAATGGACAATTCGCATTTCACCTTTCGCCTCTCCGATATGAACGATGCGAGCATCGTGTGCTTGCAAAATGAGTGGAGTAAATCATCAAAGTAAGGCGTTCTCCAAAGTAATTCCTCCCTCTGTCGATTGACAAGACTTTCCTCTGACACCTTTTGCAACGTCTAGACGCGACAAATGCAATATAGCGTCGTCTCTGCAAATGTATCATCGGCATCGTACATTTTTTTTTTTTTTTTATATCCATTTATCTCAGTGTCCTTTATTGGTACACCCGGTATAATAAGGAATGAGTTTGTATTTACTCGACCATGCGCAGTACTGCCTGTTGGCGTATCATCGATCAGACCGACGACTGACTATTGGACCAAAACAAGAGGATGAGAATGGAAATGGGAATAAAGAGAGGGATGGTGGAAATACTGTTGGATAGGAGCAGTACTACTGAAGGCATCGCACACGGAAGACGGGACGATGGAAGAATAGGAAAGAGGAGAAATGGAAATAAATACAAAGGAAAAGTTAGAGAGAGAGAGAGATGCGAATTTCGTATAAAAAGTAATACGCTTTAAGATGAACAAACAACGATACGATGCATAGATTCGTGTAATAAATCTAATCTCTGGTAAGCATCCCCTAAGTAAAACAGATCGAAAGAAGGAAACACGGAAAAGCTACTAACTCAAACGGAAAGTCAAGATGTCCAAGACATCTCTGTGTGTCTCTCCCTGTGCTTGGTCGCTTTTCTTACTCTCTATTGTATGTATGTACACTCGAACTCTCTCGATGCCAGTTCAATGTATTTTGAAACTGAGGCTGAAGTGTGCTGCCGTTAGATACTCGCCAAGACGACGACGAGTACTCTCCAAGATCTATCTAACCGAAAGCTTTTTCATTCTTTCTTCGATAAAAAGTCGATAGATAAGTGAGAGCGAAAGAGAAATACACATGCGCTTTCACTCTCTCTCTCTCTCTCTCTCTCTCTCTTACATTTATCAAGTTCACACACCCTATCTTATCGTGTCTTACAATTTCATAAAATTCACATGCTTTTCTTATATTTATCATTTGCTATAGTTTTCGATCATTTCAAGTTATCTATTATTGTACTGCACCAAACGCACATTAGATACTCCTTATGTACTTATTAGATGTGTTCACCTACTATACGCTAATGCTTCTCTATACAGGATGCTGATAATATTACGTTTCCAATCTCTAAGGTTATCGATATCGATTGATCCTATACAAGCTTATCCTTGTTGGTGAATAAACTTGAGTTTCGATAGTTTCTCACTTGCACAAATGCACTCGATATGTTATATCACACCTGTTCTTTTTTCTTTCAAATTTTGATCGATTTACATAAGACAGAGGATCTTTTAGAAATTTGAAGTTTTTCTCAGATCTTTTTTCTTTCCGCAATCTTGAAAAATGAATTTTCTTTTCCTACTCTCCTTCTTCTTCTTCCTCTCTCTTTGCACATTATATTAATGATTGTTAGATTATGATTATGATTATGTTGAAACTATTCTGTTTTAAATGGAGATGGAACAATTTAACTGCGACAGCTTTTAATGAAATACGGTAATGGTGGGACATACGTATTGAAATTCGATTATTGGTAATCTGATATTAAACACGTAGGAATAATGAGTCGGGCGTGTCTGATTTATAGAGACCGGGAGATATTGTAATATCCGCGTAATTCAGGAATAGATCGTTTTAATGAAATTACTGTTAATGCAGATACTAATCGTTAATAATAAACGATATCACTGCACCAAGCTTGCTACTACATAATCAGAATATTAAATATCAGTGTATTTAACATATTCGAAATTTCGTAAAAGATATGATATTTCAATTCCCGACAAATTGAACAGCGTTAATTTGGTCTTAAAACGCTTAATTGACAATGCCGCAAATTATCCATAATGAGATTCGTAGAGAATAATTAAATAACACAGAAATCATAATAGCATAGTTTTAATAAAATCGCGTCGAAAGAGGGCAATGGTAGAGTAGGGAAGTATCAATTAATCTCGGTAAGTAAGTAGCGTGTAAGTCCCGAGTCTAAAAGAGGTCACACATTTGTCTTTCTCGTATTTGCTCGCGTGTAAGTTTGAGAACGGGAGATGATGAGAGAGAAACGCATGACTTATTTGCCACATAATACATTTACAGACCCTCTCCTTTGGTCATTGGCTGGTAAATAGTTAAGTTGGTTAGATCGTCGTGGGGTTTGAGCGGAGAGTAACCCTGTCCCCTACCACCACCACCACCACCATCACCACCATCACCACCAGCCACCAAACTCCCATGACGAGAGGCACGCGTCGGAGCATCATTACGCGTGGTATATTCTTCTGGACCGAAAGAAGATTATGAGAACCAGAAGACCAAAAGATTTACAGCAGGCTCTCCTCCCGTATAGCGCGTCAAAGTTTTCCTGCAAAGTTCACGAACGATTTCCTGCAATGCGAATTCATACAGATGTGGAACGCGTTATCGCGCTGTGCGAAAATCCTGATGCACCTGCTACAGTGATCGTGAGTAAAAGAATTTTTGCATCTGGTGTTTGGATTGAAAAAAATATGAGAAAAATGAAAATTTGCAATTGTGTTAAATGTTTCGTGACAAATGCGAGCTTCTCGTATGCGCAGGCTCGGTTTCGATAACTGTTTCATCGGCGGTAAGGGTGTGGCAAAACTTCTCGGTCCATGCTTCCTACTTAATTCGTTTAGTCGAGATTTATATCCGCGACTGACAGAACGACCCCTCGACGACGTAGCTCGTCGTTGCTTCTATACCCGCTGCTATACCACCACCCTGCGTCACCACCACCGCCGCTGCCGATGTCTCTCTACCCTATCGCAAGATTTCTCCCTACCAGGAGCCGAGGTTTATTAGAATTTATAAGCGGTTCCGTTGACAATCGTGGAACGCCCAAATTGCTGAGTATTCCCGCGATTTACCTCCTTGTTTCCACGGACGCTCTTATTTATTCGCCACCCAGTAGTAGACACGCGCAGTCGGGGGACAGTTTATTCCCCCTTCGCTCTCTCTCCTCGCTCCCTCCCTCTCTTTCTCTCACTCTCTCTTCCTCTTCCTCGATGTGCATTATTGGTCAATTTTTGGGGTGGAACGCTACCAGCCGGAATTGATCGCTTTGTTTGCCGGCAGTTTTACCGAGCAGCAACCAACCTCTTCCGAAAATCATCAAGAAATTATTTCCTAATATATCTCTTCTTTCGGAGCCTTGCGTTCGACATCGTCGCTATTACTTTGATTTCACACTTGTTACTTTTGCTTTGTACTTTCTTATTTTTTATTTCAATTTACTTTATTTTTTGTCAGTATTGTATTGTAGAGAGACAGAGAGAGAGAGAGAGAGAGAGAGAGAGTAGGTATATTAAAAACTGTAGGATCGATGATTGATTAATTTAATATAGACGGCGCAAAGTCATTATAACATTTTACGAGTACGTCAAGAGTCACCTAATGATAGGATTATGAGAACGAGGAGTGATATAAATTTACACGGGGGTAGGATTTTGATTGTGGTGGTGAGGATGGCGGTGATGGTGATGGTGGCGGGACTAGAACAGGCAGAAGTCAAAAGGGTACCCTTAGCCCGAAGGATCATTTAATCATCTTGACGCGAACTATAGAAAATTCATGAGGTCGACGTTATGCCAATGCCACTGGCTACCGCAACCCCATTATGGAGTCTTCCTTCTGTCTTTCGATCGAGGGGTGCGAAACCCGATGATACGAGCCGCTCTTTATGTGCGAGCGATGCTTCCTTCATCGGACTAGATTATCCTGCCCTATAAAAGAATTGTTTCCTGCTGAATCACGCGTGGAATTGCTCTAATTCGATTTTAATACGATTCCTATTCGATTTCAATTGTTTATTAGTCGCCGACATTATAAACTACATTCTATCTTCACTACCCTCGTCGCCTGTCGCCGTCTATCTTCGGAAGAAACGCGCTTCGCTCGCACTTCATCGATTCTTTCGCAAAATCGTGCGCGATGATTCGATCGAGGAAGGAGAGAGTATCACCGGCGAGGATAGAGTAGCCAAGCGAGAGAAGAAACAAAAAGGTAAACTAAATATTTGGATAGCGCGAGGCGCATCGCGGAAAAAAGGAAGAGGAGACAAAGAGTCCGCGCGCGTGCATCCTTTCTCCGCTTTTCTTCTTGAAATGTGTTTTTTGAAATGCCTGTGCCCCGCCGCTGCTCGCCACAAAGGTCGATGGCTCGACTTTGGTCGATGCGAGAACAAAAGGAAAAGCCACGAGACAGTTGCTTGAATTTTAGACGCAATCAATTTTTTTGCATGGCCGCGAGGATACGGTTCTCTCTCTATCTCTCGAGTATTTAATGCGTTCATAGCTTTGTAATCCCCCGACGAGCCGAGTCGGGGGATGATGCGGCGGTGTGGTGCCGGTCTGAGCCACCTCGTATTCCTCGTAGTCCTCGTGTTCCTCGTATTCCTCGTCTGTTACCGCGTACGCGTAGCAGAGTTCGAGGCAGAGAGTGCATTTTCCGCGTGCTCGTTGGGCTAGCTGCTGCCCTAGATGCCCTAGCTGCGCGAACCAAAAGACAAAATCAATAATCGAGTGGCGAGCAACTCTAAAATTCCTCGCGCCTCTCTCTCTCTCTTCTATTTTTTTTTTGCCACTGCCAAACAATTACCACTTTTTCCATTTTACTTTTTGAAAAAATTCTCCAAATTGACTATCGCCAGTTTGCCGAAGAGTCTCTCTGTGATTTAACTTGGCTCCGAATACGACCTAAACTCTTTTCTTCTGTGTGCTGCTTCTGATGAGAAAGAGAGGGAAAGAGAGAAAGAGAGAGAGAGAGAGAGAGAGAGAAAGAAAATTGCTCAAAAGATTTTCATAATCCCTTAACGACGGCTCGTCATGTGAAAATATTTATTTTAGTTGTCTGGGAGTACGGCTAATTTGAAGACTGGACCATGCTTACATAACGTTAGTCGCGTCTTTTGAGCGTGTAAACACTTCTGAATAGTAAGCCAGGCCTTCTCTTCTTCTACTTTCTTTACTTTTTAATTTCCCTCTTCCCCTTTTATCTTCCTTCTTCTTCCCTTCTCTTTCTCTCGCGCTACCTTTCTCTCGTGGGTTCTTTCGGGGTTCTTACCGATGATATCCACCTGTCAAACTAATTTTTGTGAGAATACCCTTAAAAGAGGCAATCATCGTCTGTTCTCGCTAAAATAACACGCAACGAAACTGTACGAACTTCCTTAGAGTCTCGAGTCATCCTATTGGAGTTTTCCTAAGAATCAATCGCAGATCAATCGGTCAATCAACACTGTTCCTTCCATTTTCATTTTTTCTATTCGATCTCTGTATAACTGGATCTCCATAAGTACGAGAAATTTTCTTCGTGACTGCAAAACGATTGCGATGATCGAGTATACACGGAGAAGAAAATGGCCACGAATCGAGTCATAGATTATCATAAATTCGTCGTACGAATGGTAATATCCGGACATAATTCTTGAGAAGTTCGGATAGCCAAAGAGAGGGAGGAGGTGCCTGCTAAACATAAACACGAGAAGGAAGTCTCGTCTAGCGAGTGAAAATTCGCGGGTCATTTGAGCTGTTTCCGCGCCATTACCCTTCCTTAGGCAGCGGACTCCTTGGCGAGTTTTGCAAGCAGGCAGGAAGGCAGGAAGACAGGAAGGAAGGAAGAAGGAAAGAAGGACATTCGAGGAGGTGCGAGTGAAGAAAGAGAAAGCATCGGAATATCTTCAGGAACCAGAAGGAGTTGCAATGGCCGTGCTACAAGAGAACCAAGGTAAGATGATTCGTTTTCTTCTTATTTTCTTTTTATAAGATAATTTATTCCCTCTCTCTTTCTCTCTGTCCTTTACTATTTTCACTTTTTATTACGTATCTTAGTTATAAGTAACGATACCTTCTCGAAACCACGCGCTCTTCGTTCTTTCGTACATTTTACTAAAACAACCCCATCTCTATCCGGGATAGTATCGTAAGAAATAAATAATAATACAATGCACATGCGATTATTACTAAACTATTCTCTGTGCAAGTATAAACTACTGGAGGAATTGCTTTGGTGAAATGCATTACTTTGATCGATGCGAAATAATTCAGTTTTCCAAGGTGCTTGACGAAAGGAAACGCGTGTACCGTGCAACTTGGAAAACGGACGTGTAGACGATACTCGCCACTGGATCGAATTGCAACGAGCCTCTTATCTAGTTTACGAGTGTCGGTTTACGGCGTCAGCCGTATTCCGGAAGTACCAGTCGGCTACGAGCGCCATTTTATATGGAGCTCCGTTACTTCTACTACTGCTCTTCTTCCTTTTTCCTTCTTCCTACGGATTCATGGAGAGCAAAGCAATTCTCTCTCTCTCTCTCTCTCTCTCTCTCTCTCCATCTCTCTCCCTATACACTCTAGAATTTCATTCATCTTATATTCATTCGCGTTCACTTATACTTTCAAGACAAGATTTTATACATCTCTCCTAAGGGGATGAAAACCTGAACAAGAGTATCTTTTATTCCTTCGAAAATCTCATCAAAAACCAAAAGTGTTTCCAAATTTTCAATGTATCTTGTATATCCTACGAATTCCGATTCGAAAAAAAAACTAATTAATTAATTATTATTAATTTTTAATTTCATTCTCGATCTTTTATCCGTTCTCGACGCGTGTGTCGGCAGATTTCGATTTTACTCGATAATTACATGTTACTTGTTAACTAAGAGGAAGAAATATGTTGTTGCACATGTATCGTGATGACGCTGCAAGTTCAGAAGGAAATGCCGATTGGCATTTCAAGAACGGTTCAACAACGGGAATTTCTTCTACCTAGCAGACTATTTTAACGAATCTTCAATGGCGCCTACTTCTTAAATGGGCCCGCTCACTCTCTCTCTCTCTCTCTCTCTCTTTCTCTCTCTTCCTCTGACAATAGGGTCCTGTTGTCAGGAAGAGGCCTTCTTCTCCACCAAGGAACCTTTGTCAAAGAATTCACGCGTAACCCAAGTGAGAGAGAATTTCGAGAGCCTCGTCGATGACTTGCGCCTCTCTTTTTTCTCTTCTCTTCTCTTCTCTCACGCAGCAAAGCGTTTACTACTACTGCAAGTCAATTTCTTCAATTTTTTGTTCGTTGTTCTTTCCTCTTCTTAATTCGAGTCATTTTCCATCCGTATCAGCAATGCGCAACAAAGTGTTTGCTAATGATCCATTTATAACGAGCTTAAAATATTTCCCCCTTCCCCTCTTCCTGTCTTTCTCGCTTCCTCATTTCCCACACCGAAGGTAAACTACCAAATCCCACCATTTTCTTGGTTCCTTCCTCGCTTGCTCAATAATCATTTTCTTTAAATGTGAGAAAATTACCTCGAACAGTTCACGCGTATAATTGATCCTCCAATTTCCTAATAATAGAAATAATAAAAGCAGCAAATAATGACGGAAGAAGGAGTGGCGATGGTTGTTTAATTTTTTCCTAGTCATTCCGAGAGGTTGGACCCTTCTCTTGCGTATCGATCTTATCGAAAGGACGTGCGCGTGCGTGCGTGCATGCGTGCGTGTGTATTAGTAAGACAGGGTGTAATTTTCGCGCCTTCATAAGAAGCAATAATCGTTGACCACCGAGAAACTACACAAACGCGAACCGTTTCTTTCGTTCATCGAAACGATTCACAAACACATTCTTGGCAGCTGACTTTATGCCAACAGTATGAAAACGATTGCGATATAACGATTAATCAATTTCGACTCTCTATTATTTCCCACCCCTTCTCTCTCTCTCTCTCTCTCTCTCTGTCTCTCTTTTTCTTTCCTTATCTCTTTAATTCTTTAATTCTCATTTCTCTTTCATTCAAACAACATTTCGGATTACAGTTTATTTTAGAGTTTCACTGCTACTGCAGTTTTGCCTTCGATTCTAAAGAAGCAGAAACCTGCAAAAGACATTTCGATTAACTTCACTGCGGGAGCAACGCTAGTTCCCGCCATTCTTGCAATTCTACAGAATTTTCTCTCATTTCTATTGTGGGGCATTCTAAAACTTTATTATTTATCGTTAAATCAAATACTTCTAACAATGGAAATATTGCATTATACCTTTAAGTTTACGAGCATGAAATGTAGCGGTGTTAATCAGGAATGAAATGATTCATTAATTTCTTCAAGGTGGACATGTATATCTGATCGTCTAAATTCGATCCAATAATTTAGTCGAGTAATAACACCTCTCACGCTTTTCGGCCAATAGGCAGCTAGCTAGTCAGTCAGTCAGTTTGCTGTCAAGCGTTTGAAGGAGGTAATTTTCTTTTCCTTTTTTTTTTTCTATTTCGATAGTGGAAATAGGCTTTCCGCTTCGCTCACTCCGTCATTTTCAGAGTAACATCGTTAAACCAGACGCTTGCGATGAAAATAACAGGCCGATTAAACGTTTTGCTTTTCGTTCTCCTTCATGTTTATCTTACAATATATCTCAGAGAGCATTTTGAATTTAGGAGAATGAGAAAATAGTGTGGGAATGTGGAAGTATAATGACGGAAGGGTGGAAACAAAATGAGGGGTTGACAATGATGGTTTCTCTTTTTTCTTCTGCTATTTTTTATTTTGTTCCTTTTTGTTTCTTTTTGTCTTATAAAAGAAAGAAGAAAACGAGAGAGATAGTAGCTGCCACATAAAAATATTCCTGTTAATGATTACCACCAGTCCGTTTGTCCCTTCTCCTCTCCACACTACTCTCTTCTTTTCTCTTCTCTTCTCATCTCTTCTCATCCCTTCTCTTCTCTTCTCTCTTCTCTCCTCTTCTCTTCTCTTTTTCTCCCCTCTCCTCGACTCGTCTCGCGCTCGTTATATTGTGTCCCCTCGCGTACACGAACTTAGAAACAAAAGACGGTAGAAGGTGCACCCTGATTGGCCGGCCAGTGGTGGCAGGCCGCTCTGATTGGCTCGTGGGACCGCACCCATCCTGCAATGGCCGCTTTGTCGTTCTCTCACGGCACAATCTCACTCGCTCACTCTCTCCCTCTCCCTTTTTCCCTTCCTCCCAAGCTCGTTCATTCTCCCTCTCCCCCAATTTTCACCCCTTCCTCTCTTTCTCTCTCTCTCTCTCTCTTTTCCTCCCTTACTGACATCCGCTTACTTCGAGCGCTTACACATTCCCATGTGTTGTACGCCCCTTTACCCCTTTCTCACTCCTTCTATATTTACCCACCCTCGCAAATCACCCCTCTCGTTCTTCGAATTATATCAAAATATAATCACCAACCAGCATGCATGCATGCATGCATGCATGCATACTTGCTTGCTTGCTTTCTTGCCTGCCTGCTTACCTACCTACGTACGTACCTACGTGTACCTACGTACCAACGTAGCCACGTATTTGCATGTATTCGATTTGTACGATCTTCGACAACCCCCTTTTTACGCATACTACTAATAAATAGATAAAGAGATAAAAGGGGAGAAAAAAAGAAAGAGAGGGAGAGAGGGAAGGAGAGAGACGGATAGACAGATAAAAAAAAGATAGAGAGAACAGTAACTCGAAGCTCTGGAATTGCAAGATTTGTCAGAAAGTAGAGAAAATGGAGATATTGAGAAATTGAGAAATCGAATATCGTGGATGAGCAGGTCAAATTTCGCTAAGCTATTGATTTGGGCTCACCTGTATCCTGTCTTCGGGTAGATCGGTCCTGAGACTGAGCATTTCGCGTGCATAGACGTCAGGATAATGGGCCTCCTTGAAAGCCGCCTCCAACTCCTCCAGCTGCTGTGACGTGAAAATCGTCCTGGAGCAACAACCACATGAACCTAGTTATATGCCATTACAGCTTTTCCTCTAAATCTACCCTAAACTCGAACATACATTCAACCACTGCTATTCGTCCTCTCATCCTTTCATTCTGCCGTGAGATGCAACTATTTTTTAGAATCGCGCCTTCGAAATTGAGAGAGAGAGAGCAATTTTTCCGCTATGATTTTAATAGATAAAGTATGGACGACTGTAATGCCGAAGGAAATTTCATGGCAAGACAGACATCCAATTAGTCGTGCTATTCGGCCAAATTGATGGTTATGCAGTGAACGAGAGTTTGATGTTTCTGGTGGTTGTAGCGGTGACGGTGGCGGATCTACTCTATAATGGCCGAGGACGAGTCTCAGCTTTAAAACTGAAAGTCGATTCAGCGAGTCTAGCCAATGCGACGCGATTGCCTTCTTTTCTCTTTTAATTGAATCCGCGTGACAATTAACTACCGTCTTCTTTCACAATAATTTCACGTTACAAACATTTCTCGCGAAAACTCACCTCGTTTTCTAAGTCCTTTGCATCGTGAAACGAACGATTTGCAATTTCTTCTTTTCGCGTCCATCAAATATAATCGCTCTCTCTCTCTCTCTTTCTCACTCGTTGACTTCACACAAATGCATTCGCACAAAACTCTTCCGATCGTCAAGGATCTAAACTAATCGAGAGATATATCTCAAGAGACTCACCTATGACGGCGTTTCTTCTTCTTCTTTTTACTGAAACCGGAGAGCCCATCGACCGTAAAGTCCTTTCCAGATTCGATATTGTGACCAACGCCTGTGACAATAAGAGAGAAATCTTAATAAAATCAGAATGCATCGTCTCCCTTTCCTGCGTGTACTTAAAGAAACTAAAAGAACGGTAGAAGGAAAATGTATCTGCATGAAAATTACCTTTGCCCACCCTCCCCACCTTTACTTGCATTACCTGCATTACTTGAAACACCCGCAATTAAGTCAGTTCTTATATTTCGTTGATTTCCAAGCTCATTATTATTTTACAGCGTCTGCTCTAATTGATAATTATATAGGCAGCTCTGTGTATGCGCGCTTGTGTTAAAATCATACAATTCGTATCCAATTACCTATTATATATGATTTGCCAATGAATGCGTTTGTTTCCACGATGCGCTCTATACGTATAAAATTCAATAAAGTCTTTTGGCACAACTGTATTAACTCGCTACCCGATGTAAAAACGTAATAATCATCTTAAAATTCTTCGCGTTGCACTTTTATCAATATTTTTACTATTTTCGTTATTTCTACGAGTTAATTATCGAGTTGCTTCAGTTGCTCTTTTAGAATAATATGATTGAATTGACCGAAACGTGAAAATGTGAACGAAAAAAACAAAAAAAAATAAAAAGAAAACCAAAAAACTAAAAAATCAGAAAAAAAAGGGAAAATGTCAGAAAGCTGGTTCCACGTGCCATCATGCGCGGATTTTCATCTGGAAAATCCTCTCACTCCCCAATTAGAGACCGCCGAAGCGACCGCGCTCTCGACCGTTTCTCGTTCGAATACATGAAAATTTCCAAGAGTGGACGCTAATAACACGCGTATGCGTGGCACACGCGGTAATTTTCCTCGTCGGGAATGGCGGTTGAAGGGCGCAAAACGACAAAATGAGAGAACTCGACAGAGATAGGGAAGAGATTGCGAGGGAGCGAGTGGGAAAATGATATTATTTCGAAGCAACTCTCGAAAATGGTAAAGGGAGAGAGGGAGGGAGGGAGGGAAGGACAAAGTACACAAAGCAAAGGAGTAGGCTTCAAGCTCTGCAGGATTCCATGCTCCGAAAATAATTATCAATTATAAATTAATTTTAAATTAACGAGCGAAAAGCGGCACAATGTCGTTCCTTCCTTTTCTACGATGAACTTTTCCGTTTTGCAAGCTTTTTCCCCGGGGCTAACTCTCGTTACTATTCCCTCTCCTTCTTCCGGAATTGCTCCTGCCAATTTAGAGTATCTTTTCTTCGCGATAAATACCGTGCTACGCGCACTGCGTACACTATTATTTTCTTACAATCGTTCCTCCCTGCTTCCATCGAGTTCCAATGAATTTGTATTTCGAGAAAAAAATAAATAACGAGATGTACTAAAAAAACACTGTGAAAACTTTTACAGCATTTTTGATGCTATTCTCCAGACTGGCAACATATGGCACATGGAAGTAGCGAAGGTTGTTTTTAAAACGCTTCGTTTCACCCTCTTTGCTATCCTTAGTTTTAAGTCACTCTCTCTCTCTCTCTCTGCCTTTTACCCTCCTCTTTCTCTTTTTCTATTCGCATATACATTTTTTCCTCTTAACAGCGGCACTTAAGTGAGCCTATTACTCGTGCAATTTGCAAAGGTAACAGCAAAGTGTACTGTTTAGCACGAAAGTAGAAATTAAGAAGTTTGAGATTAAAGAGCTGCAGCTTATCTTTAAATTTCTGCTGTGTGTTTTGTAAAGTAATTTTACAACTTGTATTATCCAGAAATTTTCCGTATACTAGTACCGAATTATTGGAGAGTTTTATTTGGGGAGCCTCATTTTGTTTCAAGCACATACTTTATTCGCATTTTCAAGCGCACTTGATTATTCCATGCTGTCGAATCCATCCTTTACTTTTCTCTCCTCTTGTCTTCCGTTTTTCTACGAGTCAGTGAAAACTGCACATCTAATCGAGTAGGAAAACGTGAGAATCAAGCACAAACAGAGTTCTCTCGCGAATCAGCTTAATTTTGTGAATTTAACCATTTTCTTCCGGCATTTGTATCGTACAAATGAGGATATCGCGATAATAGTTTTCCATAAGAAAACCTCGTACTTTATTCTGAATTGTTTTCGTCTCCATGGTAAATTCGCATCAGTGCGAAAGTGATCAATATTGCGTACAGGAGGAAACGAGATAGGATACCTAACGTAAGTAGAGTCTCGAAACCGAATCGATTAATCAAATCCAGTTAGCTATTAAGAGCAAAGTGGTATGCCGCCCCGATCTAACGTATGGGACGTTAGCTAGAATGACGATCGTGTCTAATTCGTCGTGGGCCTAATCCTCCTTTGTACGTCACACAAGTATGCACTCGTTGACCCTTTCCTCCATAATTATGCATGTATTACGAAATTAGAGTTTTTTTTCTTCTTTTTCTTCGACTCGAATCTCGTACAAGTCGAACGCTTGCACATAAAAGAGAAACAGTACTGGTCTTGAAACAGCATATAAGCTGAAAATGTGTGCCTGCGTATGTATGTGTGCTTGTGCGCGCGCGTATGTAAAAGAGATGGAAAGAGAGAAGTGAAAGAGGGTGGTGGTGGTGGAGAATTTGTAAGGGTGGGGCAGTGGTAGTGTATAGTTTCGTCACTGTACTAGAATTCCTATGGGTGTGTGTAGTCGGTAATGGGGTAGAGGGGTAGGGTAGGCTGATATTATGGTGTTGGTAGCTGGCTGGTTACCAGGCAACCGACAATAAAGGAGCGTGGATAGCCAATGGCGGCCCTCAAAATACCCCTTCGTCTAACACGGCTTGTTTTCCATGCTTAAGAACGAGATAGAAGCTTTTGCTTTTAGTAGCTGTTAAGGTTTTAAGCCTCTGGCTCTCTGTTGCAGGCGGCTATTCGTGTCGACACTTTGACATCAACGCCAATGTCCTATACCACCTATACCTTGTGCTTCACGCCTCTACCACGATGACTATGATGACAATGATGCAGCAGGTGCCCGTGGTTCCTCCGAGCGTCGCACGTATCTCTTTCCTCTCGAAAGCGTATGTAATCCCTTTAAATCGTTTCCTTCGGAAATTAGCTTTGCAAAAGTTTCCCCATAATTAATAACGTGACTTCAGTTTGGTCCGGGCACTCCGTGTCAGAATGTGCGCTATGCGCAAAATAACATGAGCCTCCGCATTAAAGAGGAAGGGATTTAGAAGTTTACAGTCGACAAATAGTGGCGTGCGAAGCGTTACGTAAGGGGGTGTGGGTGTTTATGGGCGTTACATCGTTGCATAGTGACCCGTGTGTATTGTGTCCCAAGGGTAGAGCGAAGGTAGCACATAGCACACCCCTGGGATTTCTTGTAACTTCACTTGTCCGTATTAAGACCGGGTACTAATCCCGAAATTTAATTTAGAAATCTTTTCAAGTTGCTACACTAGGGTGTATCCCACCCACTATTTCCACGGCCCGATGAGAAGTGCGCGCTAAAGTTGCTTTAAAACGAGACATCCGCGGGCTTTGTACGAGGTAATTGGAAATTTGTTTCGGGCTCCTCACCAAATACGAAGGAAGACGCAACTTCCCCCAGAGGATTCGTCTCGCTGGATGAACAGCCCCCGACTTAATTTCTCCTCGTGGACAAACTCTTTTCCACGCTAAAATTAGAAAAGTCAAAAGAAAGAGAGAAGATCGCTGCTGTCTCTTCGTACGTATGCATCGGCTTTGCGTCGCGCGAGTGTGTACGCGTGTACGCACCCCCTATCCCCTACCCTTTTGGCGAAAATTCTTAGCTGGCGCGCATTTTTTTTTTTTTTTTTAAGTGGAAAGGAATGAATTTGGTTGGATTTTATTGGTTTGGATAAAAATTCCTCGATAGAACGTGCGTTAAATGTAACAGAGGGACGTTTACACAGTTAGAAGAGCGAATGGAGCGTATCGAGTGCAGCAAAAGACTGGATATATCCCGAGGGATGTCGCGCTAGATTAGGGACCCCTCCTCCCATGGTAGTTTTGCTACCATGCAACATCGTGTAAAACACTTGTAACGGACCGACAGCAGCTTAGGGTAAATTGCTAATGCTTCGACCATGTTTTTAGGGTAGAATTAATTTGGTCGATTCAATCGACTGCTCTCCAGAGAGTCCGAACCCAAACCCGAACCCGGACCCGAATTCGCTGCGTATCCGTCGATTTACTTTGCACATTTTCTCCGAGGATCCCGCGCATTTCGGTAATAGGCATCCTCGCTACTTTTACCGATTACTTTTTCCATAATCCCGCCGATTCCATTAATTCCTCCCGTCAGGGAGAGATCTCTCCTGGCATTTCGATTCTACGAAATTCACACTCTACATCCAGGTACGCGTTTTTACCTTTTACTCGAATCTCTATTCTCTCTATCCTACAGGGTGGCGATGGTGGCCATGTTGGAAATACGAGAACCTCTTTTGTTAGAATGGTGTGAATATTATGATGGCTACGTATTCAAATGCCAGCGAGAAACAAAGCTCGACAAAGTGTTGATTACCCGAAAACAGGTAGTTTTTTCTTTTCCTCTTTCTTGCTCATTCCTAAATTTCATCCCCCACCCCTCTAGAGATTTACGGAAAAAAAAAAGAAGAAAAACTACACCGTTTCCTGCCCACGCAAGCGCGTAACTCGAAGTACACGATAGCGCGAGACATTATTGGATTAGGTAGGTACATGGGGCTTTCTCACGAGGAAAACTAGTAGAGATATGGTCCGTTGGTTATTGGTCGTGGGATATTTCCTGGATGATTCCCGAAATAAATTCCCTTTCAACGCGTCTGGACGACGATGCGACATGCACGCAGTACAGAGAGCGGCTCTTACGTAAAGCAGAAGAAGAGTGGCGAAAGCTACCCCTTTTGGTCGGACAGTGCCGCTGGCATAAGTCAGGAATTTCTGGCATGCAGTATATTGCGCGGGGTCGGAGGGCGCGGTGGCGGTTATAAGCTATAGTCCCTGGCGTGGCATGGCATGCATAGCCATTTACTTCATTATGTCATTAAGCTTAATGGCCCTGGCCCTAACACGACTCTAGGCTATAGCCACTTCTACAGTCTGTCCCCATTAACTTCTCTCCCTGGCCCTGTCTGCCTGCCTGCCCTGTTCTGCCCTGCTCTGCCATGCTCTGCCCTGTTCTGCCCTGCCAGCCACCTCCCCACTGTGTGTGGCTTGCTGCCGCACTGTCGAGACTCATCCTCTGCTCATCCTGACTCCTGAAAACCCAGCTTTACAATGAGCTTCGGCTTTACGCCAATGACCACCGAAATTATCCCAACAGCGCGGCCTAGTGCAGAAATTTACTACATTTACCATTATTATCGCTATTATCGCCCTTTCCCACAATCAGAGAACCATTATTCAAAATCTCCATAGAACTCGTGCGAAAACATGGTCTCCTTTCCTTTTCTCTCCATTCTCGATCTTATTGCGTTTGCGAGATATTGTCCAAGGATTTTTGTACAGTTACAGTTTGTCAGCTTAAGCTACGCCTAGTCTCTATCCGGTCTTTTAAAATTGTATCTCAGGGAGGACGAGCCGCGTTCTTCGTACACGGCATAAAGAACGGGCGTTAAAACACGTGCAACTTTTCAAAAAGGTGTTAACTACACACTGTTTTCGGAGTAACCTAATATTTCTCGAGTAGAACTACATATTTTGTCTGTGGTGGCGCCAGACAAACTTACTCGCGTCTACACATGCTATCCTAAATATAGGCGAAGACGGATCAAGAAATTTGGTGGGTATGCGTGTCGTGCGCGAGCCATACTGATTTAATGCTTAAAAAGCTTAATAAACATTATGCATTTCCTGAAAGATGGATAGATCGGATCATAGAGATCATCATCGATGAAAAAGACTGTCAAAAGGGGAAATCAAGTGCTGTTTTCCTTCTCTGTTTGCTCCTTTTCTCGTCTATGGCCCTCTCTCCCTCTCACGAATTTTCTCCTCGTTCTGACAGACGCGCGAGGTCACCCTCTTCCGCTCAATGGAATGCGCCCATCGTGGAAAATCGGACCGGTGAAAAGGTGTGAATCTCCTGCTCTCAAGAAAACTCGACAATACCAATGGTGCTAAGGTACAATGAGCCCTAAACTCACAATGTACGCACTCTACTCTATCTGTCAGAAGGAAGGGCGAGAAGGATCCTATCCCACTCGCACCTTCCTCTTCCTCTTCCTCTTCCACTCCATCCTTCTGCTTCTTATCTCTATGTGTCCTCCATTCAAATTCACCACGCGAACTCCAGAAAAATATTCTCCTCGTATCATCTCCTCCATCTCCATTGAAAACGGCACATTTGCCGCCGTTTTTATTTTCATGATACAAGCGCATCGCTTTAAGCCCTAGGACTTACAATTTATAATTTCTTCATACTTTTTCAACAGTGCCCTTTCTATATTGTATGTTTTCTGCTTCTTCCTTTTTTTGCGTTTCCCTTCCCCAGTGAATTTGGGAACTTTGACAGGATTTTAAATTATTTAAAGATGCCAGCTTTTTTATATTCCACGGTTCGCCGTTTCCTCAAGCTTTACCCTCTTAACCGCTTCTTAGGCGACTGTCTTACGCATTTCTTTTCAAGATGGAAATTTCTGTCGAGTGGGTGAAATCGATACACGGCCAAATGAGATGATTGGATTGGATAGCACGGGGATTTCAGCTCAAAGGCACTCACCGGGCAAGATTGAAGTGGAAGTTTAGTGACTTTACTTCCAACAAGGAAACTCTAACGCTACTCCCTGTACGAGGAAGCAATGCTAGCGCGCACCATTTTCATCATTAACAATCATTTGCTTCAACTACAGTTCGGTACGAGAATAAATTGAGAGATGTGTAAAAATAACGTCGGAGAAGAGAAGAAATTATGAAAGGACGATATGGAAAGAGCGAACGCCGGTAAAATGGACACGAATGACGAGCGAATAAACGCTCGCTCGCGTTTATTTGGCTCTACCGGCGGAGAGCAAGATAGAGCAGTAGTATTAGTAGTAGTAGTAGTAGTAGTAGTAGTAGTAGTAGTAGTAGTAGCAGACGAGAGTAAGGAGAGTAAGGTGGGTAGCACAGGTTTCCAGAAGAGGAAGGAAGCTCATGGCACACCGGTGTTTCCCTCTTTCCAATTTTCTACTCGTCTTTCCCTGGGTGAGAGAGATCCTTCGGGCTATGCGAGTTTCCTTTCACACTCCCCGTATCCTCCGCTATTTTCCTTTGCTAGTAAATTGGACTATTACGCGCCCGACTCTTATACCTCAGAAGCGTATTCTGATAAACCGCGTATTTTTTTTCATCCAACTTCTCCCTCTCCTTCTCTCCCCCGCCCCCTATCACTCTCTCTCTCTCTCTCTCTCTCTCTCTCTCTCTCTCTCTCTCTCTCTCTGTTTTGCTTTTTTCTTTTCTTTTTTCGATCATTTCCCTCTACTCCCTTTTTCGTCCGTTTCTATTTTGACATCTTACACTTTCTTCAAGATTCTTCATTTCACTTTCGATAACCTCCTTTTTATCTTAACACGATTGATTATCGTATTTCCATCCATTTCTTCTGTTTCTACTCTCTCATCGGATGCAGTTGCAGAGATAGAGAAAAAAAAGGATATTTCATTTTCAAAGTTTCTATACAGATATAACAGGAATTACACGAGAGATGACGAGATTTCATAGGTCTATTCGATACGAGAAAAATTTCAGGAAAAATGGAATAAAATTGCGCTCCTCGTATTTTTGAAACGAGAGCTCCGAGAGCAATTTTGAATTTGGCATCGGGCGTGGAACTCGATTCGAATATCCGGAGAAGAAAAGCTCCTATTACCGATTAGCGTTTGAACGCAAAGAGGCGTGTTCCAGCATTACCGATTTTTCCAAATGTTTTGACAAGAAATTCAATACGCCTGTGCGAGAGCCATACGAGAGTCATGGTCCCAAGTGGAATATCAAATGATGGAACAAACGAACAAACGAACAATTCTAGCCTACGCGCTCACTTCAATTTTATGAGTCTACGCGAATTCCCGTGTTCGCTCGCAATTTTTCTCTTCGGCAAGATATCGACCTATTCACGCGTGCATGTCATTCTCGGGGTGAAGAACCACCGCAACGCAATCATCACCCCACCAACGAACGCACTGGACGAATGATTTTTGCCGAATACATAGAACGTATCATGAAACACTGTTTTTCTCATCACTAACTCCTCACCCTCCGAGCACGCGGCTCATCATTGCTGATCATTTTCAACCTGTCGTTAGTTGTTTGGAGCGACATCAGTTTGTGGGTCGGCCAAGTCGAGTTTAATGGCTTGGAAAACTCGGAATCATCGCGCGCGTATGAATATGAAATGAGTCTTTTTCGCCCTCCGTTAAACATGACGTCATCACAGAGCATAGACCACATTCTAAACCATCTGCACTATTGTGTGTGAATTCTCCGAGAAACCAAGTGCGGAAACATCACTTTACTTCCAGCAAAGCATCGTAAATGCAATTCCAGTCGATTCAAAATCTTTACGATCTTCCAACTTGTCCCTATTCGCCAATCTTCCACTCGCTTCTTTTCCATATTTTTCACCCGCGCATACTTTTGCTTTTATGAAAAAAACTTGATTCGCTTCCCAAAAACTTTCGACTCGCGCTTCCCAAAAAATTGCGCCAAACTCTCACACGCGTCATTTTATTCAGAGTCTTGATAGCACTTACTTGGACTTGTGTTGGAAAATGAGCCCTTAGATTGAGAAAATCCTAAAACAAAAAAGAAGAGGAAAGACAATTAGTTTGGAGAATCCAGAAGATCCGCTGACGAGATAATTTCTCTCGAAGTCTCGCACAGTACGTATTTTCGATTATTGCATTGTGTACGATTCTCGTTTAACCCCTATCTCCCTACGTTCCAGGGGTCGTAAAGTGCCGATTAAATCGAGGCTTAAACAAATTCGTAATTCTCGTAATTTGAAAAGTTTCCTCGGCCTCTCTAATAATGAAGCGGAATTATGGCAGTGGCGATGTGTCGCGTAATTAAAGGCAATTTTCAAAGCTATGTGTGTGTATAGATGAGAGCCGGCAGCAGGAGAGCACAGTACGCGGAAAGTTTCACTCGTTAGTTCCGCCATTCCCATTCCTTTAGTTAATTGCCCAACCTATACCGAAAAACCCCGGACGTAAATTCTGTATTCTCCTTATAATTCTCTGACTAGGCGTCGTCGTCGTCGTCGTCGTCGTCGTGACCTATGGCCTCGTGTTATCGCCGTGCCGTCGCTCGGGATTTCTTTTGCCAAAACTACCACCACCGTCTACTCTACTCTCAGCCGTCAACCCTACACCTCTTATTACTTCATTTTCGATTCGTGAAACCACCAGCAAAGCTTTTCATCCCTTCCAAGAGAGGGAAAAGGAAATGGAGTTGGCGCTGTCGCTACCACCACCATCATCTTCATTATTATTATCATTATAATCATCATCATCATCACCACCACCACCACCACTGCTTATTTGTCTACTCAAGCTGACTAAGTCTGCAAGAAATTAAGAGACTTTAGTTCTTGGGCTCTTTCTAATAAAGTCGTCGCTTGAAGAGAGGTGCTGAAAAACTGGGGTTGAAATAGATTCCACTGCTCGCATTTTGCTTTGGCTTCGTCTATGTGTAGGCTAAATAGCGACAGCAACAGCGACGACGGTGGTTGTGCTGGTGGATGGGACTGGCGTTGGCGCGAAGGGGCCTGCCGGATCTCTTCACCCTAAAACGACTTTAACGAGCCACCGTCTTGAAATGGGGTGTCGAGCTTCAGCAGAGTTTGCGCGTTTGCGTGTTTGTTTGATAAATTAACCCAGAAAAGTATGCTCCGCTGACGCAATACTTAACAAGCTTAACTCGCTTACTGGTTCAGCCAAAAAAGAGACAATCTGAGAAAATCACATCTTACTCCTCTCTCTTTCTCTCTCTCTCTCTCTCTATCTTTCTTACTTTGGAAATGAGCAAAAACCTTTGGCTTCCAGTAAACTTGCAATGCCACGTGCATGTACGCGTAGTTGTTCACTTGGAATTCGAATAGCGCGTGTCAGTGAATCTGCCATTCTTTCTCTATTTGAAAATCGTTGCTGCCGTGAAACTTAAACCTCAATCAGCCTGCTGCTGCTGTCGCTGCTAAAGGTTTCAGATTTTTTGAAAACCACATAAAGCGCCAGTATCCTGAAACCCATGGCGAGAGACAGACGGGTTCCCATTCAGAGAAAATCCACTTCCTAGATCTCGTGTTACCGGTGTATTTTGACAAGATCTTATTGTCGTCGCACGGCTAAGCCCTATTGACCCTATTATGGCCCTATTAGTATTATACTAGGATTTGCGGTTACTCCTTGAAAGGCGTTCTTCTCCTTCGGCTTCGCTTCGCTTCGGTGTCCGCTTCTATTTTTCCATTGGAGGACGCACGGTCTACGCCTCGGATCGCGCGTCGTTGCTCATTCAAAATAAGACGCGCCATTTCCCTCCAAAGAGTCGACTAGATTGTCATCCTAACCCTTGTCATAGAAATATCGTCGCCGCACAAACAGAAACAGACACACACGCATACGCGCGCCTCTCTTCCTTCCCTTACTGCACTCTCTTGCAATTAGCGATCATTACATTTGTCGTGTATTTTATTTATTTTTTTTTTTTTTTTCTTGTTATATATGGGAGAATCGATTGGTAGTAATTATGATATGTTCCGGCAAAAGAGAGACAACGACGAGTAGAGGATACGCGACACACACGACGGAGTAGACGAGGCAGTTGTTAGACGCGTCTCGAAGCGATTCGGGCGTCGGTCTAGGGGAAAATGGGCTTGACACGCCGCTTTTCCGAGTTACGGTCAATTCTGGTATCTAAATCAAGATACTACTTTACGAGAGAGAAGCATTTTATTACTCCGATATTACTCGGGATTTTTGCAAATGTCTAGTCCCTACGGTACTATAAATACGTCGTTGCTGCAGCGCGTAATAATGGTACTGTAATGAAGTAGCGGGGAGAAACAACAATTGTTTAAAAGCGATTGAAGGGTTCGGTGAGGCTGTAAAAATGCGTTTCACAAGTTATGATTTTCATCTGGCAAATAGAAATCGCGGAATAAGCTGCTACTTAGAAAGCGCGAATGGAGAGGCATTCAATGATATGCAATCAAGGCTTCTCTGCTCTTACGTACACACAAGCATTATGAGCTTCTGTGAATTTGCGCATGCGTGTATGTACTTAGACATAGCCGATGAAGAAAAAAGGGGTGAGACACAGAGAGAGCGAGAGAGAGAGAGAGAGAGCGAGCAAGAGTGGGAATGGGAAAACGTACGTTGATGATGTCGCGTGTGTATTTGAGGCGTGAATTCATGTATGTCGCAGAGTACTCTTCACCAGGGACAATCGAGGTGTTGGACTGGAAATCCATACCAATTTCAGTGACTTACGCACGTTCCTTTGAAAGCTTCTTCTACGTGCGTATACATACATGTACACGCAATCATATTCTCATCTACCTACATACACGCGCTTGTTACGAATCATCAGAGATATTTCACACATTTCGAAAGATTTTTTTAATTCTCGAGTGATTATGGTTCCTCGCTCGAGAATGCGCTAAATCGATTCGTCGTTATTCGACCAATCGATGAGTAGGAACACTTTAAAGTTGATAATCGGCGCAATTAGATCGTCCTCGCGGTGAGCAAAATAGTAATTTGTGATTGGCAGAAATAGTGTTTGCAGAAACAAGCAGACCAGTATTTCCCTAGAAACTTTCGAGCGTCACTGTACTTTCAGAAGGCACGGTAATGGACATAGTTTGCTGGTAATGTCCGAGACTAATTCCCGTGTTATTTCATTAACGTCCCACAGGTCCCGAGGGGCTAGGCACCTACCACCTACCTACATCGGTTACCACCACTGCCGTTCAAACTACCACTATCACCCTACTACCACCACCACCACCACCACCACTACTACTACTCTTACCACTATTACTACTATCACTATTATTGTTGATGTTGCTGTTATTGCTACCAACACCTTCTCAACATCAGCAGCAATACCGAGGCCATAGCCATCTCCGTCTCCCCTTTGGGGTGGGTTGTATTAGTCGCGTGTCAAAGGGTGAAAATTTACGAGGTGAGTACCTCTCGTGAAAAGCCGGATTGATAGTTTCTGCACACCGCTCGAAAATAATGCGTAAAATTTATCATATAAGAAAACAATGTCACTTGCCTACCCTTCATAATGCGATCGATATCTCTCTCTCTCTCTCTCTCATAAGTTTAATACAGAAATTTTGTTAGAACAATTTTATTGGAGCAGAATATTATACTTTTAGCTAAGCTAAGCTTCTAGCTTCTCTCCGGATTGATTTGTTGAAGCGGATTATGCGATTAGGCGATTAGACGATTAGACGATTAGACGATTAGATGAGAGATTGCAGCGACAAGGGGTTAAGTGATTGACACCGGGACGAGAGTGTAATGAGAGGAAATCATTTCTGATTGACCGAGGAAAACTGTATTAATTCTATTGGGGTGAGAAAAAGGGTTGCACTTTTCTCACATTTCTGAAATATAATCATGCATTTCTAACAACTGGCTGATCGAATATTTGTTAGATTTTAGAAAAAATATGCTTGCAGATGCAGAAATAAAATTTTCCTATCATCGATGTTTGCGCGTTGGTGTGTGGAAAGGGGAGAGAAGAAGAAGAAGTAAAGAGAAGAGAAGAGAGTGTACCCTCGACAGTGTTATCCAATTATTCTAAGTTGTTAAGGCGAGTTAGGACGCTTAAGGGACTAAATTAAGACATTCCGCGCGACAAATCTCCCAAGAATCTCAATTAACTTCTCCGGACTTCCAGTAGTTTAATTAACTGTTTAATTTCATTTAATTTGCTTTCGCGATTGTACATGTCTGGCCACATATCGATTGTTAACTTTTTAATATACTCTTTTGAAAATTCGTCAAATATTTGCACTATTCTTATTTAAGTATCGTAAGATTTCTTCAAGTCCAGACTCTTTTGGACTCTTTGAAATGTGCGCTACTGGAGCTGATGCACTTTATTACAGACATATTATAGATGAATGATAATAATATACACGCACGCGCGCAAGTACACGAGTGTCATCGATATTCGAAATTTTTTCTCTCGAGGGTTATCAAATTCTGTCGCCAATCTGGTTTTCGCAAAATTACAAAACTACGAAATCGCTTTGAAGTACTAATCGGTATCGACCTGCGTCTTTGCACCCCTTACTTGGCAACCGCCCCTTTTACGTGCACGCGCGCGCGCACACTCATAGAATTTTTTTTCGTTTTCTCTACTTCTTCAGCTACGCTGTGACTGCCATAAGGATCAACATATAAGGGGCGTGACTACTACCGTAAGCATTTGTATGATCAGACGCTC
>CM074552.1:5793732-6116232 GCA_037305995.1 Sclerodermus sp. 'alternatusi' | reverse complement strand
TCTCGCCATCTCTCGCCGTCTCTCGTCGCGTCTCACCAGCTTTCGTCATTCGTCGTAATCTCTCGTCACCCCTTTGATTCTAAGCTAGCGAGACCTTTGTGCTCTCCGGAAAATGACAAGTTTTCTTGCTTTTTCTCATTTCACAGTTTTCTTTTTTCTTTTTTTCTTTTTCTTTTTCTTTTTCTTTTTGTTTTTTAAGAGCGGACAACTCGTACAATGCACAATCTCTGATATCTTGGATATGCGATTGTACTTTGCCAATTGTACTTCGCTGCTCATTCGTTCGATTGCGTGGTTAATTTTTAATTACGCGATACGTCGTTGCGTACCTACTATACGGGAGATATCAGAGATAAGTACGATATCAAATGCGGGTCCGCTACTATTCACTGTATACCGTAATATCGCTATCACATCCTTGGTTCACTGTGAAACCGGCTTTGACGTGGAACACTTATTAACGAAGTAGGAGTGGCTTAAACATGAGCCAATCAAAAAGCCTCACTTTGATTTCTCATTGGCCGAAGCGCAAATCGATTTACCATTCACCCCGTCGTCAACTGAACAGGGAAATCCGCCCTTAATGTCAATGGTTTTAAGGTCTCATCTCGTTGCTTCCCAGATCCTACTCGCACACCACCAATTTTCCACGTGAACAGTGGATGTGTGGGTGTAAACGCATGTGGAAGTGAGCGCGCGAGCGCTTGCAATGGGGAAGGGATGGGAAAGAGCGACGGGAACGGAACGGTGTTCGGTTCACGGGTTGTGGCGGGGCAGCGATACTCCAGAAAGTAAGAAGGGTGTTAGGTAGAAGACTCCAGGATCCAGGATAAGTTGGTCGACAGTGTTGGAGGATAATTTTTGCAGATATCATTGCGGAATAAAATCGAGTAATTTTTTTTTTCATTTTCTCCAAAAGTGTTAATATCTCTCTCCTTCTCTTTCTCCTTACAAATCCAATCCGTTTTTTCTTACAAATTTATCTGATTATTTATTGCAAGTTAAAAAAAAATATGCGCAAAAATACATCTTTTCCTTTTTACATTTAAGAATCTTCATGGGGTGCTGAGATTATTTGTGCATAAGCTCATGGCACCCACACACACGCACACAAGTATATACTTTCTTCAAAAGATTTTTAAACGCTCTCGAGGTTCAAACAATCCCTTGTTTTTAATCCCTATAAAGAATTCCATACCCACCACTTGCCTTGAGAGATTATTGTTCGTTGGGATTTCAGCGTATTGTACTCATTTTCACGTAAACGAGAATTCATCTATACCTTTATATACATACGCATATATATATATATATATATATATACGGAGGAGGAAGGAAAAGGTATAGGGGTCTCTTCTTCATTCGCGTAAATTACTCACCATTTAAAAGTTTAATTCTTCTACTTCAAGAGGATTTCTTGTGGCTTCGCTAAAGCAGTAGGAGCTTACCAAATTTTATCAAAAGGCCAAATCAAATTTCTTAATCACTGTAAGATTGTGAAACTTATTAAGAGGCATCTTTTTCCTCTTGTTTCTTTGCTCGCAAGTAGATCATCGCGATACAGAGTCTACCCTGAGATACTTTATATACTTTCTCAACATACCAATCAGTAATTCATTCGGTTACAATCCAGTAGCCAAGATAATTTACGTATGCGAGAAAAGACTCGAAGCGGATGTTAGCAGGAAACGCCAAATTAGTCGCAATCCTTTAAAACCGTCAAAATTTCCGGTACCGAATACGTAACAAGCGCGTAAGAACTGTTACCTTTACCGTTTTCCTTCGGATTTAATTCGGATTTCGACGAATTTGGACATTATAACGGGATTCCATTTATTCACTACATAATTTCAGAAATTGCTGCAAACCACGTCAAATTCCTTTTTACATAAATAGATATATTTAGCATAATGTATTACTTGATCTAATTACGCGTCAGAGAATTTACTTTCACCACTTTACGTGCGTGGAATTTTTATTTTTACTTTTGCACACGGGAGAAGGGAATAGTGGTATTCGTACAAATATAATGCAATTCTGCGCTGTATGAATATTTCTTGAGAGTTATCAAATGTAAATAAATTTTAAAGGGCTAAATGTAGCATTACGTAAATTTGCTTTGAAAATCTCTGAAATATCAATCCGGGAAGTTTATGCGAAACGAACGTCCATAAATTAATTTCCCAGAGCCGATTTCACGGAACAAGTGCGCTTCTAATATTGATAAAACGTATACTCGCCTCTATATCGATGCGAATGTAGGCATACGCGTCTGTCTCACGGTATAATTTCTCGAGGAGTTCCCGGCAATCCTCTTTTCGAGAACATTTTCGCCGAGTCTTGCAAAATTGTTAATCCGACGCTTTTCCAATTACGCGAATCTCTTATGCTTCTATCCTTGTCCCTGCCCTTGGTCTTCTCTCCGTGCCTTCTCTCCTCCCTCTTCCCTCCTTCTGCCCTCTGCTCTTTGTAAGCGAAAATACTCAATTCGGACGTTAAATTCAATTACACCATTCTTGATTAATCCTAATATTCTTGCCTAAAGGAAATACGACTTCCATATCTTTTTCCATTGATGGAGCGGAGTTTCTTTCCCTCGGAATTTCAACTACGGATCTCTTTCGGCTTACAATTAAATCAACAAGTGCTACAGTTAATCAAGTTCTATCGTTTTAATCAATTGTTCTCTTCTCTCTATCCCTCTCCCATCCTCTAATTATAATGTTAATGATAATGATAATAATTCTAAAATTTTCCACATCTATTATAACATTGTTTTTCCTTTCGTCATCGCATATCCTATTCTATTCTGGAAAAAAGTATTTAAGTTGGCAGAAAGCATCTCGCGAAAATAAAATTATAACGGCAAGCTCATTAATCGTTATTATCGTGTACTGCTTATATATGTATAGTACTGCTGTGCTTAATAACGAGGAATCAAGAGACAGAGACCACCCAAGGATCGTCAGAGGGACGACAGGATAATTCAAGCCTCTCAAAAAAGTCAGCCAGTCATCGCCTCTAACTGGTAGTAGTCTTTCTCTTAATCTTCTTCACACTGCATGTTGCGCTCTCCTAAGTATCTCTACAGTCACTTGAGATTTTTATAATGCCTTCTTCGGCGCCACGCCGAATTTATCTTATTCTACTTTTTTAATAGCTATTCTACGAATCTTCGTACGCATATTCTTACAAATAGAATCTAATTCCAAAATTGATAAAGTCAACGCGATTAACAATCGTTTCTTTTGCCATGAAGATACTTCGGCTGTTCAGATATAACTGTGCGCGTCTCAATGTTTTTTTTTTTGCAGTGCGTTGATTCTCAATATTGATAATAAATTATCTCGTTTGTTCATCTTTTTTATTTTTTATTTTTTTCTTAATTAATTTTTACTCGATTGCCCCAGGAGTTCCAGAGCAATGAAAAAGATGGCACTACTCATCCAGTCGGTAATTCTGGTTGTGCTGCCGTCTATCCATGAATATCCAAACTAAATTTTGGTCAATACATTTCCCATTTCCTTTATCAGAAGTACACTCCACCGCTGCATCTCTCAATATTTGAACTCTCGTTATTTTCATAATTCAAATATAGCGCGAGTAAGCGCGCTTGCGAGCAAACCCCGCTTTCTTTTTATTGCAAAAATCAATATTTATATATTTATATCCGCATGCACAGTTAAACCCGAATAAATGAGATCTTGCAGTAAATTTTCACAGTACGATTTCCTTCTTAAACAGTACGAAGTAAAATCATTCCCATGAAAATCTTCGCAATGACATAATTTTCATTGCGCGCCTTGATTAGTTGTATTCGTCCGAGGAAATTTACGAAAGAAAATTCCTCTTGGGCAACGAGACAAGACGCACGCGTATATCCATAAGAAACTAGAAAAACAGAAAAAATAAAAAAAAAAAAAAAAGACGAAAAGTCTTGCTAACGAGTGTGCTTCGTCCCGAAGACTGGCTGGCATCGGGTTTGCACCGGTAAGATGATCCTCAGTGAAGAAATTATTTGAGATTCATCCAAGTTCCAAGTAATCGCGCGATCCCTTTTAATGGCTTACAGGATACGCCTTCAAAAGGAATGACATAATGCGACTTTTTCAACTATCAGACCACGAGGTTAGCCCTTTCTTAACGAAGCCATCTAGCACCCTCGTTAAATATTATACTTTAAGACTGCTTTCTTCAACGCGTTTACGTGCTTTTCCATAAGGCATATCCTCCTTCTTCGTTATTCCTATCTTTTTTCTATAACGACATTCCACGATCTCGAGAAACGAGACATTTGAGAGATTACGCCAATCTAGTTGAGCCACGTTCGAAAGAAAGGCTTTGTAGTATTTCTTAGCTTAACTTTTTATCCATTTCTTTCTCATTCCCTTTCGCGCGCTCTCTGATTCTCTTTCGATCAATTACAAAGATCGCGTTTGCGGGTTTTCATTGCGCTTTCTATGCGCGCGAACGATGATCGATGATCTCACGATCATGAGTGCGCGAACAGGAGAATCGCGTGATACATTTCTATCTGTCAAATCAACACGCCCTTATCTCGCGTTCCTTTTATAGAAACGACTAACAATTCTCTGGCAACATAGCTTTATATACAAGATGCTGCGAATAGTCGAAACTTATCGTTAGTACGGACGGAGTATTATTGGCTTGATTTGCGTTTGTGCCAAATCTTGGTTTAAGCACGTCCAGTATTGGCCAAGGGCCGGTATCATTCGCTCATTATCGGATCCAATTAAAGGATGACAGCGATACGGCAACAGTCACAGCCCTTCTGTCCATGCGATTAGTCCTATTCGGAGACAACGCGTTTCTATAAGCGCCTCCGGGCACGTGGGGCAAGTAAAATCATTGATGCCTGATTTGATTTCTCGACAGTAGTCACACTGAGAGGATGGGAAAGGGAAAGGTGTGGGCAGAGGGTGGTCTGTGTGTACGTGTGTGCGTGTATATCGAAGAGGAAGAGGAAGAGAGGAGAGGCTGTATATTACATTTTGAATTTCGTGAGATCCGATATAAAAGCTTCCCTTTTCTTCAAGAAAATCCAAAAGTAGCGTAGCTTGATTTAAAGTAGTTTCAATCCATCTCAAGAAATACAGAACGTTATTACGTTTGTGATTTTCCATTTCTAATTGAAGTCTCGTTTTTTTTTTCTTTTCTTTCTTCCTTTCTTTCACTCCCTTCCTTTATTCTCTGGGAAAATTTCGTGGAAAATTTTCATGGGACATGTAATGAGACGCTGTGGTTCTAACACCCTCGACTCTCATTATCCTGTACCCTTATCTTGGGCTTTTAATTGCTGCTGTGACTCGCTCGACCGCTAAGAAATAATTATGCTCATAGGGTTCATATAGGTTCGCGAACACACCCCCGCTGCATTTACCCTCTTCCATAAACTTCCTTCCTCCTCCTCCTCCTCCTTCTCTTTCTCTTTCTCTTCTTCTTTTTCCTTCTTCTGTCTCACGGCTAAAGAACTACAGCGAAAAATGCGTTTAATTTTTCATCACTCGTTCAATCCCATTGAATTCCCATCGAGGAGAGAAACACATGTGCCACGCCTCTTTAACGATACCAAGTTATGAGCGGCCATGTTTCTCTAACATCGCGATATAAGGCCAGGTGCGAACGTTGCCAGGGTATGTCTAGAAAAAACCAAATCAGACAAGTTTTTGTTCACCCTTCGCTCTTTCCACATCCAATACTTTACTTCATAGATCTTTGTGTTTCGACGCGTGGCAATAGCGATAAAAGTGGAACTGATTATCGTTTGCGTGAATAGGAAATGAGTGAGGATAATGAGCCCAATATCCTTTTCTTTCCGAGTTTTCCCGAAGATCGACGACACTTAGATCCGTCCGTCAACGATAGAGAAATCTTTTCTTCTCTTATCCTTAAATTTTCCTTCGTTTTATTCCTAGTCCAATTCGATTTTCACTTATAACGCACAATGATTCTTACTGAAATATCATCGCTTTTTTCCTCTTGCTGACCAACGTGACTCAAGTATCCGAAGAGGCAGGGAAAAAAGAAGAAAGAGTCTCTATTGCTTTTGGCACTTTCTTCAGCTTCTTTTTCTTCATCGTCAATCTATTTCACTTTTCAAGGAGGAGTTTTTCAGCGTAGCCGGGGGCTAGTAAAGATGCAACAGGCCTCTACTAACAAACCTGGTGAATCTTCTGGCACTTCTTCTCTAGTGGCCCAAGTACGTGTAGTGTCATACATAGAAGAATGCTAGTTAAGCTGACAAACTTGTTTCACCCTTGTTACTCGGAGAGTGGCTAAAGTTCTCGAATGCCAACGAAAAGCGGAATACTGCAATTTGAGGAAAAAATAAGTTACGTCGAGCTCTATAATATTCATAAATATTATAGAACTTATGCACACGGTACGATGGACCGCGAGATTGAATTTTTGCTCGAGACATTGCTTTTCATGCGCGCGTCTTTTTTTGATGGACCAGCACTTTTTTACAAGTTCATTCAGTGTACTTGTACTTTCGCTGCTTGTTGCCCTTAGAACATTTCAAAAATGCAGTTATACAATGAGATGCAGCGTCCCTATTGGCTGAGCATATGAGATGTGAAGAGAGATAAAAAGAGAACGAAGGAGAGAGAGAGAGAGAGAGAGAGAGAGAGTCGGAGTGAAGAAGAAGAAGAGGAATATGAGATATCGGGGTTCGAAGATTCAGAAATATATGAATATTAATGTGCTGAGGCTGCTAAACAGAAGAAGGAGCCTGAGGGTTCTTCGGCGCGCTCTTGCTATCTCCTATTAATTCTCAACTTGCAATCTGCTGCATTCAGCTTGAGCACGTGGATTTTCCCTTTTATACCGATATCTTAAGTCAGATTACGTTTTCTGGTGAAGTTGCTGTAAAGAGAATCACGATAAAAAAAAAATGTATCACTCTTTAGGAATTTGTCAGTTTAGCTAAGAAACTAGAATCGCGTTTGAAATCAATATTGATATGCAGGTTTAAGCGTTAGCTTAAGAATACCGAGGGTGTGATAAAGTTTTTGTCTAAAATATGGGAGAAAAGATCGTTTATCCGTGAGAGATTGGAATGGAGCAATATTTTTCATTTTTTATATGGTGGATACACGTATATCCGTAGAGTATTCTCTTTCTTCGTCCATTATGCGTGTTATTCAAAGCAGAGAAAGCGTAGCTTGCACTTGCGCGTATTTTATGCATTCGTTCAAGATGCTGCAAGCCCCAGGAGTCTGGTTCTTCGTATGCCGTTGTAGTGTACGGCACGAAGGGGGTACCGCACTCGATAGTGCGTTTGGGGGGTGAATGTGTGTATGTATATACGAGAGTGACAGAGTGTGTGTGTGTGTACCAGAGAAAGAGAGAGAGAGAGAGAGAGAGAGAGAGAGAGAGAGAGAGAGAGAGAAAAAGAGAGTGAAAGAGAAAGAGGGGGTGCGAGTAGGAATAGGAAGGGGAACGTTGGTTGGACGATTCAGGATGAGGGGAATCGGGGGTCTGTCAAGAGGCTACATATAAAATCATAAGGCACGCCAACCACGCCTACCACCCAGTCAGTTCACCAATCGGAGCACAGTGCATTTAAATCGCAACCCCTTGGTGCATTGTCGAGTTTTTTCCTACGGGCGGGGTGACTGGTAGGTTTTTGCTGAATCTATATCCTACAGGCATCGACGGCTTCAAGGATATAGGAATATGAATATTCTTAAATTCACAGCAGCTATTGCACACATCTTTATGCTAGTTTTACCCCTATCCCGTATATGTATATTAATATATATATATATATATATATATATATTTATACATTTATCCGTAAGCACTTTTTGATCCACGTAACTCGCTTCTTCCGCTTTTCCGCGTGTCTTTCTCATCAATACCACTTTTATCTTTCTAATATCTTGTTATTTTTTATATATTTTTGGCAAACTGAGCTTCAGATCGAAGAATGATTAAAACGATTTTGTTACTTCGTTTAATCTTAGGAGTGGTACCGCTTGAAAACAAAATGGGTGCTACTTTTATGAAAAACCATGGGTTCCATTCGTTTATTCCATCTTCCATGTTTTCCTTGCAAGGATAGGAATTTGACAAGAGAATGGAAGAAAATGGAGTGGCAATGTTTATAATCTGGGTGTACTCTGGGTGGTGAGGAGAAATTTAGAATAGCTCCTTCACAGTCATCACGCGTAATTGTGGAGCAAAAAGAGCAATGAGAACAAAAAGGAAGAAAAACGGCGAAACATTCTGACGAAATTGTTGGAAGGGTGTCGGCGCGGAGAGTGCCAAGGGGGACCCTTATCCCTCCTCTCATAGAATCTATCTTTTTAGCACATCGCCCCAGTACATTTCACCCTCTCTTCGCCCTTCGATTTCACCATTCCTTCATTTGATTTCTTCCTCGTGCGGAAATGGTTGAGCAGCCATTCGCACAAGACTTCCGGTCGACTGGAGATAGAAATGGAGTCCCATGGTCGCAGAAGAAGAAGAGGACGAAAATAAGGAGGAGGAGGAGGAGGAGAAGGAGGAAAAGGAAAAGGAAGAGGAAGAGGGTGCTCATCCCACGAATGCTACTAGTATCGTGTCGTGTAGCTCACCTCAAAGTAAGTGAAACTGCCGTTCGCCAAAAATTGATAATAAATTCAATAATGGCTGTGCTTCAAGCTCATTCAATCATATCATGTAAGAGTCGCAGTCATATTACATTTATATCAACGACTCGAGCAATGTCTTTTAATTCTGCATTTGTCTTCACCTAACATGCACAGCCGCATGGCCATCATGAAAACTGTAATCAATCAAGGATTTCACGATTATACTCTGTTCTAGTATTCTGTACTAATTCAGTGTCAGTTATTCTTACCTCAAATAGAGCACTCGTCATTCTCTAATATTTTTATCTATATGAAAAAAGTATTCGTTTATGTAGTTTTGTCGATCTACGCGCCATTTTCTCACCCTTAATGTCTGCATCCAATCAAACTGACTCATGCGACTTTGCAAAGCAACTCGAGACCACGTTTCCCCTCCTCCGCCCCCCCTTGGGGCACAGCAGTTACGAGTGATGCAATTATGCTTAAACGTTTAACGAGCTAACTCTCACGATAGAAAATGGCTGTATGCTCCGTTGGTTGCAGACAGTAAAGCCATTACGGTTTTATTCCTTCTTCTCCTTGCACACTTTTATAAATGTTCGCAAATATATGTGTGAACGTGCACCAATAAAATTTAATATAGTCCTATTCAATAAAAAGCTGGTTCGAAATCATTTTTGCGTTCCCCCTTCCCGGGAAATGCCTATCAAGGAGTAAAATCGAGTACTTCGCGTCTTAAGAATGAAATTTATACACATTTATCTCAAGAAAGTTTGATACCTGATTCTTGGGTAATTCATTGGATAATCCATTGGAAGTGGTTCTGCGATGGATTAAGTGAAAATTAATCAAAAGAAACTGGATGCGGTTACTACCCTTTTTGTAGAATCGCACGGGGAAAAGCTCCTTTTGGGAGAAATATTTGGGGAAAAGTCGATTGTAATCTAACTGTTGTCCCTTTTAATTGACTGATGATCTATTTTCGGAATAAGAAAGGATCCATTTGGAAAATTGCTCAAATATCTTTCGGCAATTTCGCGAAAGAGTCGAATGTCAAAGAAGACGGGAAAATAGGAGGGAAACAAGCGTGACAGAGAGGATTTTCGTGATAGAAACGGTATTTTCGATCTTCGCCTTGTCAATGCTCCGATACGACGAAAAAGTCGTTTCGTCATGGCTATTGTCGTGATTCTTCAGTTTGTAGCTAGCAAGGGCACGGAGCTCCCGCATCTCGCGAGATACCCGATGTCCTTTCGATTCTACGAGGAAACTCGAATCCTTCCCACAGGAGGGTTTTCGTTGAATGCTTGTCAAGGCCAGCAGGCATCTTTTGTAGCGAGCTAGTGGTCCGAAGAAAATTGTGTGTTGTACTCTTCGATATCCCGCGAATAGAGCCTTCATCCCTCCTGGACAATCTCTCTCTCTCTCTCTCTCCCTCTATTTCTCCCTCTTCACCATTTCTTTTTACCTACTCAATTTTATCTACCCAGTCTTTCTATTTTTCCACTTTTCACTTATTCGTTCTCTTTTTTACTATTCTCCTTCCCTCCTTCATTCCTCTTACCTTTTTTTCCAACCAATTGCTGCATTAAATGCTGAAATAATTTCTCAAACAGGGATTTCATTAATGGTAATTATTATTCTTTCGGTTTTACAGAATACAAATATAGAAAAATATAGTACAGTAGAAGTAGAACATTCTGCGTTCGAAGCAATAAAATGCAACGATACAAAAACGCCCATTGCTTTTTCATTTGACAAAAGTCGACTGACTTAAAAAGAAGAGGGACTCGTGTATATTTTCAACAAGAGAGATCAGTGTTTCGGAGGAGAATGTAAAACGAGGCGAGACTCCTGCATTCGAGATAATAATTGTGATTAGAGCCTGGATGGCATATGGATCGCACACACAAGCGTTTAATGCGAGTCTCGGATTCCGAGGAAGCTCCATATGTACGCACAGGGGTCCAATGTAAAAATGTCCGCCGATCTGCTCTTTCACAAAGGAACCGAATTTTAATAATAGATTTATGCGCATATGTTTAGTCCGCGCCATTATATTAATTCTGGAGGGGTTGCCAAGTTTACATTACCATCTCAAATGATAAACTCACTATCGATAAATCTCTTTGTTTATTCGATGATTATTTCTCCAATTTAGCGAAAATTTGTCCAGATAAAGTACACGAGCGGATACAAACTGTTTTGTTTCGCTGAAAATCAGTATGAAATAATAATCGCCATATTACTATCCGTTAACTTGATTCTCCCGAAAAGCGTATATCGGTATTTTGTCCTTAACGTTTTAATCATGAATCGCGCAAGACATTTATGAACCCTTCGACCCGTTAAAACTCTGAAGGGTTTATGCTGGCGTTACTCGCGAGTGAGAGCAACCCCTTGGAAAATATTTTTCTACCATTGGTTCCTGGGTTTGTCAACCCCCTCATGGTATAGAAGAAGAACGTTTCTTCTTCGTAGATGGAAGAGGCCTCTTTTTACCCTCGTGGCCGACTCGATACAACCCCAGAGAGTAATTAAATATAGCCCTTTCCTTCTTTCATTCCTTCCTTCCTTCCTTCCTTCACTCCTTTGCGTTACAAAATAAGCATAAATGCAAACGCTATGCGTAATTCAACATGTCAAATTTTCTCTTAACTATAATTATGTGTGTGTGTATGTGTGTGCGCGCGCGCGCGTGTGGAAGAATATTGAGAAAATTAAATTCCAGCGTCAAAGCTATATTCTTCAGAGAGTTTAACGAAAATTTAGCGGTAAGGCTGTTTCGGTCAGGTTACCATAAACTCCCATGCAAATCATTCGCACAGTGGTGTTTCGTGAGTGTGAACGAAGTCAGCACCATAGCGTTCTCCATCTATGAAGAATTCCCCCGTAATTCGGCTCGTTAGCTCGTTATTTAGGAGCGATTTACGCGTCCGCCTGGTTCCAAGCATAGTTTTCGGCCGAGAGAAATCGCACGGGCCATGTGATTTAACATTTAAATTTGATAATCGCATTTTCCAGATGAGACCGGGAGATGGCGGAGAATCAATGAAAGGCTAGAATAGAAGGTGGAATATATGAGAAAAAGGAGAGAATGAGAGAGAGGGAGAGAAACGAGAACTGCGTGACGACCGGGAGAGCCGCCATCTCTGCGTTCTCTCTGCCATGTTGATTTTTGTCAGCCACAACCGGGTAAGTTGACTATGTACGATCTACGATGGATAGTAAAATCTAGATTCCCCCCCCCCCCGTTAATCCTCTAGAAAAATGTCCTTCTTGTACATTCGATCAACGCCTAATTAGTTCTCTCGTGGCCATTCTCTACTCTCATTCTCCAAAGTTAAAACGCGGAGACATATTTTTATTTGAAAAGGTACCGGGCCCTGATAGGGTCGCTTGCCGCTGCCGAAGGGACTCTCCTAGCCAGAGAGTTATTACGAATGTTCCCACCTCCTATTTGAGTATCCCCACCAGTTATAACACCCCCGTAGGGTTGCTGGTATATACAAAGCACACACATCTACCCCATTAGGCGGTACAGTCCAAATGAAAATTCAATTGCTCAAAACAATTATGGGATTGAATGGATCGGTTGGGCAAAGCGATTTCAAACTAACCAACTCCAACATCGTTCCTTCTAAGAGAATTTTCGAGCAGTAGGCGTAATTCATAAGTGATAAGGAGGGTATAAGAACATTTCTAAAATCACTGGGCGCGCACAGCGAGTTGTCGCCTCTGCGCTGCGGCGCTATTCTCCTTTTTTGCATTAATTAAAAGCTCCTGCCTCCGGGCCGTCGGTAGACGGCCATCTTGCCTACAGACACGCCTCCTTTCCTTTGTTTTCACATTTTTTTAATGATTTCTCCTTTACTGCCACGACACCCCTTTTCCTTCCCCTTAACTTCTCACTCTATCTCTAAACTGCAATATCTCCTTTTCTCAATCGAAACGTCCGCGTCTCTCCCTCCCTTCTTTCCCTCGTTCCTTTCTTCTTCTTCTTCTTCTTCTCCTCTTCGACTCTCTCTTCTCGTGATTTTTCATATAAATATCTATAAACTGATTTCTCTCTACACTCAAGAGACATTTTGAGAGACTTGTCGAAGTACATAGGTGGAGGTATGTAGTAGCTATTTTTGATCGCGTTTGCGTGTGTCGATGATTATTAACAAATCATGTGTGTCGATGGAATAGCATGCAGTGGCAAAGCATCATTAAGAATTTATTTTTTTCAAGTCGCTCCAAATTTTTTACTCAACTTGATATATTTTCTGGAATATATTTTTATAAATCGTGGTTACACACGCGGACACGCGCATGTATAAAGATTTTTCGAAACGTTTTGAAAAGTTTTGTTATAATGCGAATGCGTTTTATTTGAAGTCTCGTCGTGTATAGTAAAAAGGCGAGTGGACATCTGCGCTCGACAACGTTTGGTCAAATCTATAACGATACACAACTTCTTTCCTCTGGGATTTCTACACAGACGTCCTTCTTTTGCTGAAACTTTTTAACTCATAATAAAATATTTCACAGTTACAAACTCATATATAAATTCTTCAACAATAGGTGCAAAAGCTTCTGTATTCTTACTAAAAAAGATAGAAATGTAGGAATAATCAAACATTTTTTATTTATTCAAGTAATATTTCTTTTTTTTAAGTTTCTTTCCTACTATTTGATTTGTTTTTTACGTTAGTTTCTCTCACACAAATTACTTTATTTTATTTATAAGAAGTAAGAGGTCTTGTTTTAAGCAATTTTAATTTGCCTATAGTTTTGAAGAAAGAGAACACACTCACGCACACACGCAGAGTACTTACTAAAATTCATTAAAAGAGATACAGATAATAATTGTTTTAGTTTTGCGATTTATCGAGATGCATTGCAATTGTCATGTTTCGAATCAGTGCGACGGAATTCGCGATCCGTCATCCGTCGGCAAATAGGCCTATCCTTTTGCACGAGTAAACCATCATAAATATAGCGTGGTTTGTCTTAAATAAAATAAAAGGTAACAACTTTTTCCACTCTTTGATAATTCTTTCTCTATATGTAAACTACATAAATTTTATTTGTGCGTATAATGTGTGTTTCGTTCAAATAAAAGATAGTACGTATATTTCAATCCAAAACTGATAAAGCATTTTCTTAAATAATCATTTTAACATATCCTCATATATCTTATCCAAAGAATGTGGATATGTATTAGAATGGAATATAATAAAAAGGATAAGGAAAGAAAAAATTCTCTCCCTTTAGCATATTTGTGATATTGACATTTTGCATAGGATTTAGGATAAACGTGGACATTGAAATTCAAAGGAATAACCTGTCACGTTATTTTATTTTCGCGAGTGTATCGTTTTTTGTGCCGTGAATCAGACAAAATTTACCTGAGATCTTTCTATTTTAAGCCTGTTTATCCACTCGAGATCGCACGTCCTACGACCGAATAGGAATAATCGGTTATAAAAGCTTACCGTTTAGGGTCCCCGTCATTTCTCCAGTGTCCAAGCTAATTTGTGGAAGAATTGAGTTTTGAAATTTAAGTGTGGACTTGGGTTACCTGTGTGAAGCTAACGCGTCTCCACTTACAACTTGTCAAAGTGCTTTTTCATCGAATCTATTTCTATTTCTATTTCTATTTTTCTATTTTTCCTTTTATATACTTTTGTCCCTTTCCCTTCTCTCCTCCTATCTCAAATCGTGTCGTTTCTTCGTGCCACTTCAACGTAAACTTGTGTTTGATCTTTCAGATTTCCCGTATGCACATGCATTTTCAAATTTTAAGTTGTGGTTCTTACAAAAAACTTGTGTGCCGAGATTTATCATGCTCCCTCTCGTCGGATCAACTTGGAGAAGAATCCCACGGAAACTTTAGCGAATGCTGTGCAATCCCATGCAGTTCTTGCATTTAGCGTTTCCTTTTTAATTCTCTTTCTTCACGATATATCTGCATGTGTCTATCATTCGCTCGATCATTATTAATCCGAGGCAGTCCGCGATCATTATTCTTGTCTCGCGTGCATCGCGTTTATTCATCACACCTTTCTATTCGCACTAAATAAATTTCGCAGATTCGCGCACGAGTGAAGAACGTTAAAAAAATAAGAGAATAGCATTACTACTCAAATTGTGAGTAGACTGTGCACGTTTTATCGCCGTTTCGTGTGCTTTTCCCAATTTTGTGTGCGTCTGCATGTATATATATATATGCATGCATTTAGTAGAAGTAAAGCTATTGCACCCACGTCTACCCTCGACTACTTTGAGAACATCATGTGAACAGGAAGACAACGGTCTTTATCATTCTCACGTTTACTCACTGGCCGTGTTTACCTCGCGCCGTTGTCTCAAGAGAATATCGGAAGAGCAATGCAAATTGCAAGGGAGTGCATTTAAGTTTTATTTGCGCCAGAATGCCATACCACCAGTCTCTTTCTGCCTTTTTTACATTCAGCAACGCGAATCAAGCATCAGTTTCTGTTCGATTAATTTAACTAGGTTTTTCTTTCGGACTAACGAGAAAATCACAAGAAAATAAAATGTATTTGCTTTATTGTGATATTCGCGAAGAAATGTGTGCGGTATCGTTGATGATGAAGGAGAAGGAGGAGGAGGAGGAAGATGCGGAAAAATGTGTGTGCTGCTAGGCTATTCTGTCGTTCGTGGGAGAGCTCGTTCGATTCTCAGTGTCTGGAAATAATTAGAGGACGAGGTGGTCCGGGTGTTGCCACGGCAACCGCCAATCAGAGGGCAAAGAAAAATTTTTCCTTTTATATCGTGCATTTTTCTGTGCTTGCCTCTCTATAGGAAAGCTCGTAGGAAGGGAATGGGAATGGGAATGGGAACGGGAACGGGAGCAGAAACGGGAACGGGAACGGGAACAGGAACGGGAACGAGAAGGGGAAGGAGTGGGCGAGAGGGAATACCACCACCCCCCTGTCGTGGAAGCGAAGATCTCGAAAAAGATACGGGAGCAACAGAAGAAGATAATGTATGCAACGACACGATGAAACACCGCGATCTCTTTTATACATGTGTGAGCGTATATGGGGATTTGCAAAATACTCGGACTATGTATTATACTTTACCACATCGTACGCGGACATGGTTATACGTACCACTCGTTTTCACAGTTCTCTGACGACTGCATTTACGCCGTCTGATTCGATCCACTGTAACAGTCGAAACGCATACACTTTTTATTATCACGCGGAGGATGGATCTCTCTATCCTATTCATCTAACTCATACGATTAAAATTTCATGACTATCTTTCTCTCATTTCAAAAAAATTTGAAATTTATATCGAATTTTCTGGTGTCTGCTTCTTTACAAAATGCAGATTGTCCATTTACTCTTGTTCTTTTCCCAAACGCGTGTTAAAGAAGCGCGAAGATTCTCTCGAGTCGATGAAATTTCTAAAGATGTCGTACGCATATCACACCGCAACCAGCCATCCCATTAGGAAAGGGTGTAGTTTGTTATTTCGTTTGTGCGATGATTACGAACGTGCGTGGGTCGAAAAACCCTCTTTGATGTTCCATCCAACCTCCTTCGCGACATGGACTTTTTCAATTAATGCAAAAAGGAAAGAGACCCTAAGCCAGAGCCCTTTGCAACGCTCCGTTTTTCTCAAAAATGGCGTACGCATGCCAGAAAGACAACGCCTTTCTTACCTTCTAAATATACCCAAATATTACTTTCCAGTTTAACTCTATTTTAATTCGCGAGCACTCAAGCGCATTCTTGTAATACTCGAATCCATTGGAAATATCATACTCATCGATATATGATATATAGGTTAAAAAACTCCATTTCTATTTAACGCGCGAGGTATAGGTTTCGTTCAATGGGAATCTGCTGAATGCTTCTTATTTTGGCTTGGTTTGACAACGAGAGACCCTTTGTTTTGACTAAAACTGAAAAAAATAAAAAAAGCTTTACCTCCCTTCTAATTAACTCATTCAGCATATGATGTATACCTGACCGGATATTTAATGTCTGCAGAACGGACCAGAGACGTGTGAAGCCGCATAAATGAACTTCTCGAGATCTATTGTGCCATTTCTTTTTCCTGCCTATTCTAAACAAGTTTTCACAAATTCAAGGTAACTTGTCTAGGAGAAAAATTGTCCTAATGGCCACAATTGTTAAAGTGGAGTTTCGATCAAATAATTCTCCATTCTCACAACTAGCGTTGCGCATAGCTATCGCAAAGAGAGAAGAAGAAGCCGTGTCTCTCAAAGACAACGTTTCTCGAAAGAAATCAAAATTGTCGTAGGGAAAAGCCTCGGATTTATGCATCGATCGCTTGAAAAAAGTATGTTTTCCCCTGCGATACTCATTCTCGGTTCAAATTTCTGTCGGGCAAAATTTCTTCCTGTAAAAGTGAGAATGTGCCAAGACGCGCACAGAATACCGGTAACACGAAACGGATCCTTTCCTCGTGCGAGCACGTGGGAAGAGAGACGCGAGTGTTTAAAATACACGGGTAGAGAAATCGAGAAACGCGTTGGTTGAAAGGAAGGGGCTAGCTTACATTTAAAACATGTCACCACACATCACTTTCAATATCAACATTGATCATCGATCCCCGTCCGTTCTTCAACGTTTAACATAAGATGGTGTTTTGTTCCCGGTCGAATCGAAAAGCTGCCAGAGCCAGGAGCCACTGCTTGTATGCGTGTAAGTCTCTCTCTTTCTCTCTCTCTCTCTCTCTCTCTCTCTTTGGCCTTTTGTTCTATCTGACCAGGATGTTCATGTTCAAAATCCGCTGTCGAAGAATACACGTCGAAGCCTCTCGTCGCTCTTTTTAGGTACGCGTGCATCGCGAGCTCGCTTTCGATCCATACTCAATTCTTTCAGTCTGATTGATTGTGACTGAGTCTTCCTGACGAATCTATTTTTCTTACGTTTACCTCACCTCTGAATAGATGCATTTACATAAGCATATCCGTACGCGCGCGCGCGCGTGCACTATGCATTGCATTAGAATGTTCTTTTTAATAAATAAATCCCTCTCTCTTTATCTCCATCTTCCTTAAAAGAAACCTGTTGTTGTAAATCGAGACAATTGCAGTTACATTACATGATTTTTGTAAGATTTTTTTATAGAGAAAAAGATCATTTTCTTATAAGTTATATACTATATATTTTTTTTTTTTTTTTTTTTCGTTGAGGTCTATAGAGTTACAAGATTTTTCCATTAATACTTCATTATGTTTGTTGAGATGATAAACGTCACTTTGATGCCAGTCATGCTTTTATCGCACTTCGATCAAGCTTCAAACCAAACAAGGGATGTAGATTAAAATCTCAATTGAGTGCAGCTGTGTGTGTAGGGTGCGCGCTTACACGACTTGCATGCTTACGTATATGTTTGTTGCTTTGAGAAATAAACATCTGCCCTTTTACCTTTCTAGGTTTTCATTTGTACAATCTCTATCCTTCTATTGCACATTTGAAACATTACAGCATTTATAGGCAAAAATAATTATGACAAATTGGAAGAAAGAGCGTACATTTATCTTCACATTCGATGCTTGCACGCGCACACACGCAGGTCAACGATTATTCGCTTCTTTATCGAATACACGAATATATTATTAATTCTTGTTACCACCTCTGATTCACGCACATAAGATTTTTAACATAGTAATGACATCGTGTTGGTAAATCAAATTAGGGGATCCCCTGATGTGAATTCAAGGGTCTAACAACCGATAGGACGTGGTGCTTTTTCAATCCAAGAAGATCCGAATTCAGATCCAACGTTTCTTTTTCTATCCTTTTTGATAATCTGTTTAACGTGGCTCTACTTATATTGGAAATTTTTATAAATATTAAAAAGATTCTGTCGTAGATAATGATACATAAATTCTATTTTCTGAGAGGCTGAGAGTAAACGGAGAACAGGAAAAATTGAAGAACCACGGAATTACTCACCGTAAATATTTCGAGCCGCATTTGTGCTGGATATCATTATCATCTAATTTTCATGGTTTACCAAACAACGAATACGAGTTCTGCTATCGTTAACGTTAATATTATGGTGAAATCACTTCCTTCTATTCTTCCGCATCCAATCCACATTAAATTTAAATATCGCAATCTATTGCATGAACCGATCATTATATTTATCCATCAGTTGGAAAAATTGGTATTGGTGTAAGAAAGCATGTGATATAAGTAATCTCGTTTTGATTTCGCTAAATATAAATATATATTTATATATTTATAATAAGAATAATTTAATTTTTCTATTGGAATTTACTTTCATGTAGATTTTGACAAAAATGTTAATACTTTTAATTTGCGCTAGAAAAAATTATACTTTTTTAAGTGAAGTAACATTGTTGGGAAATGAAATACAAAATAAAAGTAAGAAATGCTTTAGCAATAAGAAATTTTGTAATTTTTGAATTTTTTTTAATGCAACAAAAAACAGTGCAGTAGCTCCACCTTTCTTATTTTAAGAGAACCTCCTCAAACACTAAACTCGTAACAACCGTCGGTAAGAAAGAGATTGTTTAATAGTTAGAATTTTTTTTGATAAATTTTGATTGAAAATAGGATAATTAAAATACATAAAATATTAAAATATATCAAAATTTATTTTGCATTATAATTAAATATTACTTTCATTTACATATACATTATACAGATGTAAATATATCTATATAAGAATACACTTATATACTCATAAGTGTCATGTGTATTTGATAATATATATATATAGATCCAATGTGTTGGATAAATAAATTATTGTTTAAATTTACATTCTTATTTGAAATTTTCCAGCTTTAGTTACATATTTAACACCTTTAAATGGTTTATATTTTTCTCCATACATATCTAATCGATTTACTTTAAGTCCAGAAACAGCTAATTGATTGATCGTAAAATGTACCTGAAGTGTCACATGAAAAATTAATGAATATGTTAATAATTTTGTATGTTTATTTAATAAGTCTTAAGAAGAAAAATCAATGATATGTTTTTACTTACATTAATGGCAGGATTAAACTCTATAATAGAAGTAGAATTCTGTATAGAAATCTGAAAATTGCATTTAATTTTACTCATTATAATTATTAAATAGTCATCAAATAGAATATTACATCCAATTAAAATTATCTTACCGATCCTCGTAGATTCGGTAATTTGGAGACATCGATTCTCCCAATTTCCCACATTAATACTTTACTAACAGGATCAAAAGAATATTTTCCCTGATTTGGCATCAAAGTGCAATTTAATACCATTTTTGGCATGGGAATCTCAAGCGTGACATTTTCAACCTATAAAATAAGAGAACATAATTACGCTCTTAATTATTAATTTAATCATATTTGCAAACTTACAGTTCTTCCAATAGTTTGTTTTGGTCCTACAGTAATATCCAGCCTTCCACCGCCTGGTTCTTTCAAGCTAATATTATGTCTTACATAAATTGGAATTGCAACAATACTCTGTGATCCTATGTGATATGATAATAGGCGAAAATTACCATCTGGAGGAATGAATGATAATATTCTCTCTGACTGAAATATCATATTAATAAGTTTCACATATATAAATGTTTTAGTAACTTATATTATTTATTTTTGCTTACCTCCCATCTTTTGAATCTAACACAAGGATGAAAACTTACATCATCAAATAATCTTGGATTCATAAATGAAAGTGTTAAATCTGGCATACCACTCAATTTGATGCAACAATCGATCTATTGGTACATGATTTATTCATCAGTATAAGTTATAGTAAAATAATATTATAATATAATGATTAAAATTATGGAAATCATACATAGCCTTGTATCTCTGCAAAAACAGTTGCTCCAGTCTTATCAATAATTGCATCAACTTCTTCAACAACATCAAAATATGCTTCATTATTTGTATATTTAACACCAGTACGCCTCCAGGGAACATTTGATAATTGACCACTTGGTAATATTGCACTAACACTATTATTAAGAATGAAGACAGAATGCATTATAAGCATTATTAGACACTGACATAATGAGTAATGCTAACTGATGCACTTACTTTGATTTACCTGTCACAGTATTTGCTATAGTTCTTAAAATATTTGGTGGTTTAATAAGCTCTTTTAAGATATTAGACTCTGTTGCAAGAGGAAATCCATTATCAAGCATTTCATCCAATAATTCATAAACAACAACATAATTCTCTTTAATAATAGTCTCGGTACATTCATTAAAATAATCTTCAAATGTATCAACAACTCTGTGTAAAAATTCTATGACAAATAATGGAGGAACTGAAATATTGTATTGAATTATTTGTAATAATAATCATTTTAATATTCATAATATATATCTATATATATGTATATGTATATATACCTTCTGTCATACAAACTGCAACAAAAAACATATTGCAGCGATAAATACTAATAAGATAATGATGTGGCGTAGCAATTACTGGTGGTGTATCTTCAGGAGATAAGACCCTTCTTTGTTGATCAAAAAAGTAATCGCATAATGATCGTGCAACTGCACTTTTCCAATGTTTTTCCATAAAAACATCTCTACAAACAGAAGTAAAAATTTAAAAAGACTTTTCTAAACAAATAAGAATTATATCATTGCTTACCCTGATGAATTAATAATAAATAAACTGTGAATCATACTTTTGACATATATTAGAAACAAGAATAAAAGTTAAATTGTTTAATTAATTATATTTTTATAAATTGTTAGCCAAAAACATAACGTAGCAGAAACTCCAATTTCTCTTATACTTTCATGTATTTGACTCATAGCATATGAAATAAATAGACGGAGCATAAAGTCTCATTTTAGATGAGGGGACTGAAACCATTGATGAAATAGAAATGGAGTAAAATTGGTGCCCACTTTTCATTGGCGGAAATTTTTACTAGATTAGAGTCCGCCAGGCGCTCGAAAACAGGTCGACCAAAATCCATCTAAACATAGTTTGCGCTATAACTCTGCCGGCGATGCTCTAATCGACAAGCCACTTGCTTAGTCGCATTCAAAACGCGAAAACGAAGCTGTTTTTAGCTTCATTAAACTTTAAATTTAAATATAGTGGTAGATATAGTTCGACCAATGAAAAGTATGCACCTATTTTACCTCGTTCTTATTCCATCAATGGCTTCACTTCATCAGAAGTTAGACTTTATGCTCCTTCTATATATTTCCTTGGTCTATGGCGATTACCTCCAGCAAACTATAGCATGGTAGCAATTTTGATTTTCTATAGTACATTTTGTATAGTATATTTTGTGCCTGCATCTTTCTTTCATTATTTCAGATCGCTTTAGGAGGTATGTGTAGATTACAGATCAGTGAATATTATTATAATCGAAAAGAATAAGTTATTCTTGTTTTAGTTTTCTTAAATAGAAATTTCTCTTTTATTTGTATAATATATTATTTATAGTAAAGAAACAAGAAGTGCGGTTGTAAATCGCTAATATTCAAGTGAGTAAATTTTAACCTTAAAGTCTTTTTAACAGAATGGCACCACGGTACGAGCTGGCTGTAGGCCTTACCAAGGGTCATAAAACAACCAAAATTCATGTGACTAAAAACAAAAGTGATGTACAGAAGACAGCAACTCTTCGACCTTCTAGGCTAAAGGGGGTAGGACAAAAATCAAATAATTAAGTTTATTTTTTAAATGTCATTAAACTGAATTTGATGTATGTTTTTTGTTAAATACTAATTTTAGAAACAAACGAAGCACAGCAAATTTGTCAGAGACTTGGTTCGTGAAGTAACTGGCCATGCACCTTATGAGAAGCGTGCTATGGAATTGTTGAAAGTCTCAAAAGATAAGAGAGCTTTGAAGTTCTTGAAAAGACGAGTAATATATCTTTATAATGACAATTACATCATAATTTCACTTTTATACTTAGTAGAAAAATTCTTTAATTATTATGTATTTTAGCTGGGCACTCATATTCGTGCTAAGAGGAAACGTGAGGAATTAGGAAACATCTTGGTTCAAATGAGAAAAGCAGCAGTACATCATTAATTATTATATGAAGTGCTAAGTTATACTCTATGCTAATAAAAAGTAATTAAAATTCCATTATATGTTTAAATGAAACATTTAATATCCTTCTACTTGCTTAGCATTTATCACGTGTAAAGTTTGAAATAAAACAAGACTATGGTATTTGTTTAAGTAGTAAATATTTTATTCTTAATAGATTTATGTATCACTTTTTATTAGTAAGTTTGATCGAATTAAATCCCAAGTAATTAAAGATGAATCAACTTTAGTACAAAGGTCCAATATTACTTGAGAATTAATTGTTGAACGTATTGCTCCTAAACAAGTTCCAGCTGCCATATTGTAGATAGGTGTTTTATTCTAAAAACATGATTTAACAATAGTAAATTATAATACAAATGATATTTTGTTAATTGTAATAGTTACAGTATTCTTGTGTTTCCATTCTTGATTGCCACCCATTTCATGACATTTTCCGAGCTTTGGAACTTTCTCACCACCTTCCAAACAAAGCATCTGACCCAATACTAATTCCTTTTTATCAGTTTCAAACCACATCTAAAAAATGTAATTAATTTCTTAAGCGTCTAATATCTAATGCATAATGAATAAAATAGTGGTTACAACTTACTTGAGATTTAATTCTCAAACAAGGAGCTAATATCAATTTTGCACCTTTAGTTTTGATATCTTTCTCACTTTTTATACATAATGTACTATTGCTAAGACGAATTTGATATTGATCGATATAATTACGTTTTCTTGAATGCCATGGTTGAAAGGGTCTTTGATCTAACTTTGACCATTTACTATTCAATTTTCCATTTTTATTTGGCAACTCAAGTTCTGGATAAACTGTTTTCAAATACCAAGAAAAAGGCTTGCAATTTAGTCTTTTCCTAAGGGCTACTCTTTCCGTTATATCTCCATAATCAATGTTTTTTGCCATTCTTAGAAAATAATCTTTATATTCATCCATCCAAACATGAGCTACACGTAAAGAATTTTTCATCATAGTATCACTTTGGTCGCCAGCTCCATATGGCCTTCTTACTCTAAAGACATGACCTACACGAGAGCAAGGAATGAGTTCTATACTACCACCACACATCCATATCTGAAAATGGATAAAAATTTATTAAAGGAGAAAACTGATTTTCATTATACTCATTAATATAAAAATTAGATAATTCTTTATACCCTGAATGATATTTCTAAATTTTCACCACCCCAAATATCCATACCAGAATCGTATTCGCCTATTTCTATGAAATATTGTCTATCTATAGCAAATAATCCCCCAGCCATAGTTGGAGATCTTATAAAAACATAAATAAAATTAATATCACCCTTAATGCAATATATACATTATTTTAGCTTTTATAATCATAGAATACTTACTTAATAGGTTTTATAAAGTCATCTTTATTTATTAAAGTACCAGGTGGTAAGTTATCCCATTTAAAATGCAATCCCCAATTAAATCCTCCTCTGACCAAAGGAGATCCAGTATATTGAAATGTATCAGGATTTATTATATCAATGACTGGCATAGGTACAATAGTTTTAGAATAAGCTATTCTTGCTAAAAGTGGCTTGATCCATCCTACATTAACTTCTATATGACTATCCAAAAAAATTAAAACTTCCCCTGTTGCTTTCCTGGCTCCAAACATGCGGGCTCTAATTAATCCTTCTCTTCTTTCAGTTTTAAAAAATTTTATTTTTCCATCAAAATTATTGTTAATGTATTTATCTATCTTTTCATGTAATATGTCATTATCACTATAATCATTTATTAAAATAATCTCATGTAACAAAAATTGTGAGGTCTTATCCATAATAGAATGTAATGATCTCAGTAATGTCATGTAGTGCTCATTATAGAAGCAAATGATTATGCTAGCATTTGGTAATATTTTGGGATATTCTTGGGCTGCACACAACTTATTTCTTGTATCTGGTATGTCTCTCTTTACTCCAATATTGTCCGATACCAAAATATTGAATACATAATTTTTATAACCCTCGTCTTTTTTATGCTGATCCTCAATGTTTCTCACCATCCCTAATTCATCTAGACCGAAACACAAGCAATTTGCTTTAGCTCGAAGTGTTTATCAATGACTGATCCATTAAAAATAAGTTCGTGACATAAAAGAAATTGCAAAGATGTAAACTTTATGCCTTCATCATATAATATGCAAAATTTCTAAAAGTTTGAAATATTATTATATTAGCTTATTATAGACTATATCATTTTTTCAAATATAATTATTTATTTTTTAAAAATAATAGAAATAATTTAAATGCTTGAAGATTGAATTTAATTCTGAATAATAAATTACCTTGCTTTAATGAATCCCCAAGTTTTACTGGAACTGGTTGCAAATACTGTAAAAGTTTTTCACTATTTTTGTATATATTCTTTCCTTTCGCATAATATCCTTTATTTTTTAAAAGCATGTCTTTATTATGATGTTCAGCAATAATATTATCTTGTAGCATCATATCTTGATAATAATCTTTATAATTAAGTTTAGATTCCTTTAAATACTTTGGTGTGCTTGGTACCATTATTATTGAATTAATCGTATTAACATTGTGTGATAGTTTGGAATAAAGATATAAACTAAAAGCCCAAGTAAGAGATGCTATTATTATTCCAAATATAAAGGAGATGTACCTTGTCGATGTCATCTAGACCAAATAAAAAAAACCTTATGACTATATCATGCTTGGTTCAAAAGTATAAGGAATGTAAAACTTATATTTAAAATTTTAGAAATCTTTCTACTGTACAAAAAAGATATGTTTACATAATATCAAAAATATATTGTAATCAATTAAATTTATTTAATACTTTGCATATTACTTACTGCAAATAAATGTTTCTTTTCACGAAATTTAATTATAACTATAAATCTTGAGAAAACATATTTTTACAAAACAAAATCACATAGCTACAAGTGAAAGGTGTGCTGCCATTTTAAGGTATAATAGTATATATAGGGAATAATAAAAGTAAAACTTATATATTGCATATTCTTATATTTATATAATAATTTGTCAAATGATTGATTTTAGTTTTATTATAGAAATTTTATTAGTTAGGAAATAACCAAAGGATATTTGACATACATGTGTTACATAAAATTTTCTATCCTTTTATGATTTATCAAAAATAGAAATTTACGGATGCCCCTGTGGCCTAATGGATAAGGCATCGGTCTCCTAAACCGGGGATTGTGGGTTCGAGTCCCACCAGGGGTATATATTTTTACCTTTTATTTTACATAAAAAAGCACATAAATAAAATAAACTAATTATATTTTATTATTGTTTTAAAAAAAGGCTACGTTTGTAATTAATAATTTAACAATATTCTGTCTTATATATCTTGTATTATATAACGTATATAATTGTTTTTATAAATATTCTTATTAAAGATCTATTATACACGAGTTTTATATATATATATATATAAGTTTATTAAGTTAATATTTAGAGAAATTATTAGTTTCCATTAGAATCATTTGGACTTGCAGCATAGTGACTAATAAATCGAGCTGATGGATCATCAACATTTTTAACCCAACGCGGCATCCAGAAGTAAGGTGTAAACTTTTTACCTAGATTTTTATAATGACTTTCAAAAATATTCCTATAAAATATACATAAAATATACTTATTAGTATTTAATAGAAGCATTAATTTCATAAGCTTAAAAGAAGTAAAAATAGTATTTTATATATCTGACCTATAATAAAGAGATTCTTTTGTCTTCGGAGTACAATGTGGATATTTTATCTTTGCTTTTTCCATATCTTCATCTGTTATATGATTTTCAACAATTTCTTGGATAATTTGGAATAGAGATTTTTTTACAGATGTAACTCCGTCGCTAAATGCTTCCTTGTGTCTCCAAAGGATATTTGTAGGTAATAAATTCTCTTCTTCGAATGCAGATCTTAATAAATGTTTCTCTATACCATCTAATAGAAAATAAGCATTTTCTTTAATACCAAATTAGTTAATTGATGTTTAATATATTTTTGTATGATTAAAGTCTTTAGGTATAAAGAAATAAGAAAATATAAAGACTGTCATAGTATACCTTTTGGCTGTCTAGATGCAGCATCTATAGACAAAAAGTAATTTGTAAATTGTAAGTCTAAAAATGGTACTCTTAACTCTAAACTAAAAGCACTGGTGGTTCTGTCTGCTCTTAAACCATCATATAGATAAATATCTTTGAGCAACCTTAATGATTCATTATGAGCATCTAGAGAATTTGGTGCATCTCTGAAATAAATATATCCTTGAGCAACTTCATCTGCTCCTTCTCCACTAAATATTACAGTAGTTTCTGTATTTTCCTTAATATATCTTGCCAAAAGATACATTCTATAAAGTGAATAGAGATTATAAAATCACACAACAATAGTAGATATACAAATAATTAAAGCCATATACTTGCCCTATAGATGCTCGTATTGTAGTAATATCAAATGTTTCTAAATGATAAATAACATCATTTAAAACTTGAGCAACATCTTTTTCTGTAAATGTAATTTCATGATGTTCAGTGCCAATAAAATCAGCAACCTGTAATAAAAGACAAAATTTTGTTGATTGTTTTCTAATAAAATAGTCAAAAGTAATCTTTACAGTATATTAAACTATTTAAAATATATAATTAAAAAGAGAGAATTTTTGTACCTGTCTAGCAGCTAAGATATCTGGACTATCACCCATTCCTATGGCAAAACTCTGTACTTTATATTTTAAATCATGTTCTTTTGCAAGTTTAACAAGTAAAGCAGCAACTAAACTTGAATCTAACCCTCCAGAAAGTAAACAACCTATTCGTCTATCTGCCATCAATCTTTTCTCTACAGCAGCTGAAAGAAGCTTCCTAATATTATACTGCACATCCTTAGAATGCAGACCTGAAGAACAAAATTATAAATAAGAATAAATATCAAGTGTTTGGCCCTTTACTTTTTAAAATTATTATACACTTACTTTTCCATGGTACATATACTTGGAAAGAGGGTTTATCACCTGGTTTAAAATAATTTATTTTATTTAATAGTTTTACTTTTCCATCATTTAAAATTTTGTATTCTTCATAACATCCAGGTTCAAATGGTTCTAAAGTCCATTTACCCTTTATATGATTTGTAATTTCTATTAAACCCTAAAGGAAATTCTAAACATGAATATTATTTTTATTGTGACAAAATTTATCATAATGCAATAAAAATACCTTTGCCTCTGAGCAAACAGCAAGTTGACCTTCTTCAGAATATAAACGGAAAAGAGGTCTTACACCATAAGGGTCTCTACTAATGAGAATTTTCATATTCTCAACATCTACCAAACAAAATGCAAAAACTCCATCTAATGATTTTGCAACATTATCTATAGATTCATTAGCATATAAATGCATAATCACTTCTATGTCACAATGAGTACCAAATTCAAAACCATATTGTTCACCTAACTAATAGTTAACATTATTTAGTAATTCTTCATTGTCTTATTATAAAAAATAGAAAAGGTACTTTTTATATTTACTTTTTTACAGTTGTAAATTTCACCGTTGCATAATAAAAATAGATTTGGGTATTTATATGATTTTATAGGCTGCATGCCACATAAACCATCAACAATGGCTAATCTATGAAATCCTAAGTAACCATTCTGAAATGTCATATTTTAAAACTTCAGTACAAGAGATAACATATCCAATGGAATGCCAAAACTTGAGAAAATAGGAATGCTTACTCGAACCCTGTTATCAAATTCAATTTTAAATGCTTCAGGACCACGATGTGAGATTTTAGAAAAATTTGTACAAACACACGACAAAGGAACATTTAAACCAAATAAGGACCAAATTCCACACATTATTGCTTATCTGTTCATAAATTTAATTTATTATTGTTAAATTTTGTTTATAAAGTATTAAGTTAATTATACTTATTTTTTAAATAAATATACAAATGTTAAATATTATAAAAAACATGAAATATTCACCTTGATAAAAAGTGTATTATATATATAATTTAATAAGTATAAATATAAAGATTTTTTATATGTAAAATTTATAACAATTTTAAACTTTTAATAGATGATTTTTGACACGTGTTAAAATTCCACGGGGAACTGTCTTGCGCATGCGACTTCCTTCGACTTATTTTATGATGTAATGTGTAAACAGAGTAGAATCATTCAATTCTAATGAGATAAAATAATAAAAAACAGGGAACTAATTGTTACCAATTTTTGATAACTTTAAGTACTCTGAATAAGAACCTTAAGTAAAAAACATTAATTAAACTTTAAGGAAATACATAATGAGATATTAAAATAATTGCTTACAAGTATTATAAAAGTTAATAGTGTGCGCCTTGCACGCTTGGCAGATTTATAGTTCATAATTAGAAATAGTTAATTTACCAATTGTAAAATCAATTGGAAGTTTTATTTTAAGTAATCAAAGTGTTGAACGCGACGCGAGTAGCGTAAAATAAACAATCATTTAATCGATCCTGATTTAATGGTTCTATACAATTAAAGAAGAAACAATTAATTTCTAAATTCCTTAAGTTTTCAACACGATTATCGCGAACACATAAATTTCAAAGAATTCGTAAGTTCGCGGTTTTAACTAGTGGCGCTCTCTTCGTGGTTGAAGAGAAACCGAACCTCTGTTCATTGTTACGAGTTTTGTGAGAGTAACTATTTCGACAGGAAAAGGTGTTTAAACTCGTAATTCTAAGTGTTTCCTCGCTCATCCTTTTTTCCTTTAATTTCTGAATTACTTTCGGAAAAGTTCTCAGTTAAATCTCTCAAACTGGAGAAGCTTTACGGCCGATCAATGTTAAACGAGGAAAGTCTACAACAGTGGATTCGGTATATGATGGTGTATGGTGCAAAATACATGAAAGTAACACATAAGTGAAGAGAGAGGTGTAAGAGGGTGATAGAAGTGGAGTGGGAGAGAGAGGGAGAGAGAGAGAGAGAGAGAGATATCTATATATATAAAGAAAAAGAGAGAGAGAGAGGGGATTATAAACCGGCATATAGTGATTTAATGCAGAAGGTGCATGATCGGCGAGGAGCCAGTACGTCTGCCACGGTCAGCTGGCGATTGTGAATTTGCCTTGATCGTCGTTTTATGAGCGTAAGCGTACGAGACAGTTGGCTCTTGTCAGGGCTTCAAGAACGATGTGTGATCGAAAGTGTGTTCTTTGCGCAACTGTCCCGGGTGTTTTGCATGCCGGTTGCTGCGCGGCGGCCTACATTCTCACACCGTAGCCGTCTCTTCCTCCTTCTCCTCCTCCTCCTCCTCCTCCTCCTCCTCCTCATTCTTCTTCCTCATCATCCTCCTCCTCATCCACCTTTTCCTTCTTGTCAAAAGGAAAAGCTTATTCCTCGACCTCAACTTGGTCTCCTCTTCTCTTTCTCTTCTTCCTTCCTCTTCTTATCCTCCAGCTCCATCTTTACCTCCACCTCCTCTACTTCGGTTTCAACGTTTTTATCATCATCACCACCATCATCATCGTCATCGCCATCAATATCAATATCAACATCAACGTAATCGTCATCGTCATCGTCATCTTCTGCTACTGCTACCGCTGTTGTTGCTGTTGTTATTGCTGCTACCGCTGCTACTGCTGCTGTTGCTGCTATTGCTACTGCTACTACCGCTGCTATTATTGCCATTATTACCATTTGATCAAGCCTCGCAAAAGTATATGGCAACTATTTGGCAAACCTTCCAATATACTCCATGAGATATTGGCCAATCAAAACTGGCTGGCACACAGGATAAAATTTCATAAAAGATTCTCCGTCGACTGTCTCGATTATCAGAAGAATATTTCAACTACGTTATTGAGCTTTGTGTTTGGCCATTTCACTCTCTCCTCCCAACATTTCATCTGTATAGGTTAGAAATCATTCAATTTGAGAAATAAAAAGGGCCAAGAGTGAGAAGGAAGGAGGATTTCGCATCATTCGAATCTCTCGGCAAACACGAGAATAAAAAAGAGCTCGATCCTTTAAGAGGAACAAAAAGTAACGAGGTCGAAACGACTCTGTCTTTTAAGGATTTTGACTAAAAATGGTGCCATATTTTTCAATTATTTCGACGGATCTGCTTTCAGTCCGATGAAAGGATGTAAGAATGGAGAATCTTTTTATTATGAGTCAAACAAACGAAATCTCAACAATACAATATTCCAAGATATTTATTATGAAGACAATCCTCTTCAGGACCTCGTATTTTATTTTATAAAATTGCTAGAGGTATCACGAGCAGAAACAGCTGTTCTTCGTATCTTACCAGTGATATTGTAAAGGGGGCAATTAGGAGAAATACAATACAACACGACACGACACGACACGACACAACGGAACAGGACAGGACGAAACACAATACCGATGAGACCAAGTGTTACAACGCAAAGCGTCCCTTCAGTATCAACGAAACGATTAATTACTTCAAGAAAATGCATAATAATGGCTAGTGGATTGCCTTCGGTACTTAAAGTGAAACCTAACCTCAACTTGCGTATTGCCAAAGCAAGAGTTACATGACATTCGATCGTGCTTTTTAATAAGCACAGAGATCTTCCCTCATCCCCCCTCCCCCTTAAGAATAGACGAAACTCTCGGCTAATAAATATTATCGGCTGAAGATTATTTTAAATCATGGACCGTTGCTTGAAGCTTTAATGATTTAAAATGGAGTATTGGTGGATCAGCATTATTTGCCTAAGCCTTGTACAGTGAAGAAAGATCAGTGTTTGTTATATTCTTTAGTGATTAAGAAGAATTTCTGAAAGCACTTTGACTGTTAAAAACGAAATAAACTCATTCTTATATTTATTGACGACGCTGAGTGCCATATTATTTCTTCTGCAAAAGAGTGGGACTCTTAGGAATTAAGGTAAGATCATTTTGCATTTCAATCTAAAAAGATAATTATTCACACTTATTAATCATTCTCTTTCAAACGACTCTCGCTATTATCTTAAATTGCGATCTAGGTAATTCAATAGCTTCTTACTTGTTTTAATTATCAACTCCAAATGATTGCTGCTCTTTCTTTTTCCATTATTCGCGTAACGCGAAACAAATCAAAATCAAGTGGCCGAGGAATTTACAGACTTCGTTTACAGCATTAAATGCACAGGGAATACTCAAGGAAAGATATGGTTCCTTTCAAATTCTTTATATATAAATTGTTTATTTACTCGCTTTCGCTAATGATGTATACAATCTTGTTTATTCAATTGCAACAGTTTTTTAACAAGATTTAAGTAATTCTCCTACGAATTCTTCAACAAATTAATAATTGGAAATATTGGAAATACTTGGAGAGAGAAATTCTTTAAACGTCTTCTAGTATCAATGAGCTCTTTAAAGCCTTGTTCAATTAAAAGGAGCTTTTGAATGCTGAATGCTGTATGCATCGATAATAAACTAGCCAAATAAAAGCATCACGTAATCTACCTTCAAGATTACTTTGCTTTAATGCAGTAAGCTTCTTTATATTCTAGCATCATCATCATCATCATATCATATCATATCAATTGTTGCACGAAAATATTAATAATCGCAGTTTTATCATAATGCTTTGATTCTTTTTTCTTTTTTTTTTCTTTCTTAAGGATTACATAAATTTTATTTATTTATCAGATACAATATCTCCAGAGAATAGTGTTACTATAGTAATAGTATATCATGATCTGTTGTTTCTTGGTTATTTTTTATCAACGCACGCTTTGAAGCTCACATTTATATAGTTTGAAACTGTTGTAGGAATAAACGTGTACGTATAAGAGGGTAAACATACATAATCGCGATGAAGTGAAGCACGACCCCGGGCTTTCCATCTACTACTTATTCGGTACGGCCTCCGGCCGTTGACACTACTGGCCATCTGTTTTAGAATCTACAAGGAACCCAGCGATTGCTTCCGCATTCGCGCCAACTCATACTTATTCGAAATTATGCGACGAATAAATCCCTTCCCTTTTCTGCTTGCCCCTTTCAGCTACGCATAATCTCAATCCGGAATTCTCTCCGCGAGACTCATCGACTGATACAGTTTGAGAAAATGAATAAGTTTTTGCCTTTTTTCAACTGTGACGTATCAAGGACCTACTAGAATTTTATTTCTAGAAAGATAAGCATTGAATAGATACTTTTTCGCAAAATTAACGTTCTAAAAATAACGAGATTGATTGAGAAAAAGTTGTCCGTGAAGAAGAAAGGAAGGAAGGAAGAAAGGAAGAAAGGTGTTGCGCTGATAAAAAGTAAAAGGAGCGCAAGTCGACGGCAGGAGTCACGCTGAGTTACCGGAGGTTGACTGTAACGTAAACTCATTACCGCAGCTTCAAGAAAGATAGGAAAGGAGTAGGCGTTGGCCTTGAGTCAGCTGTTTGTTTTCAATGTCGACGTGTATTAATACTCGGCGTGCACCGCAACACACATGCATCCCCTCCGCGTCGCGTTAACAGTGTACACGTAGCAAAACTGAGACTACTCACTTATGTTAGCAGCAGAACAGTCACTATAACTTTTTAACAGTCATTTCACTCACACTTCATTACGATCTTTCAGATAATATTTCTTTAGAGTATAGCCACTTTTCTTATTGCAACTAACTCTGTACACTTGCGTGCGTCACTGACATAAGAAAGAAAGAAAAAGAACATTTTTATCGCCTAGCTGGAATAATAGTAATAATAGTAACTCTATTGGTATTCCATAAAAATGCATGGAATCGTAAAGCTTCTTAATAATTGAATCTCAAAGATCTGCTATTAAAATATAAGCTTGTGTACAACGCACGCACATATAATATCTGTATAGTAATGATTTACTCGAGGGAAAAATATAAGAGTTTTTATCAAGATTTTCTTGATTAGCTTCTCCGGCACGTATGTTATCAGAAAAAATACAGGAATTGGAGTGTTGATAAAAACTAAGTATGCACAGTGGAAAGCACGTTATATTTTTACGCGCGCGCGTATGTGTGTGTATGTGGTATGGCGTATAACTTCACTGTACGTCGATTAGTTGAGTGAAATATTTTGCAATGTGCGGTTTTCATCTTACGCCACTACCTCATGGACGAAGGCGTTGGTCCGCAATGTTATTTCCGTCGATGAGTGGAAAGCTCGCATGGTTGTCCGCGGCTCAATCATTTAACGTAGCTGTTATAAGGGAAAAGACATCATTGCATCATTAACAAAGAGCCAAATCTGTTACTAAAATTATAAAGGAGGTATTGTCCTAGCTGTGAAGAATAAGAAAATATATTGGCTATGAAACGATTTCGGCTTCCACGTGATTCTCGTTGAATTCATCACGTACATGAGAGATCGGTTCATGAGCCCAAAAATTCTTTGCGTCACTGGGTAAAGTGCAGTAAACAAGCAACAGTCAAATACTATAAGGATCATCCTGGCCAACGGCCAAATAACATTTTTGTTACGTATACGTATCCATCCATTTTTACCTGCTTCCCTATTGAGATTGATTAATTATTTGTTCGGCTACACATCCATTGTATATTATGTACAGTAAATATATAATATAACGCAGTAAATGAAGTGGAAAAAGAAAGAGGCAATCGTTGGAATATACGCTGGTACATAAAAGGATAATTAAATTGTATCAAGGGAGAGCAAGGGGAAAAGCAGTAATACTTCTGCCTGTAATTAGCATGAAATCAGTGAATCATTATCCGTAGATTAATTGCTTGATAAATTCTTCTCTCTATAGATGATGTCTCATGAATATAGTTGAAGTATAATATAGATCTCTTTTACACAAAGTTTCTCTTTTTTAACTTGTTGGTTTGCTATGTCTTGCATTAAATCTCAGTAACTTTTATTCGATGGGAATCGCTAACAGTATTCTTGAATTTCTTTTAGCCAAAACACAAGAAAACCAAAGGCATGCATTTACCGCAATGCGACAATAGGAAACTATACGTAGAATAGCTACATATATCTGCTGTATGTACCTATGATAATGATTAAACTTGAAGTAGATTTATTTATTTGTGATACTTTAGGTAGTTGACAGTTTTATCTCGTCAAGTCAATTATACAAAAATCCTCGTTGAGAAAAGTAGAGACCTGAAGGAAACGTAAATAATCTCACTGTGATTTACAGATACTTCGATGGAGAGTTCCAGTAGTGGAAAACGGAACCAGTCGGACGAGTGCTACATATCTGAAGACAATAGGCAAATTAGCGAAATGACGGGCCAAGGAGAAGGTGACCGACAAGTAAACGGGGATTCAGCGAAATTGGGGAAACTTGAGAATATAGAAAATCTAAAGAATTTAGAAAAGAAAGCTGATATGGCTTCTCGAACGAAGCCTCAAAAGAAAATTTCTAAAGGTGAAACCGAGGAAGAGGAAACCGCGATGGTGGAAGAGGAGGATGACGAACAAGAGGAAAGGGAAGAGGAAGAATCGGAAGAAACGCAAGTGAAGACTACGGAGAAGGATAAAAGTAAGAGTACAAACGATGAAGATCCCAAAGATAAGCCTAGCGGAAAGAAGCAGGAGGAAGAGTCCTCGAGCAGCTCGACATCCACCAGTACATCAGATGACGAATCCGAAACCAGTTCGGATGATAAAACGGAACCTTCTAAACCTGAAAAAATAGCAGCAACGACTTCGAAAACCGATATTAAGAAAGAAGAGTCTACCAAAAATGAAGATACCACTGACGACAGCGATATCGAGGATGATTTGGTTTCCGCCATCAATTACAATACCATTACTTCTCTTGCCGCACTTAAAGACATGCTTCAATCTTCCGGCGAAGATTCGGATGGAGTCGACAGTTTCTTTCATCATTATTTCCTCTCCCACGTGAATAGACTGCCTTCTAGAAATCAGACACACAGTCCGTATCCTTGGGGTAGGCGACTGTCCGAATGCAGGGAAGAGGATGAATATGAAACTGAAGATGGTACACTTCATTTTTTCAAACATTTATTCTTTTTATCCTTTTCTTTTCTCCGGGGTTTGTTAACTCTTGTTCAGAGTTAAAAGTTTCGTTATATTCCTAAAATTAAAATAAGCAGTTTCGACGATTTATTTATTATAGGTAAAAATGCGGAAGGTACTAATAGCGGAAGTATCGAGAGCAAAAAGGATTCTTTGAAGATGGATGATCTTCAAGAAAAAGCGGAGAGCGTAACCTCGAAAGCTTCTAGTCCTTCCTCATCGGAGAGGTCAAGTTCGGAGAAAATCGATCAAAAATCAAATGCAACGTCGAGTATATCCGAATCAAAAGCAACTACATCGTTAGTCTCAACTTCAACGTCTACGGTAACATCGACATCCACGACAATATCGTCTTCCAGATTCACTACATCGACTGTAACATCACCAACTTCCACGACGAAACCTCCGCTCAGGAGGCGACATACCACTGGTCCAGGGATGACATTTCCGGCTACCGATCCGCCTACGTGTTCCAGCAGCATGACCTTCTCGAGAACCAGCCCATTGCCTAGTCCTCATTTGGATAAAAGATTCTTCGATAGTAGTCTCATTGAGATGAAGAGTCAGGCTAGCAGTTCCAGCACGCTCGATTATGATTCCACTGAAGAAGTTTGGGTGCGCCGTGTTGACTTTGTTCAGGAACGAAAACGACGGGTAAGACATTTCATTTTTTCACGATCCTTTCTCTTCGCATGCTTTAACGAGAATTGGAGCAATGGAAATTATTGCAAGTACTTAATCCTTGATTGAAAATTAGAGGGGTGGGTAGAGAGGGGACGAGAATTACACATTAATTTTACTTTATTTTATTTTATGATCTTTTTAATGCTATTCGCTTGTGAATCGTTAACAAACTTGCAAAAGATATGTTCTTTGGCTTCCTTTAAGCTCTATTGATTTCGGTCAAAAGTAAATTACAATACGTTGAAGGTTGCTGCAATGTCTGTTCTATAGAAATAGACTTTTACGTCTTTGGGAGACATTTATACCATCGGATATTTGCGAACTATCCCGTAAATGCTTATATACAGTTTTATTTATAAATTAAATTCGTCATTATTTTTTTATTTTATTTTTACTTTCGATTGCTCTGTGGATTGAATAAACAAATTGTTTTACTTCTCCACGTCTCTACCTTCTTTCAGCACAAGCGTTATTTATGCAAATGTCTTTAATAAAGATAAACAAACGTATGTTGTATGTTTAAAACTTTGTCTGATTGTAAAGAATGTCTCATTTGAGTTAAACACATAATGCATTTGTTTCATGACATGTTACAATATAGTCATGGATAATTGCTTGCTATTGTCCACTGTGACTTGCGTAACATAGCAATGAAAGATACTCTGCACAAGATCGTCATAGATTAGAAAATTTACACTATATCTCTTTGCCCGTGACATTTACTCTATATTTTTTTATATCTACTATAGTACAATTACATCACTTTCTACACGTATATCTATACAAATACCTCTCCTATCAAAGTTTTAAAATGTTAATATTTTTATTTTCATCTGCGTAAATTAATAAAGCACACTACTCTCGATTATTAATATGAAAAAGAATGACTAATTTCAATTTAATAATCTATATGGTAAATTTCCATGCTATTATTCTCGTTATTACTATTTTTCGTAATAATTATTTTTAATACATTTTTATCACACATCATGTATGAACATTGATAAGAGAGATAAAAGAGAAATAAATTAATGGAGTAGTAATTAAATATAATAAATTTCTAATTTAAAAATTAGCCGCCAATTTTAATGCGGTCGCGACATCTTACGAGAAATTTAAATATTAAAGTTGTTTAGTATGAATGTGGCCACATTATTCAAGCGTATTAGTCAGAAGTGGGTGTTTATGAGATACGCTCCGTAAAATTTTATTTTTTTAGTTCGAAATAAGAGAGAGATTGATAATATATAATTTTAATGTGATTTGTGATAATACGAGCTAATATTCATACAAACATCATATTCCTTCCGACTGAATTTCAGGTAAGAAATAGGAGGAGTCGTTGGTCTGCTTATTATTTAGACAACTGCAAGTTAACGGTTCCCGCGAATTTTCGCCATTTTTTTCCAAGTAGTTCTAAAAGCAAAAACAAAAGCTGGAAATCACTCGATATATCTTCTCATAGGTAATATTTCATTAAATTCTTGGCACACAGTGAATACAACAGGTATAATGCTTCATCCAAATCATTGATGAAATTTTAATGCTTTTACAATTTTACAATCTTATCTATCTAAAGTACTCGTGAAGAAAGGAGAGAGTCATATGTTATAGTTGGTATAATTGGTAAGGGGTTGATCTCTTCGCTGAATAAATGTCAATAATTAATTAACAAATATTATCAATTTATCAAAATAGGGATTATGTGCTCTTAACTGATCTTTGTATGAAATTATAATCTACTATCATTATTTATCAGGATTTCAAAATGATGTTGCATCAAGGGAAGAACGAAATAAAGGTAGTCACTAATAAATAACCAGTAGTGTTTTGAAATAAACGTGAGTTTGATTATCGCAACAATCATAGGCCGCAATGAGACGTGAGATAACCATGTAATATATACATATATATATATATATACACATATGTACGTCTATAATCCAGGGAAAATCGTTATCAACTCTAGAGTCTCTCGGCTAATCGAGACTGTGAAGTCCGATAGTCACCGATACTAACTTTTTACTTACCACGAGATTTGCAATTATCAGTCTAGAATGAAGCCTCTCCGATGAATATACAACGGGGCGTTTTGTTCATACCACCATTATATACTATTTATATGTAATATTTCTATAATAGAGAGAAAGAGAGAGGGAATTACACGCATACACGCACACAAATAACTTAACCTTAGTCTCCCTCGCGTTCTCTCTCCCTCTCTCTTTGTATTTTATTATGTTAGATTGAATATTAATGTGTACTCGTTCAATTTGCCTCGGGGTGTCTGTTTTTTATGCATTTATATTTTCGATAGTGAAAAATGTCGGTCTCTTTGGGAAAAGTTAGAAAATATTCTCTTGTGCCTTACCTGGATCGTTGCCCAGAATATCACGGGACATACAAGGTACTCTTCATTGACATTGACTTAATCAGTTTGGATGGAAGCATGCGTTAGAGTGAAACATGTCATCTTATGTTTACCTGTGAGCGACCCCAAGTTATAGTTTAATGTCCCCTTATTCTCGAATGAACCCTCACATAGCATAAATTGAGCTATATGAAAATTAATTGTGGACAGGCATTTCAATGAAAGCGATTTTTATTTTTAACCAAAGATAATCATCGTTTAACGGGAACTTGTCGTAGGCGCTTATGTCACATGTCGCAAATATTCTGTGACTCACATCAGAAACAATAATATAAATTATTATTAATGTGAGAAGAGGAGGCAAATATCTTAAGATTACTAATGATTATTAACTTTTAATTGCAGGAACTTGGCTCGCAACCATTACCAACGATTGTTACCGAAGATGCAGATTCTTCGGGTCATGCCTCACAGGATCAAGGTCACAGGCCGAGAGCTGGTGAGATTTAGCTTTTGTTTGCGTTTGTAATTTTATATTTTCTTCGACTTTATATCTTAATAACGAATATTTCCTTTGGTAGGTACATGGGGATCTCATTCGAGAAACATTAGAAAACCCACATCAGGGAGTGCGCCTGGTTCTGGAAAATCAACTCCCTTACCTCAACCAGTGGAATCTTCGAGCTCCAGTAAAAGTGGAAAGAAAGTATCAGGGACGAGGTCCGGATCGACGAGTCGCAGTAACAGTCGCAGTAACAGCGTAGAAAGAAGAAGAAACAGTGGAACTGGTGATGATACCGCCAGTCCAACGCGAAAGTCTGCTCTTTTCGATGCTTTTCGACCAAGGAGTAAATCTGATGCTAGCAAAACACGAAAGCCCAGTATTATAGCAAATATGAAGAGTGCCGTACAGGTAAAAATATTAATTCACCATTTCATTTGCGCTTACTTCCTTACTTATTCAATCAGAGTTTTCAATTGATAATAGTCTAGATAAAATGATGGTACCATGTTAAGCGCGATAAGACGCTCTTTCCTTTATTATTATCTATAAAGTTGTATACAATTTTCTTAGTCTTTTTACGTTGCAACTTTATATTTTATATTTGTATTTTGCAGCATTCTTTGCACAGGGGTTCGCATGGAAGTTCTTCGGTAGATGTGCACACGGATAAAGAACATCATAAAGATAGCAAGGAGCATAGAGACACCAAGGAACAGGGCGGACGACCTCGAGCAGGATCTGAAAGTAGTAGGAACCCTGTCAGTAAGGTGATGGATCTCATCAGGCATCGAAGTCATAGCGCACTCAGTGCGGAGGATAAAAGGAAGGCGGTAAGTTACTTTGAAAATATCTATATTAAAAGCAATTATTGCGTCAATTGGAAAAGTATGGTAACGCGGATAATGTAGGTTTAAGTTCAACGCGATAAAATAAGTAAAAATCATAAACTGTCTAGTAGGCAGTACATTAAAAGCATGTTTACTATTTATTCATCGTGATTATGTATATTCTTTCGGAAATTTTGCTCTTTCTATTATAAAATATTATAATTCTACCATTAACATGACACTAATAGATAATGTAACGAGAGAAGACAAAAAGGAACATTCCAAAGTATCTGATTTGTGAACAATTAAGATGATTATATTTATAGATTAGATATCGTTGAAGGAGACCTTACAAATAGTACAATGAATTCGTCGAAGTGGAACAAATTTAGAATTTTGTTATAATTAAGTATATATGCAGATACAGGAATTTAATGAAATCCAAACACTTAAAGGCGTCAATGAAAGAAATCTTAATTTAACTTAGTAGTTCCACGTATTATTCTTTCCATTGCGACAGTGTTTATCTAAAAATTGCGTTAGAAGACGAGTGTAGGTGATCCGAAAGGTGAAAAGAATATAGTGTGTAGAATATCAGATGTATAAAATATGTACACGTGTCGCGTCACAATGGTCTATGGTAGTGTAAAATTTCGCGTACGTGTGGTATATAAAGGTAAGGCAAGAGCGAGCTCGAGCGAGTAAACGCGCGTAAACTGGCAAGCGCGACAAGCAAGATTGAAAACGAGAAGGAGAAGAAGGATAGAGAATGGGAATGAGACTGATGAGACTGAGACTGGAACTGAGGGAGAGAGGATACGTTTCACGCTCAGTGACTTGCCGAGCATGCACTGTCCAAGGTGTCTGCAGAGAAGGCCTGACTTGTTGCTTTCAGACCACGTGCATTTTCAAATAGTTCATTTATGATACGCAGTGAACAATATGTCGATTGTAATCTTTTGCTAGATCATTATTATAATTCACAAATGGTATAATAGTGCCTGGATCTCCATCTTTTAAAAGATACTTAGTTTGCATCGAAACAAATGTTCGTTTCTTCAAATAAGCTCTAATCGACAATAAAATAGTAGTTATACGATTTAAGTTTGAATAATTGATTTGTGAAGGGATAATGAGTGTTTTTCAGTCATTCAGTTGTAGCTACGAGCAATTGATGACTGGTGCACAGTGTCGTGTCAAAGTTCGCGAGCAGAAAGTGAATAATTTTCAGCAATAGCTTTTAATGTTCAAAATATTTAGATATAATACAAAATCCTTATCTACATCGTACAGTTATTAAAGAGAATCGTCATCGTCATCATTATCATTATCATCATCATCATCATCATGTATAAAATTACCATGTACGCGCTTGCTTCTTATTTAAAACCCGCTATTTATACGTCTGAATATTTGCAGTTATATTTTTCACTTTAATTTTTCTTTGATGTCATTTAGGCATTATCGTAGATAACGTTCACGTTTGGTTAATAGTCTGTTTACGTTGCGTATATAATTCTGCTTTAGTGCAGTTTATATCGTGAAGCTCGTGAAACGTACATATGGAAAATTAGAATGTGAAACGAATTAATTCTTAATTAATCTTACTTGAGTGATTTCCTTCAGAATCGTTATCATCTTTAAACGCATGTAACGAAATCTCTCTTAATGAAAAAATAACTCGGTTATTTTCGATTATCTAACTATTACGTTATTCGATTACAAAACTATATGCAATTGTACGTAGAGTGAGAGAGAGAAAGAGAAACAGTCTATAATAATACTTTTCTACATTAAGCATAAAGTAGTTGATAGTTTCGCATAAACGCTCAATCGTTCGTTAATCATATAAATTGATAGATCGTTGGATGAAAATATCGTTTTACTCTCGGTTGATGTTATTAAAAAACGCGAGATATTTGAACTGCATCCGACGTAACAGTCTCTGACTTGATATTGCTTTTTCCCCAATGAAACGTAATTTAAGTACTTAAGGATTATTTAAACAAAATAACCGCATGTTTATGTGTGACAAATGCTGATCCATTATACATATTCATTCGCGAAATTTACATAGAATTTACCACATCGTGCTATTCTAATGGATACGTCGCAGACTATTTCATAAACAATTGTCACACGCTCGCTTTGTTTTCTTTACTCATTTGTATTTGCATGCTTAAATGAAAATGATGACCTTCTCATCTTAGGAACAATGTGTACGGTTATTGCCACATTTACGGAAAATAAAAGCTTCTACATAAAACTGACATATAATGCAAACCGCAACAACAATACAGCAAATGCATCTTGTACCTATTCCTCGACTAACTCAATGTGGTTTGCCACGAGCCTATTGTATAATTCTTTTATAAGAAAAAGTTTAGTTTGAAATTGGTATAAAGTTAAAATTAAAGGATAAAATTATCTCTGCTGGCAGCCAATAAAAAACATAGCGATTTGATAATTGAAAGAAAAATAAATGCTAATAGTAGTAAGCTAAAGTTACGGTTTTGTAGAAAATATTTGATAAAACTCGATGAAAGATAAGAGAAGGTGAAAAAGGCTATGCGCCTTTTTCTTTTCTTCTGTTACCATCAGATATGCGAGAGCCACGCGTTTACAACAGGAATTATGTTTATTTATTATTGGTTTCTTTCTTATTCTCACTGATTTACATTGACTGGGATTATAAAATTTTAAACTGAATTCGCAACAATGGCAGGTTTACAATAAAAAAATAAATTCGTTTTAAGAAGATCTGGTTTAAAAAGAAATGATCTTTTTCTCTTTTTTATAAAAGTGAAAAATCTTGAAAATAAAATTAAACTATTTTCATTCGATTATGTAACTCATTTAAAGATAAAAAGCTATTGCAAATCTGTAGCGAGGTTTTCTTAATAATTTCCAAATTTACCTTGGAAAAAATATCACTTCTATTTGCAATTTAAGCATAATAAAGCGCGTTATTTCAATCGTTATGTCACGATACTCATTCTCGCGTTATAGCGTTAATTACGATCTGTGTGTGTTTCTCGTATACGTATAACTTGCACCTGTCACATGTGGAGTATACGATGCTGTAATTAATTAGATGTGACGACGATATATACCAAATTGACCTATTAAATTAAAGTGTGTGCCAGAAGTCTAAATGTAAAAAAGTATCAATTTTGCTTTTTAGTGCTTAAAAGTGTATTTTTGCCGAAAATGAATAATTGAGGATACATCAATGCATATTCTAAAATATTGTGACGTATCGCGTGAATAAAAGGAAAATGAGACAATGTCTTCCTACTTTCGTTGGATAAAAAGTGGAAAAAAAGATGATTATTATAGTGGTAAACCGAGAAGCAGATCTTTGGATTCGAAGAGTCTTGAGGCTTCTGGGATTCGTTTGATTTTGCAAAATGTAAAGATTGATTTTAAGTACACGTATAAAATATAATTTATTAGTATGCATAGCACATATAATACGATACATATTTTTGATAAATTATTCTAATTCGTTTCTGTTTCCTTCTTTATAGAGAGCAGCAACCCAACATCAGGCACAGATAGCAGCTCAAAGTAAGTCCATCTTTAATCAATCAGTCGCTTATAGCGTGTAATCTTTTTTCGCATTAAGCTTCCTACTGTGTTCTAAGCCGACAAGACATTTATTATCATGAGTATAAAAGTAAGTGACAAATAAATACGCGCGTTACCCGTGTCGTAATAAACTTTCTAAAAATTGATTTGTCAGTAAAAAAGAATTTGAGTAAAACAAAGCAATATAAATTCAATGATTTAACTTAATTAAGTGAGTAAGATTAACATAAACAAACTATTCTTAGACCAATAAAGTAGCGTAACTGTTCAATCTCTTCAATTACTAGTCGTGCATTTATTCAATAGAAGCAATTACTATTTTTGTACAGCTTTAAGCTTAAAGCTTTACAACCTGAAGAACCTGAATAGAAAATTGATTTTTCATTTCCCTCTAATGTTTGTGCGTTTTAAAATAATTTCTACCAAATCTGACAGTATGGGGTATATCTTTTCGAATGAAAAAAACTCAATTAGTTTTTCGCGCAAAACTATTATCGATTAACGTTAGAAAAGATCGATTCGCGATAATAGTTTGAAGAAGTTTGAAGATTTCTCCCAAAGATGGTGGTACTAGTAGTAAAACAAGATGGCTGCGTGTTCACACACACACACACATATGGTGAAATAGCAAGACAAGCATAAGTATAAGCAAAGCAAACGAGGAAGTGAGAAAATAAAGTGAACGGAGTAAAGGTAGGGTGCGAGAAGCGGGTTAAAGGGTAGAGGGAAGGAGAGAGATGGAGAGAGAAAGAGACGGAGGGGAGGATATTACGGAGAGTGAAAAGGAGATGAGTGGAGAGGAGAGGAGAGACGAATCAAGTCGAGAGTCGGTGGCCGCCGCCGCGTCTGTCGATTGGACATGCGCGCGGTTCAGAAGGTTTTTGTGCCGCAACGAGTTCGTTCGGCAACACGCGCTTTAAAACCGATCACAACCGTCAGTTTCACTAAAAAACTCGCGATCGATGCCCCGCGATACCTGAAATTCAACCAGTTTTTATCATTCGCTCAAATATCAAATGAGAGGATTATGACATTTCTCTGATTTCAATGAAAAGAAGGGACTCCTTCGTGATTCTCTTCGTGATTGTATTGTCGCATAGTGTACCAATGAAATAGAGGCGCATTTTAGAGTAGAGCGCGCGCCTACGTGACTTAATACTCGTATCTTAAACAGCGAAAAATACGCTTGAGTTACGGAACTATCTTTCCATTTTCATTTTTAGTCTGCTTTCCATTTTCTTCCAGCGATTCGTACACAAGTTTGTACGAAGCGCGTGTTACCGATAAAGACCAACAGAAAACAGAAGGAGAGACAGAGAGAGAGAGAGAGAGAGATTTAGTAACGTTCAAACTTTTCTCCATCTCTTATCGTTTTCACGAAGTACAATTTATTGCGTTTTGCATTTTGCCTTTTACGCTTTATGAAACTGTTAAATATCGATCAGTGGTAGTAAACTGGTAGTTTCATTTAGATTTGAGAATTGCTCGTTTTCGCAAATTTTACATTGATTATCGTGTCGTGTTAACTGTCGAATGGCATTTCAAATGTCTTTTCACGAAGGTGTATCAATACACCAAGAGTAACCGACATAAACATCATCGCGTGTTACATGACAAATTGTTAATGTCACGACGAATGTCTTTGTAAGTTATTTTCTTTTTCTTATTATCCTTCATCTTCTTCTTTTTATTGAATTACTATCCACAATATTATTGACCAGTTCTCATTATTTTTTTCTTAAAACAGAATTTAATCAAGTGATACGTTCAATTTATGTTATAAATGGTGCTCTAATTCTGATTAAATGTGAAAGGAATGCACAGTGAAGAAAAGAAATACATATTATTACTGTGCGATCACATGCTAATGATCTCCCCCTACTGTTTATGGTACGGATGACGCTTTAAAAAGAAAAACATTGAAACAAACCACCACCACCACCACCACCACCACACATTCTTTCTGTGATTGTTATGTGTATATGTGGAAAGTGTTTATAATTAACGTTGAAGCAAATTGTGTTACACGTATAATTAATCATGATAGTTGTGTGTGTATGTGCGATGAGTAACATTGATTAAAGAGTTTCAAGTTTATTGCAAAATGTGGTAATAAAAGGAGGAAATAAAGATATACAAGTTTCAAATGGTTCAATTATAATCTTGCATATCTGCATATCAGTATATGAGAGTAGATCTCTTTAAAGTGTGATTAAAATTGGTAAGTGTTCAGAACTTATATTATTCAGAGTGCTTTTGAGAGACGCAAATTGCAACTTGTTAAATTATTCAATTGAATATTTTCGTTGCCTTCGCAAATATACGTGTCTTACTATTGGAAGAATCCATTTATCGTACACCGTTCCTTTTATCATTCTAGAGCATAAAATTCAGTCAAAAAATAAATAGGCTAGACACAAGATGCTGCTGCTGCAATACATCTCTTTATTGGCGTTCATGTACATATGTATATATATATATCTTTCTCCCTCTAGTAATTAGATCTTATCAACGCATTTAAGTGACGATGGATTAAATTGCGATAATAATGAATAAACAATTATAATCTCGAGAGTTTAGGAAGTTTGAACAGCCAAAAAGTTCATTAAAGAGTCATATACTTATCTTTGCAGAATTTAGAAATTGATTTAGAAATATTTTCATAAGTTTGCATTTTTCTTGACAAGAAAGTTAAAAAAAGAAAAATGTCTAAAATACAGAAAGTGGAAAAACGATTAGCTACTTTAACTTGCATTATAATCATCTCCTCATTATGCTGCTGATTTTAACGCTTGAACACTTGCTTCTTGTTTTTGTGTATTTAAGGCTTATTACATGTATCTAGTAGAAAGCAAGAATACCGCAAAATGAAACAAAAAACTCGTAGTTCAGCATCAGGGCGACACTTTATATACACACGTGTTTTCGATAACAATCAGTAAGACGAGACATAAAGAAGACAGAGATAGTTCAGTGATTCAAGGCTTTTCGAAAAGTTACAATTTATATTCCCGTTTATCTCGGTGTTTGAGATTCTTAGAAAAAAGGATTGACTTGTAGATGATACTACACTTTTTCAAATTGAACGAATTTAAAGTTAATCTATAAATGAGTGTGTGTTTGAAGTATTGTGCGTATAAGAACTCTTTTAGAGAGTTTTCTTTCTTCTTCTTCCCTTTGAGAAAATACCTCTAGAATATGCAGTATGGCTTCGAAGAATGCAGGGTCAGTACAGATGCGGGCAGGTTTTTGGTGACCTTGAAAACCGGTCTTAGAAAATCACATATTTATCGTTCAATATTTGGAAGTAGGATCACGGTTAAAAATTATGTATATTGTGCCCTAGAACATTTATTAAAAAATTAGATTTTTCGTTCTCTCTTCGGTGTTGCTAGTTTTTCAATTGCATTTATGTCTTTTCTTTCGTCCCATCAATTTAATTTTAGATTTATGTGCTTAAAGCGCAGTAACTTAATTTCAATAATCAATTTCGGAGAACGAGTAACAGGAAGTTTGAAAATAACTCCATCGTATTAGAGGGGAGGGTATTGAAAAAGTGTATATACATATATATATATATTATAGAATACGTGCTTAGTTTGATTGACAGACGTACGTGTTTTTCCCCATTTTTAAGCTCATTCGGCTCATATTTCCTTGCCAAATTTTTGCAATTCCTTATTATTTTTTGTTCTTTAATAATAAAACCATTAACTAAATTTGAATGAAACGGAAGAGAGACGCGTTTGACCAAGTATTGACTGACTTGACTACGTAAGGAACATGTGCAAATATTAAAAGGAATGAGAAAAGAGGAGAAAAAATTACATATAAAAAATGAAGTCTTTATTTATAAAGACATCATATAAAGATATAGTGTATATCTAACTAAAGTCAAAGAGTGAAGCTATTTGCAAGCATAAATCTTTAAATCTACGTACTATTGAATGAGGATTTATGCTTAGTAATTTTCTTTTTTATATCACCTCCTCTTCTCTCCTTTCTTTTCTTTCCATTTATTTCATAAAATAAATCGTTCAACTAATATCTCTTCCCCGCAAGCATGAGTATCGTTATGTAACTGTGTTTTATAATGTCTTCCTTTCTTTCACACATTTCTTCCCAAGAACCGAGCTTTGCATCTCCTACTACTTTAATGTATTATTCTAATTCTTTATCGTATCGTGTTGTTGGCACTGCTACTGTTGCTTTTAATTGTCATGATTTACCATTGATTCGGACAACATGTTTTTGCTTGGGAAAGTCAGGGCATAAATGCTTCTGGCATACGTAAGTTTTAACAAATACACATATACCACTTGTTTAAAGTATAATCCATTCTCCAGTTTATTCTACTGATTGATTATTCTCATTTTGAGAATAGTAGCGTTGTTTGTACTGTTTATTTTCCACGAGTGTTACACATGAAGAACTTAATCGATGATGTTGAATATAGTGCTATTAATAGGAAGAAGGAGAGGGACTTTAATATCAATGTAGTAAAATCATGCTTGTTTAAATTGATGAATTCGATGCAAGTGAATAATGAATGAGGCATCTCTTTGTATAACAGTGGTAGAGGCTTTTTGTAAAATCCGCGAGAAATATAACATTTGATTCAAATAAAAAAACAAATAGTGGTGTTTTTGTTTGTTTATCGGCTGATGAGCACCACGTTGATTGCAAAAGTACCATCGAGGTAACTAGAGAAGCAAAATATATGACAAAAGTATATGTGGCTCAATGCAATCACAACGTTTATTTTTCTCGTTACACAGTATAGATTTTTCGCATTCATTCAACCGCGTAAATCGCCCTGCGGTAGTTCCTCTTGCTCTCTCCTCTCTAATCTAGTACCATTTTCTAAGCATCAAAATCATCCAAACGAAATTTAATTTATCCAATAGGAAAAGAACCCGCGAATTCGCAGAAATCAAATCGAAGCTTTGAATAGAAGAGAAATCAAGAATAAATATATAGACGTAGGAAATAATAAAAAATATATTTATCATTTTACGCAATATCTATCTTATAGGTATATGTGTATGTATACATAGAGAGTAGGTGTATTAAATGTCGCCGGAACAAAAAGAGATCTAATTTTAGTAAGACAGTGAAACATTTGAGTGTGTCGATAGTTTTTTGGTCTGCAAGTTGCTGGATATAAAAGTCGAGAAAATTAAATGGTTTAAAGTCGCTTTTTTCAATAGTTTTCTCTTCTCTCTCTTTCTCTCCCTCTCTCTATCTCTCTTAGTTGGGCGATCAATCCCTCATTGGATAATTCTTCAGTTTGATCGAACGTGCAAAACAGCACGTGACTATCTACTCACTTTACGTTCGTCCTTGTTAAGTACTCAAATGTCTCACTTGCATTTCCATTAATAAAAGCTCATGAGAGGCGAGAGAACTATTTTACCTCTTAATACTAGTTAAGGATAACCGTGTAAACTAATTAACGAATAGAACTATTTTTAACATCTCAACATGGATAATAGATCATTACGTGGAAATCCATGTTCTCTGAGCTTTTTTAAACTTTTTCTTTAAAGAGATAATTGATCAGATAAGATTAGGATGCGTTTGCTACAGTGGAATCAGAAATATCCAGTTCTCGGCCCTAGAAACTAATTTTTTAAATATCTTCTTCTCTGTCTGTGTGACTGTGGAATGTTGTTGCAAAATGCGCTTATCATAAAAATGATATTTTTACATGTCGGATTGCCTTACGATGATGCCTGCCTGCCTTCGAGACAAAAGCAAATAAACGTTCGTGTTTGTAACGTTCGTACGTCGTCACAAGAGTTTCATTTTACACTAGGCGTCGCAAAATATCTTGTATTTTATTAACTATACAAAACCAAGGTCAAATGCGTTTCCGAACATTTTTGCCACTTTTATCTACCGCTAATTTACGTCAAGTCATGCCAAGCAATGTTATTTTTTCGCGTTGTTTCCTTTACTTAAATTGCGTATTTCTTTCAAGTGAATATATACAATAATTCAATTCGCGAAAAAGAGTCATTTAAAGTAAATATCTTTTTCTCAGGATTTCCTTATCTTAAGGATTAAGACTTAATTTCAGTGATTCTTCACTGAATTATTCATATGGTTCTAGCTATTATACCATTATAATTTTTGTTTACATTGTATATTTAGTTGGAGCTCTTTTAGCTCCTATAGATGGATGTACAATGTGTCATTGTCGCATACTAACGCAGCTACTTTACTGCGTTTAGTTGCCAAAAGTCTATGAGAAATTTGCATCGTGTCACATATAGAGATGCAGTTGCAGCTGCAACATCAAATTTCCTGTTTTCTTAGATATGTCTCAACTGATTGTAGGTGATTCTTGCCAAATGTTGATACTTAAAATTAATCTCGCACTAACCAAACGACAAATTATATTGAGAAGAAGCGAAGTCTATATAGGAAGCATTTTGCTATGCTCTCATCTAAGCTCAATTGTGAATGGCAGAAAATATTCAAAAAGTTGCACTTAATTCTTCTGATCGTCTCTCAAGCAATATCGATCATTGGTGTTATTACTATCACCATCATCATTATTAACTTCATCTTTATCTCCATTCTCATCCTGAAGCTTCTTCTTATGGATAATGAAAAGCTATCAACTATTTAGGATTTAGCTCGTATTCCAAGGATATAACAATTAGCTGGACTAAGAAGTCACAAGACGACTATAATGTCTTAACGAATAAACTCTACAAGGAAGTTTGAAACAATTCGATGCTGGAACAAAGAATTCTGTTGGTTCTATAGTAATAAGAGATGTACGGGATAAGTCATCTTTTGTCACACCATGCGAACCACTCCCACCACAATGGTTCCGGAGATGGAAAAAATGGACAGAATGATTCAAAGAGTTCTTCATCGTCCTCATCGTCGGACAGTCGGCAGCATCATGACACAAAAATACTGCAGGAATTATTGAACCAAAAATACGACGACAAGTTATACCTTTACGACCGGCAAATGTCACGTGGTTCAGTTAGTTCTACGTATTCTTACGGGTCGTCGTCGTACGGATCCTCCTATGGATCAAACTCCTCGAACCATGGATCCAGTTCGAGTGGACCTCATCATCACTCGGTCTATCACACGATACACGGTGGAAGTAGTCACAATCATCAGTCCAGTCATCATCATCCACTGCAGCATCTGCACCACCAGCACCATCATCACAGCCACCATTACCACCACCACCATCAACATCAGCAAAGCTCCAGTGGACGTACCTCCCCTACTTTACCTAGTCCAACTGAACAGGAGAAGCACCACCACCACCATCACCATAGTATTCAAGAGATGATCAAGCATTTCGGCAGAAGACTTGGTCATATTAGAAGGCAAAGCGAGTGTCACGAGGCTCCTAAAAAGAGAGAGGAAGATTTTAGAAATCGCAGTCAGAGCTTGGATGGAGGTGCTAGATTGAACTTGCGGGAAGCTGATTGCGAAACCACCTACAGAATTTACGAGAGCATTCTTAGGCAAGGTAACGGAAGATTCTTCAACATTTCCTTCTTTCCTATTTTAACCCTCAAATCTTTTGCGCGCGAGAGATGAGTGAGTGAATCTCTCTCTTTTCTCTCTTTCTCTATCTGTCTATCTATCTATCTATCTCTTCCATTAAGGTAGAGAATTATTTCAACATCAAATAGCATAATAATGTGCACATTGAAACGCAAACACATACTTTCTTATTTTTAACTATTTATTTACTCGCTTAAAACATTACTCTTTCGATTATCTATGTATATTGAGTAACCTCGTAACTATTTTTTCTTTTTTAAGAACAAGTGCTATTTGTTAAAACTTTGAGTATCGATATTTTATTGTCCCTTTTGTTGTTTCCTTCAAAAATCTTTATCTATATTTTACAAGTATTATATTAGTCGCTGTGCATTCTCACTGAAAGACAGAGATTTGCCCGCCTTACCTTCACCCAACTATATGACGAGCGGTATGCATTTTATTCTCATTTCGTACTATGGCCAATATATTTGTAAAAATGCACGCATAATCTCGTACATAAATGTGAAAACTGAAAAGCAAAACCATTGTCAATGCCTTCTCCCAGTTTAATTTGGAATTTATCGATTATTATTTATCTTATTATTATTAGTCTCTTCGCAGTAGCGTTTCATCGAGTTTCAGTGTAAAACCACATTCTTTCACGATCTCTTCCTAAAATAAAGTAATAATGCACTCGTTGTTCGCAATTAAAAAGTTCGAGCTCTCCGTTGTTGAGATAGTACACGCGTTATTTTAGAGAATTGGATTTATTTTCGTAACTTAGTTACTCGCGATTTATTCAATTTTGGAAGTTTCATGTTTTAAATCATTTATTAAAAGCAATATTTATAGATAGTCGTACAGTTAACCTTGGGGATAATTCTTATTATCGATTCAAATCACGGAAGATAAACAGAGAAACTCGTAATTGCAAAAAATACGCCGGCTAATAAATTTGTTTGTCAATTAAGCAAATTCTTGTACATAAATTTAAAGTTGAGAGATTGTGGTATCTTTTAGATATATATTTTTTCTTACTATTCAAATTCAATACGCATAAATAATTGGAGCAGTAAATATATAATCCTCTTCTTACGCATTACTTAATTGTTACTTCATTATTTCGTGTAATTGCTAGTTAACACGATCCATTAGTTACATTTTAGTAAATGCATACTTACTGCATGACTGTAAGTTTTTTTCTGACTTTAGGTTTTTTTTTACTTAAATGAGGATAGCATGATGACAGCAGCAACTGATAATGAAACGATTAGTATGTCTATCGTATTACCTACTACCTTCTTCGATTTATGTTTTATAAATTAAATAAGAAAGGGCATTATGGAGGGATATTCGAAATAATCAAAGCAGCATACTCTTCGAGTCGAGAAAAACCCATATCGTAATATACAATATAAATCGCTCTCAAGCTAGAAGAGAATAATGGTCGAATGTTTTATAAAAGGAAAAAAATCCTTTCTATTTCTAGACGAACCGTCTGTCATGTATTAATAAGAAGTTCATATTATTTGGGTCAAGCAATCGCGCGCACACACACAAATCAAGTATAAAACAATAATAAAAAAAACTTGTAGTCAATTTGATAAGGTGATACTATAATCGTATACTTTATTAAGAGAAGAGAATTAAAAGACAAATATGTAACTCTTTAAATTGAAACTTTAAAAATATTGCAGACTACGTTAGATAACGTAAAAAAAAGTGCATCGGCTATAAAATATTGGAACTTGGTTTTTTTTCGTATTCAATAGCGAAGCGTCACTTGCGTTTTGATGCATGTGCTTGTAACGTCATTGATCCCCGACCTTTATGCACCTCCCCATCCTGTGTACCTTTTTCAGATGAAAATAAAGAGAAGGTGATGAACGATGGGAAGAAAGGCTATTGATAAATGTAATGGGAATAGAAATAGATGACGGTAGTTATGCATGATGAAGGTGGTAATTGCAGGTCATCTGCTATTTAACCATTTAACGAAATGAGCGTCGCTATTTTCATTTCTGTCGCGTACGATGAAAATAAGGAGAGGAAAAAGGATGAGTGAAACGTGAGAGGAGCGAATATCGATGATAGCCTTAAGCATATCATTCCGTACAATGTGCCAAGGAAGTGGTTTTATAATCTTTGGAACGAACAGTAATGACCTTCAGCGTACGACGAAAACAAATCTAATTCCAAATCGTGATATGCACTTCATTCAATGTTTTCAGTGTTTTTTGATTCGACGCGTATGCAGTCATAAGTCATTAATAGTCTTCAAGTAGTAAAATGTTCATAGAAGTAATGTATACGTTTGACGTTTTTTCTTTTTCTTCCTGTCCTTCTTCTTCTTCTTTCTTCTCTTTCTTTTCTACGTCTTCTTACTACTTAAGACAGTAGGTTGTTCCTGTAAGAGATCTATTAGAGCGTGTAAAACGTTCAAGTTTAATCTTTAAGTCATGCTTCTTGAACCCAAAAATAAATTTTATATTTGAGGATTGAGTGTGTTTGCTGAATTTTGGTATATATAGCTATATGTTACGAAAATATAACGTAGATATAAGAAACTGAAAGTTAAAATTGGATCAGTCACCGATATTATTTTTACAGATGTCTAATAAATAATCGATAATTTCTCTATTTTGTCCGGTAAATCTTAGTTTTGACAATGTGCAATGTCGTACAATAACTCAATTCATGTAGATAATCGTTTTTTGCTGAAAACTTCCACTGGCTCTTGAAAGACATTGAAATTTTGCATACTCGACAAATGGAAAACTATTTTGTAGACTAACTTCTACGTTCGTCCAAGTTCTGCTGAATGCAGGGATATTAGATACGACAGTTTGAATCAACAGTAGAGAGATATGGATTAAGGTCGTAATATTAGAGGACGAAACTTGGAATTTTTATGCTCTAGTCTGAATTTTATATTGAAATTTAATTCTTCCAAGGAAGGCGATCCTTTCAACTAATAATAAAAGTAATTCAATATGTTGAATAAAGGAGGGGAAAAGTGAAATTTTGGAAAGAATCAAATACTTTAAATGAATTGAAGACACTTCTCTCTCTCTCCTTCTCTATGTATACATAATAGATATTTGCAAATAATTAAATTAGAGTAATTAATACACATCATGCCTAATTGATTATTTGCTCAGTTTGCCATACGCAACTTAAGTGGAACCCCGGCTGTCTTTTAAAGTAGATAGTATATTTAAAATTCTAATGCAATAAGAGAAGGATTATAATGCGAAGTATTTAACCTTTAAAAATGTCATTTATCTTAAGACCACATCTATACAGGAAGAACATAAAGCTCCGATACAATAGGTTCTCAAGTAGTAAGATCAAGCATTTTCTAACAGTAGTCTGACGTAATGTAGCGTAATTGTCCACCGTGTAAATATAACAGAAGAATATAAATACTGAGTCACGTGTTATGCAATTCCATAGAACAGTGCTCTGGAAAGCAGCGAATATTCTGATGCGCCAAATTTATATGATTTAGGCTTGATCACTGCTTTCGAATCTCTTGTATTTTAAGTTTTAATTCGCTTATAGTATAATTCGTCTCATATGATGTAATAACATCAATAAGAATTTGCTAAGGTCGCGAGCCTCATTATGCAAAGAAAAACTTATTCCCGGTGAAGTTGCTAATGCTTACAGTGGAATCGATAATGAAGAGAAAAATCTTTATATTGTATACTAAAGGCAAGAGCTGTGCTCTCCATTAAGTAACTTTATTGTCTCTCTCGGCTTAGAACACCAATAAAGTAGGACCAAATCTAGGATTTTGTTGTTTTCAATATATCTATAGACTCCATTGATTCAGACTTATATTTTATGATTTAGCATTGTATAGAATACATAATAGAACTAGCGCGAGCTAGTGAAGTGATATGATGTGAAATAATGGTTAAAAATAACGTTCTTTTCTATTTTACTTTGTTTTTTTCGTTTAGGCGCGCTTAGAAGAAATTCCTTGGATCCAGGTGCAAGAAGATTGTCTCTTGGAGCACCTGCCGCTCCGCACAGAGCTTCTGATGCCTGCCTTGACCCAGTACACGCTGCTATACTTTTCAGAGATGCTCGAGGGGTAAGTAATATCTATTTTACTTATTTTTTATATTTCTCTATTTCTCACAACAATGCAACAACAATAATAATAAACACATTCTTATTACAAGTAGCAGATGATTGCCTCTGTCTTTAAAAATTATCGATAAACATTATTGAAAATAGATCAAAAACACACATAATTAGAGGATAAAACACGTAAATTTAACATAACAGACGCATGAGTCATTGAACATTTGACTAGAAAGCGTAATAATAAAAAGCTAGTCGTTGATAAACAGTCTGTATTTATAATGTGACTAGAGTTTAAGTAGAAAAATATTTCAAGTACAATCTATAAATTTGTTATCGCTGCGTAGAAGCGTTAAAACAGAAAGATAAGAAAAATACTTTACTCGAAGCTTTTTTTGTTTTTACAAAGAATGGTATAAAACTTGCTCATTAATATCTGACTTGTTTTTTTCTCTTACTCTGATTGATGTGATTTATTTTTGACGTATAGGGGTTAATGAGAAAACTATTCATTGAAGCATTAACTGTCAAGCTACTATACCTTTTTCTAGAAAATTATGCATTTCCATGACATCAGTTGTCACATGCGTGTCGGCAGTAATCGATTCGAGAGAAAAAAGCCAAGATCTACCTGGATTGTGTTAGAATATTTCAGATAGATATAGAAAAACAACTTAAGTGTAGTATTAAAAAAATGTGTGGAATAGGGGTATTTGATTAAGTAATATAAAAATGAACTTGAAAGCTTTTGAAAAAGTGTAAGAACAGTACTTACCAGATATAGATATTGTTAAATAATTAAAAAATAGAATTCTTCTTTATCGATTCAACGATTCTAATTTTTATCATTTACCGACAAATTAGTTTTCTACTGTATCCGAGCAGTCCTCTCATGATACCGATTTATTTTGTTCAGTCGATAAAACAATAAATCTCTTCGGTTAAAGAAGTAATTGATAAAATCATTTAAGGCTTGCCATAAAGTTAATGAGTGACCAGTGGAAAAATTTAAAATAAAATTAATCTAAAGTTTTCAAGTAACTTTTATATGATTTATTTATTATCTGTCATACTTTTGTTGCGTGCAGTTATCTTTTAATGTCATTTAAAGAGTTGTGTAACACGTAAGGAAGGTGGATATGTGAAGCTAGAGAATACACTAGAAAACATTCTATTTTCAATGTAATCGGTCATAGACCCAAAGAGCATAAACACTATTTGTCGTTGCAATCAACCATCTTTTCTTAAGTAAAAAAAAATAATAGGAGAAATCAGAATTCTTTAGCATATATAATACAATGATTTGGAATTATAATTTAAGGAACTCAGGCGTTTAAAAATAATGTGGAATGTTTCTTTTAATACGCATTCTAAATTATAGAACTAGTTAATAACGAAGCAGAGGTTGAACTTATTAGCATATATTCTTGTTCTTACAAAGTATTTCTTTATAACTTTAAGAGATAATAAGCTCAACCTACGTATTAATTTTCCATGCTGTTTACAATGAATTGGTACTTGTTTATTGATACAATGACGTCATTCATGCAACAAGTACACCTACTATATTTATAGCGACTCTTAAGTAATTCATATATTCCGTTGATTCCACATCAGTCAGTTCTACATATTTTTATAGTCAGAAATTTGACGTGCTGGTATGCCATTTCTATGTGCATTAAAATTATTATCCTAATAGAAATAGATTAACGAGACTCCTGCATATATCGTGCAAGCACACACACGCATACAACACACCATATTTAATTAAACAAGGTACGATCAAAAGATAAAAGATCATACACAACCCATTATTTCACAAGATATAAAATACGCATAAAGTAATTGCGATATTTGAAAATAAATTGAAAATAGATGAATGAAATATGTGATTGATGTATGTCATTGATCTATTAAAAACGGGAACCTTATTCAGTCGAAGCAAGGTTCCCTCTTGCAATAGATCAATCATTGAATCGACCTATGCATTTTCTTCTAAAAGATTGCATTTTCACGTCTCTATTACTAAAGTGAAAACTAACAATATTTATGAAACATACGCGAAGAAAGTTATTCGCGAAAGATTGTATCGTTTGTGTCCTTTCGAAAAAAAAAATAAGTTATTCGGCGATTAAAACTTGCCAAAGGCACGTTCTTATTGAAATATTAGAATTGAAAGAGGAGGTATTTGAGTGGATGTGAAAGAAAGATTTTGAATTTAGGGATCGTAAAAAGAATTTAATATTTGAAAGTTGCAAAAAAGTAAAATAAAGCCATTTTATTCAGAACGCGCGCATATAATCTCTGCGCATAAACTTGGAGTGCAAGTTGTGTGTTGGACGTTCCGCGCCTTCTTGACGTCGATTCAGTTGACGACGAGCTACCGCGTTGATATCGTGTCCACACGTGCAACGTTCAACAGTTGTTTACAATCAATCGAATAGTTTTTAGCATGATAAACGTGTATCAGAAGAAACATCCTTGTAAAATCTGTCCGTCGCCCCCTTTTCCCCGGTTTAATCTTCTTAAACTCTTTACTCCGTATAAATCGGGTTCGTCCCATCTTTTCCTCTATTTTTTTTCTTCCACCATTTGAAAAAAGAAGTCGCAGTAGAATTTCAAGCAATTTCGCTGAAACAGAGTTGTAAGCAGATTAACCTTGACCAAATTCATTGACTGTAGTTATCCCGACACTAGTTAGTAGTAAATCATAACGAGGCAGATAAACATCGCTGCAAGCTGTGCACGACGTATGTAATAACGCGGGAGGAGAGGAAGGGGGAGTTTTCAGTAGTCATTTCAGAAATTCAGTAAAAGGAAATTTGCAGATTCAGCATCGCGAAGACAAACCCTTTCATTCATTCCCAAAAGTGATTGTTAAGTTTGTCCGAATAAAGAAAATTGCAGAATACGTTTAAAGCTGAGAGACGGTGCGAAGGAGATGGACAATGACGGTGGAGCAATGACGCCAATAGAAGCAACAAAAACTTGTCAGACCAACTTCTGCTGACTTTGGTTCTATTTTTCTTTTTTGTGAGAAAAATCAATGTTTCAGCATATTCCAGAGAACCTAGGTATTCCACCAGAATGCCAGTGACATTTATTTTAACGCATATCTGCATTATTGTTTTATTATGTGTGCGCGAAGCGAGAAAAAGTTTCCACTGTCGCGTTCAAAAGCAAAATTTACGAAATATTATTCTTTTCCACTCCTTCTTCAACTATCTATATCTCGACTAACTTGAATTTTTCACAATTCTTACCATAACCGTGGTCCAATTTTTCTTTATCCTTTGAAGCTTTTTCTTTTGCGTTAATCTCTTTTAAAGTGTAGGAGAAAAAGGCGAGGAAAGTCAAATTCAGTCTGATACGTAGTTTTATCTTGTTAAATAAGGATACAGTCAGATAAGACGCATACATACGTATCTTGGTATACAGAGTCTACCTAACAAATCCTACCAAATATCACCCCGCCCACTATCGGTCAGCTATCTGCACCGAGTGCAGTTGCGCCTATACGATACAGTTTATAAACATATCTCAGGAAAAATTATATTTAGACAATCCATTGCGCCGGCAGCCGAGTAAACAAACTGCTTACTCCTCCATGCATGTTCTTACGTTTATTTATACGTTTCTCTGATATAATATTTAAATGCTTCACTTATTTCATTGGATATTTCGCTTTAAAAGGAAAAAGAAGATTCTGAAATCGCGCACACCTCTCCTTCTCTTCTATTTCCTTGCGCGTTTCTCTTCGATGGAGATAGGCACGAGGCACGTGACATATTTCAATATTTCTGCATTTCTCATTATTGAAGAGAAATATTTATCATTTCTCGCCTTCTCTCCACTCGTTTATAAAGCACGGAATTTCAATGATGTCGCAATAATACTTTAGCGCCGAATACAATGAAAAAGTAAAGACAGCCTGCAGGATGTGTATGATTTTTGTTATTGCTCGATAGATGGATAAACGGAGATTTCTCGATAATTATTTTTATGTCAGTTTCATGAACGCGGAGGCAGTTGAACTTGATGAAATCATATCTAGCGTGGGCGTGCTTCATTTAAATCGCAGTACTTTCCGACCCGATGGCTTAACACGCGTTAAAAGAAACCTGGAAAAGAAACTGTTTCAATCGGTGAAGATTTCTCAAGTTACTTCTCACATCATACTGTTTTCTAGCTCCTTTTGCGAAACATATAATTACGCATATCCTTAGAACACAGCACATTACATTAACTTTGGATCCTACAAGACCTCCTATGCTTCTGATACTCTGAGTTCTTCCTTTTTTTCTCTCTTTTGCATTTTTTTTAGAACATCTATTCGTCCACCCACGCAGACATTCATTCGTTTAATCAGTAATGAGTATAACGAGACATAACTATGACAAAAGTCAACATACGTCAGTATTAAAATACTCTATATTATTTATCGCGATACTTGACTTTTAGTGAAAACTATTAAAAACTGAAGAAGTATCAGAATTCTATCGATAATGATTTTAATTCTATTTCATGGGAATATAGTATGAGGCGTGGGAACAATGAAAGAAATAAAGAAGCAATTTTGTCTCGCTTGTAACACGAAGGAAGAGAAAGTAAAGAAGGAGGAGCTAAAAGAATAATCTAATCGAAAGGGGAAGAAAAACGTGCAAACTTTTATCCTGAACAAATTTGCAAAATGTGCTTCGTGTGTTGTATATTGATATCGATGTGCAATTATTTTTTAATAACCATACGAACAAAAAAAACGATATAAGAATTCAGGAGTGTCACTTGTGTAAATTGTTATAATGGCGACAAGAACTTTATTTCGGCGGCAATCAAGTGCTCCGGCTGGAACTTCAACTGACAATTCCGACAATACTGGCATTTTGTCAAACTGGTACACAAAAATCGCTACAAATGTGAAGAAGCGACCTTTCAGTCCAAAGTCTCTGCTTAAGAAAACTCTGGTATAATAAAAATAATTATGCTTGATGGAACGATCTAAGAAAAAATTATGTATGATTCTAATCTCAGTTTGACAATTGTATAATAATGTATTCTTTAAGATCTTTTTATCAGAGAAATTTACTTTTGCACTTGTAAAATTGATGATTTCTTTTTGTTTTGCAGCTACCCGTGGTGGATCCGTTTCTGGAAAAAGTTTCTCTCTCCGACCTCGGTAAGTTAAAGTATAATATTATATTTTTCTTTCCCTTTTCTCTTTACATTTTTATTATGTTTAACGACTGTGGGAATGTGTCACTATGCTTTAATAGTTGATTCTGATAGAGGACAGGGAGGAGGAACTTCCAATCTGCAAGTGAAAATTTTCATAATAGTTTGTAAAGTTTGAAAATAGGATCTTTTCAGTATTGTTAAACCATTGCTCGAAATTTAGTAAAAATTGTTTAAAAAAGAATAAAAGAGGGGGAACGGGAGAACTGGTCAAGTTTTCGCTGAACCACGTGCTCTCCGGTGTTTGCATTTCCTCTCAAAACAGTGTGGCAGTGGGTTTCTCTCCTTCGGAACTTTCCTCTTGGTGGCCCAGAATCTATGCTTTCGATCGATACTCTCCCGGGAGAGCAGCTCTCGCGCGCAGAAAGGCCAAGAGAGAGAGAGAGGAAGAGGAAGCAAAAGCTCTACTCTAGAACGCTCAGAATGCCAAAGAGTGGAACGTGAAAAGAGATAAGGTGGTGAGAAGGGGTGAAGGGACCCCTCAGGGTTGGAGGTCGAAGAGGAAGGAGTGGCAAGAGGGTTAAGGCTTTGGGAGTGAGTAAATCGTTGACTATGTATGTTAGATGGGGTAGGGGGCGCGACTTGCTGCTAGAGAGAGTAAAAGAGAGTGAAAGGGATACAAGCAAAGGGGTTGCGGATAGGAGGCGAGTGGGAAAGAGGAGATGGTAGCAATTGGAGATGAGTGGGAGGAGTTTCCACTGCACGAGGGTGGCATGGCATGGCATGGCATGGCATTCCTCTCATCCACAGTAGAGAATGCACCGAGAGAGGGAGAATGGAAGGGGGGAGGGTTTCATCCCTCCCTGCCTCCCACATACATTCCCTTCGACCCTCCTCACCACTATCACGTCAGCTGCACCTTTTTCTCGGTCTAGGTCACGAGGGAGGCTGCGCCCTACATCACGCGCCTCTGTATCCTACAACCGGATGTATAGCACATATCCACACTCCCGCTAAATCGAAGGTTAACCGCTTCAATTTCCATCTATCGTGCTAATAGCGATTCATCACATTTTTCATCCTAACAATTTTTCCTTCTCCAGCACTATCTTCTTATTAAAAATTAAAGATAAATATGACGGGACCAGGGGGTTGGGGATCATTCAAGTCAATGAAGCATACTTTAAACTAGAGAATGGAATATTACGTGTCTTAAAGGGGGAGCAGGAGGGCATAAACTTGCTTACGCGTTCTGCTTATTTATAAAAGCACGTATCTTGTTTTCAAGCATTTGCAGCTGCTCCTTTAAGCTGAAACTCGAAGCTTCCGAAAGCTCCGTTTAACCGCATAAGATTTAACTTCAGATTTATCGTATTTTCATACCAAAGATCATCTTTATGATGTATCGTGTATTCTCTTTACCACGAGCTGTGCGAATACAAATTTGTTTAATCGAACGATTATACATATTCTCGTACATTCTGAAGTCTCTCGGATAAATTTATGCAGCGATAACACCCATAATTAATTCACTTGATGTAATTAAATATACAGAAAAACATTAAAAATTCAAAACTGAGAACTTCTTAGAATAATGTCAGGAGTCACCCCTTAAAAAAGGGATCCGCCAATTTCCGGACACTCTGTATGCAGTATAGATTTTCCTCGTTATAAGTTGTAGGAGAGAAATTTGATTGAAACGACTGATATAGCAATTACGTCATAACGCAACTATTATGGAAATAACTGGACCATTTAAACGAATTAAGTGAAAATGCAATCAGGAATTATGAAATAAACGCGCGATGTATCTGTAAATCTGAAATGTGTTTATTCGCGTGTGCGTGTACGTATATTATGTACATAATATTCCTTTGCCATCGCTTAAAATTATTATCAAGTCCAATTCAATAATTAAAAGGACTATTTTTAGGGTATTTATCAAAGTCGTGAAAATCAATGATAATGCGTTGATTCGCAGTAAGGACAAAACTTGAAACTTAATAGAATAACCAGATTTGTCGTAAACCTAATCTACTGGCTCAAACGATTTTCAAGTGAATTCACGTGAAGTTTAACGAGTTGCGATATATTCTCGGGTATATTCTTTTGGCAACGTTCGAATGTTCGAGCCAAGTTATTCTTGGTGAAGGCATCGACGCGGGGATATAGAAGTGTTTGCGAAGGAAGAAAAGGAAAGAAGGGTGAGGAGGGAGGCAATCGTGGCGAAACATCGACAGAAACTACGATTTGGCTAAACAGTCATTCTGCTCGTCAGACCCGAAACTGACGAACATCGCGAATCTTAGCGCATAGGATTAGTCATGAACAACCGAAGCGCGCCTCTATCTCTTACTTCATTTTTCTGGTTTTATTTATCGTAAAGACAGTCTAGAGTGGCTTAATGTCTCTTCGCGCAATGCTCTTCTCAAGTTTGACGACGTTTGCCCAAAATGTCACTCTCCTTCCAATTTGAATTTCCAAGTATTTCCCACGGTTTTCATATTCAATGAAATTAATTAATTAATTAAAAGAAAATCACAATCGATGCAGAAACATGAATAATAACATTAAAAAGTCAACAGTATAGTTATATTTGCCCATAAGACGCATTTCGGATTCTGGAACTATTCTTAATTAATGCAGGTCTACTTTAATTTAATTTAATTTAAGATTTAAGTTGATTTAATGAATCGAGATTTGATGAATCAATTTCTGATATAATGATACACCACTACAACCTTATAATGCTGGCCTTCCATTATTATTCGAATTCTGAGGATCTTCGTGCGATATTAAAGCAACTTTCTACTAACTGGCTTAGTGATGACGATTATCCTGTATACTCCAAGGATCTCATCAAGGAATTTGATGTTGAAAATCCTCCGCTTGAGGATAAATTAGCTTGGGAGCTTTCCAAAGGTATACATGAGAGAAGCTTCTTAAGAGAGAGTAGTCTACTACTTCATATTCCCCGCGATGATTTAATCAATATTAAAATTTAGTAACTTTTCCTCTTCGCTATACATTTTCATGACTTATAATTTCCTGTCTTTTAAGTAATCTTTAAAGGGATTCGAATGAAAAACACATTCTATGACGCGTTAAACTGGTTATTCCGGTTAATAACGAGATTCTCAACGATCAACCTACACATTTAGTTTTTTTATATATTTTTTTCTTTATTTTTCTGTTATTTCTTTTCTTTTCTTTCTTTTTACGAAGATGTTAGTAGATTTTATTTTATGTAACTGATCTCAAACTAGATCATCAAGTTCAATTGTGTTCCATCGAAATGTCGCGCGACCATCGTGTAAGCCCTTGATACCCGTATACTAATATATATTTTTCTCATATTTTTGTGACTTTGGAATAGAATATAATTTTTATCTGCAGTCGAAAGAATAGATATATAGTCATTAAACTATCTCTTAAGACAGCAAGGTCTTATGATAAAAGTATCATCATGCTTTTAAAGAAAAACCAGTCGATACCTAAGCGCTCTGCATTATCTTTTCGTGAAAACGATCTATCTCTAGTGCATCTCTAGTTCACTTCAGTAAATTGTACTGCAATGCATAAACAGTTAACTTGTACTCAGTTACTGTTTTCTCCTTCATCGAGACACATGAAGGAACTCTTCTTCCAGTTCTTCTTTTACTAATTGAAATATTTTGATTCTCTTAAGAACATCAGGAGTATAATACGAAACGCTATTTTAAAAATTCACTTTCTCCCTTTTACTTCGAACAGTGTATATTTAGCTGAAAATGGAGAAATTAGAAGCGTTTTGTACAGTTTGAAAAGATAATTCATACTGACAATGACACACTTCATTGAAATTCTTCCTTACGGAGTAAGTTTAGTGTGAGAATCGATGTTAGGACATATTTAGTAGATGCTAATGTGTGACCGAAAGGAGAATGCAAACTTGAAGTCATTCACCGCGTAGACCATGATTCTTTCCCCGATACATGCAAGTGAGAATATACATGGAAGTTCAACTTGGCTTATATTAGTCAGTCTCTCAGCCAGACGCCGTTTATGTTGTGGGCTTCGCACTCTTCTAGAGCGTCCTTTAAAGGTTCTTCTCGATTTCATTCGATTCAAATTTGACACTACGGTTCTTCCAAAATTTACAAGTAAATGGACACCTTAATGTAATTGGACAAAAATTTCTATTAACTTTTTCTTATAGATTGTCAGGTCAGTGCGTGAGTGTATGTGTCTTCCTTAAACTCATATTTGGACTTTTGAACAAGTGTTATAAATGTTTATTCGTGTTTTCTTTATTTTTCTTCCCGTTCACTTTCCTTTTCCTTTTTTTGCATTCACGAATTCTCTACTTTCATTCTATTACGCAATTTGTTTGTGCTCTAATTTAATATATATATATATATATACATAGTATATTGATCAAAAAATTCTTTCTATTATTTATAATACAAATTTTTAGAGCAAAAAGCTTTGCTTCGTACAATAAATGACTGCATAAAATTTCTTTGTTCAAAATCGCTACGTCATGTATTCCTCTTCTTTTTTTTACTTCATCTGCATTTCATCGGAACTGCCTGTGTACACTATAATCATTTATTCGTAACTATTTTCGATTTTTTTGTATCTACTCTACATTACGCTAAGTGATATAGTGATATACTGATATAATCATGTACACACAGTGCTGTTTTTTTCGAAGTTTTAATATAAATCAGAATTCTTTATTTTAGAACATTGTTAGGAATTTCTGAGCTTATGGAATTTATTTCTCTCATGTTCCTTCAATGATCAATTGTGCATTAAAAATTAAATGAGAAAAGAATAGTTCTTTTTCTTCTGAGAGTTATGTAACGTAATAATTATTTTTCATGCACGATTGCGCGTTCATTTTAAATATCTGTATTAAAATTTACAAACGAGTTATATGATTGAAAATTCTTCTAGAAATAATCTCTCCCTTTTCCAAATAATCCCTCAATGTATTCTGTTTCAATTCTACGAAAAAGATGATACGAGTAATCATTTTCCTATATTTAAAGAGTATACGATTTGTTTTTCTATAACCAATTAAAGCGATTGCTCTACTATAGCAACTCTACGCGACCTTCGACATTAACGTACTGTAGTAGAAAAAATAATATTATTAGAGAGAAGACATTGAAAGAATTTTTAAGTCATTGTTTTATCATTCTATCAGTTACCATAAGTTGTAAATTACCTTTGAAACTTATATAAATCCATTTTCAGATATAGAAAGGAATTATAATTCACTGATAAAAATATAGAGAATCTGTGTGACAGAGATTCAGTTTTAACATAAAAGCTGAATTAATAAAGCATAGTGACATCACGCAGTAGTGGAAACATCTTAAAATGCTTCGACGTAATAAAAAGGCATTACTCTACTGCCAACTGTTTGCACTTTCAGAGGAAGACGAGTCGCAGATTTTTGTCAAGTTTTTCAAGTTCCACAAGTGTTACGACCTAATACCAACAAGCGCTAAACTAGTTGTTTTTGACACGCATCTGCTGGTCAAGAAAGCTTTTTTCGCTTTGGTCTACAATGGTTAGTTTTACCTATATTTCCCGTATGTGCACCATTCTTTCCACTAATTAAACAACTTTGTTTTATCTATTCAGGCGTCAGAGCTGCTCCGTTATGGGATAGTTCGAGACAACAATTTGTTGGCATGTTGACCATAACAGATTTTATAAAAATTCTTCAAATGTATTATACCAGTCCATCTGTTAAAATGGAAGAACTCGAAGAACATGAATTGGATACTTGGAGGGGTACGATCGACGCACATTATGTTTTAGATGTTATCTAGTAGAAATATCGATATATTTTAAGTAGGTTTCATATAATATATATCTTTGATTTCTTAGATGTTCTTAAAGATCAAGTTCATCCTCTCGTGAGTATCGGCCCTGATGCATCATTATACGATGCAATCAGAACACTTATACAAAATAGAATTCATCGGTTACCTGTGATAGATCCGGATACGGGAAATGTTCTATACATTTTAACCCATAAACGAATTCTTAGGTTCCTCTTCCTTTATGTAAGTAGAATAAATATATTAATTCGAATATTATAAGAAAATATAGAACTTAAACTATAGTTCTAAAAAAGAAGAAACTGTACCGTAACGATAAACATTAAATTTCAGATTCACGAGTTACCAAAACCATCTTTCACCAACAAAACGCTTAGAGAATTAAGGATAGGTACTTTTGACAACATAGAAACAGCAACCGAAGAAACTAGCATAATATTAGCTCTAAAGAAATTTGTAGAAAGGAGAGTATCGGCATTACCGATTATTGATAGTGAAGGAAAACTAGTTAATATCTACTCTAAATTTGATGTTATTGTAAGTGTTTAAGATGCTTATTAACGCATAGTCTGTTTTGTATTAATGGAAATAGAAAAATTGATTGAAATTAAAATATTTTTTTAGAATTTAGCAGCAGAAAAGACATATAATAACTTAGATGTCTCGCTTCGCGAAGCAAATGAACACAGAAATGAGTGGTTTGAAGGAGTTCAAAGTTGTAAGCTGGATGAAACTTTATATACCATTATGGAAAGAATTGTACGAGCAGAGGTATAATAACTATATAATTAATATTATACGTTGCACATGAATATATAGCAGAGAGCTAAAAAATAAATTTACAATTATTCTTTTAAGGTTCATAGATTAGTTGTCGTCGATGATGAAGATAAAGTAATTGGAATAATTTCCTTGTCCGATCTACTCTTCTATCTAGTACTTAGGCCCTGTGGTAAGTGCTTATTAGTAAATTTAATTTGCTTTAATTTCATTATTTACTTATGGTTGCTTTAGTTAAAGTGTCCTACTTTCTCTCGAATTATTATTATTTATTTTTAATTTAACTGTATTTTTCTATATTCTCACAAAAGGAGAAGATGGCGGTAGCAATAAAGGTAGTTCAATATCCTTGCGAGCACGAGATGCATCGTTGTCCAAGGACGGTAGTACAGCACATTCGTTAAATTCATTAGCTGATGGAGAAGCAGAATCTGAACAAGTTGTTGACTCATCTAAAGACACTGAAACCGTTACGGAAGATGTTAACCGGGTAGAAGAAGTATCTAATACACCTAGCCCACCATTAAGTCCAGCGGCATCGGATATTTCAGAACCCCAATCGACGGTAGTAAGTCAATCTCAGGAACCTACGTGGCGTGAAGTGACTGTTTCAGGAGGAGAATGAAACGATAGAGATTCAAGCTATATTACAATAAAAAAACAAACCAAATTAGATCAGCGCTGAATTGCTCTAAATTATATTATTTTACAGTTACGCAACTTCATAATACTAATAAAAAATAAAATGAAAATAATAATAATAATTAATAATAATAATAGTGAAGATAAAAATAATATTAATAATAAGCATTAGATTTCTATTTCCCGCTGTTGATCGTTATCTGATCTTTTTGTCAAAGGGCTATGGCCAATTATTGCTTCTTTTTGTGATTTCTTGCAAAACTGATTTGCCAATAGTAACGAACTCTACGTGAAATGCCTGTGTCTAAAATCAATAACCATTGACAATTGAGAAGTTTTGGACAAGATAGCTGTTAGATTAACGCTACTTCAATAAAATAAGAGTATCATCCTGTAAGCCTTGTCGTTATTTATCTTCATACTCTATTATGTTATCAATAATGATCTTATTCTCTTTATTAAAATTTAGTAACCATGTATGATAACAACATAATATATTTCCGAAGAAATTACCAGTTTATAATTTCTATATATAATTTCTTTGTTTCGCTCAATCCTTTTTGCATTTGCATTGCTTACATCAGCAAGACTTTATTGTAATCAAAATATATCATTTTTACAAATTAAATTTTGTAAAAACATATATATATATGTGTGTGTGTGTGTGTGTGAGAGGAAGAGAAAAACAATGATACTATGATTGGCTACATCAACAGTGTTATAGAGTTCTGTATAGTGTATAAAATTCCTTAAGCTTACTTTTTTATGATCTAAATGCTACTCCATAAATAGACGTTCAAGCCTCTTGCCAAGAGCTACGCCATTTTTTGCTCAGGGTATTAATTGATATCCTTTAACATTAAATACTAGGAATGTTTCATTAATGTGTAATGCTACTTTATTATTCATCAATTAAATTTTAATCTCAAAATTTTTCCCCCTTTTTTTTGTTTTTATTTTATTTATTATTATTTTTGTTGTTATAAACAAGAAATTGACAAGTCCTTAACAACAGACTGTATTTATTTGTAGCTTGCGAAATTCTCAACAAACGTGCACTAAGAAATATCAGGTGTTATGAAATAATCTTTATACTAGTATTGATCTTGTCAATAGATATTTTAGTAATTTATATTTATTGATAAGAAAATTAACAAGTTTTTGCAAATTAAATTAAAATTCGTACGCTTTATGTTACGTGTAGAAAGAAATATCTTCAAATAGCTTTAAATCAATAAGAAACGCTACCATAATAATAGCCATTAGTATTTTAAGAAAAGAATTATGAGTTAAAAAAATATTTATTAAAACTAAGTAATTCATAATTGCCAGATATAAATGTTGCCAATTTTCATTTACTTTACGAAAATACAGTGATGATCAAAATAATTTCTTCGTTTTCAATTTTCAATCGTAAATAAATTGCATGGTATCTGTTTTATAATAAATTAAAAGCATCTTTATAAATAAATTATTAACGTATGTAAATGAGGTTTTAACATTATGTACAAAAATTGACTCGCAAGTAAATACATTATAGATAAATATAAAAAGTAACTTTACTTTTAGTCGTCATTTATATGTTCCGGGCCTTGATGATAGGTAACTTTTGCATAATACGTAAATTTTGTTTTAACTGTAGTGCGATATATGTGATAATTCGGAAAACAGAAAGCTGCCTTCAATCTACCTTAACATGATGATACAAGTTCGCTACACACGCCTATGTTTAGATCATTCACCATAAATATAAATGAGTATAATTTAGGAAATCATTTGTGTTTTGACTGCATCTAGAAAAGTATGAGTGAGAAATGCCCTAGTAAGACATTAATATATAAGAACATAAAGTTTCAGTATAAGATTACAGCATAGGTTTCAAACGTATACGATAAAAATTAATCATCGAAAGCGTACACTGAAAAGGAAACTTGTAAAGACTCAACAGCATCTCGCTTCAATAATGATTTATTTTACAAATTAATTATGTTTCACAGATTTAAAATTGTTCTGGTAATACGATATTTAATGGTAAATGAAGAATCAAGTTAATCACAGTTCTGATTTTTACTATTTATTTAAATGTATACATTATCCAATTAAAATTCTGCTATAATCGCAGTCTATTTTTTAACTTATATATGTATGTAGTTATGTCGCGCAAGTGTATTTAAATATGAGTTTTAAAGTTGAAATACTCGAATTTTGATGTGATATTTGACCAAATATTGTATATTACATTTGATTATTAATAATGTTAAAAACTTTCAAGATTTGCTGTATATTGCATGCATAAGTGAAAAAGAGTAAATCATTATTGAGCTGCTAATAAGATGAACATTTCGAAATAAATATATAATTTCTTTAATAAACAATAAATACTACCACTACATCATATTAATTGCAAAAATTAATTGATGGAATTATGTCTCTATAATTGAAATGTGAAATATTTAATCGTTTTAGTAATTTTCTTTGGTTTAATATTTGAAGAAAAAGGCCTCCTGATGAACAATTTTATATATGTATTTAAGCATACACACATGTAAATAAATGGCCTCTGTGCCATACGGAAAATAAAAATCCGTAATTTGCACGAAGCTCAGTGCCTACCAATAATTAAACAAAGATATTCCTATACACATGTTACTGAAGAGAATAAAAGAAAAACCGTATTAAAGAAAAATAGGCGGTATTCACAGTCCGGATAAAAAAGCGAAACTAGACTATTGATATATATATATACCAAACGTCGTATGCGTGTATGAGGTGTGTATATTATGTATAAACACACAAACACAGATGCATATAGCAAATGATGATTTTTGTACAGCTGAAATAACACGCAGCTGAACAGGATTCAGTGTGCAGCAATTGCAAATAGATTTCTATTTAGTACAAAATACGTCGTAACTCTACAAGTTGCTACGATCATCGTTCTTTAGCTCTTAGATATATATCCTAAAGATTATGCTCCAACAGCCTACGCATTTTGCAATGTTCACGACTTCAGTATTCCTGTAAAAGAGAAACTCTATATCATTATTCTATATTTTAAATTAATTTTAATACGTTGTGTGTAGGCTGAAATAAAAATTGAAATTGATAATTGAACCATATTTATACATGTTTATTCCAGGAACACTGAATACCGCGCCTGTTGCAATTGCGATTTAAATTATAGTTATGTATATATCTCAATAAGATATATATTAATTAATAAGGAATGAAGTGTACAATAAAGAATTGACTTAAATATATCTTGTTACCATTACTTTATGTTGTCTCTGGGAAATTTTCAGTCAAAGTAAGAAATGTCTTTAATTTCTGTGAAAGAACAAAGATACCATTGGATATATAAATTGAAAATAATTTGCAGTAATTTTGACGAGAGTTCACCAATGATTTGACTTGAAAGCTCATTATAATATATTGATTATTTATCGTTCGATGAATGAGAATACATATATGATATATTTATATAATTTAATAAAGCGTAGAACAATACCTCGGGGGAAGAGATTACCACATTAAATTAAGAATTGAATTATAAGTTCCTCCAGAGATCGGAAAAGTCGGTAAAATAGTTATTATTGGCTGAAATCTCTTATGTTTAAGAAATTGCTCGTAAGATGACGCGTGACTAACGATGATTACCGAAATGCTTCATGCAATATCCTCACACATAAATTTACCGACACCATATTACTAGAAATATTCAATTCCTGAAACAGACACTAGTTGCGTCTCGGTCAACTTCGTAAGATTTCGAAAGTATTTCTGCGTCTTGATAACCCATTATCTTAGGTCGTTGTGCAGAAATAAATTAAAAAGTTTACTTTAAGGCGCCACAATACCCTTCACACATGGACATTTTTATGTACAGTATGTGTCGTTTATACAGGGTATTCCCATTTTTCGTTTTACGTCCTCAAAACACAATAAAAACTTATGAGACCACAAAACAAAAAATAGGACTCGACGTGTCACACAGACGCACTTGACCAAATATCTACTAAAAGTTACTAAGAATTAGTTGAATGATTTTTGTGAAGATGGCACTGTTTCAACCACTGAATGCGATGGCGCTAGGTGCTGGACTTAGCGAAGACACGAACCCCGAAACGGACATTATTTGTTGTGTATACATCCTCTTAAAAGTTGACAAATATGAGTGCTTTCCATTCACTTGATTGAACTTGCATTAACTCCTAGCAAACTTTATTTGACACAAGTTTGTAAGTATTTTCAACTCTTTATAACTCCACTAAAAGTTGTAATTCGTTTGTGTCGACTTTTGTCAGTCAATCGAGCAACTCTAAATCGAATGAAAAGCACAAATCACGACTAAAGTTTACTTGAGTCTCTTTTAAAACAGGATGGATGTGGAAAAGGAATAGGCTTTTTTAGTGTCAGATCTTTATTATGTACTTGACATAAATGCATCGTTTGGATTAGTGTATAAAACTATACTCGAAATAACATACATTTGAAAATGTGCAATCAAAAATTTATATTTATTATGTATAACAACAAAAAATCATTTCATTTATATCCAAGAGTTCTTATATAATATTAGAAGAGTTTTGTGTGTTAATTTTATTAAGAAAAAAACTAATCCGTAAAAAATGACATTAATCACATTATGTTAAATAATAAATCTATTCTACTATTTCATAGTAATATCGCAATCTTGATAAAAAAAAGTGGATACTAAATAATATAAGTTAAGAACTCGTTAATAATATTTCAATACATGTTAAAAACCGTATCTTTTCTTTTTAAGAGAAAAATTAAATAATTTATAATTGATAGTTTTTCAAATTAATTTCTGCCAACATGCACTCGATTTCTAATTTCACAAAGTTATAGTGACATATTAGTGAGTACTTTTAAATTGCTACTAATCATTAATATGCGATAGGTGACAGCTATATATGCATATCTATGTCTTATAGACTTGGCCAGCCTTTGCACGATATTTAAAGATTTTTTTCGAGTAACAAAATCCTGACTCAAACTTAAAAAATATATACCATTCACAGCCATTTATAGTATTGGTGGCTTCATTTATAAATACAAATGAATATAAAATTGATGTACCAGCTTAATTATGAATTATTAGTTAACGAATTAACTTATTTTGGTAATCTTTTTTTAAGTATCAAAAAAAAACATTGTATAATTTATATAATTAACATTTTTTCCTGTGATTTGTAATAATTATTTATATAGATAAAATTAAATGCTACATACATGTATACATAATTAATACTACTTAACTGATACAAATAAATTTGGCAGATCAATCTAATCATTCAAATTTTTGTTATATAAAATTTCATAACTCATAAATAATATATTCATATCATGATTATTATTCAAGCTTTCTTAAAACATTTTCAGAACATAAAAAAATGGCATATATTAAAATAATAATTTTTTCAGAAGTACATAATTATATACTATAAAAAAATGCAAGTACTTTCATATTTCAATAAATTTGGTGATTTTCTAATAAATAAAGAATTAAGTATTGTAAATTATTTTCAATTTACACCAACAAATTAAAACAGCTTAATTACATAATAAGGGATTGTAAAATGTGAATGTACATGTCAAATGTAAATTTCTTATACATAAATTAGAAAATATGAATTTGATTTATAAAATTCCTATGCCAGTTACTAAGTATCAGAAGCTAAGAAGCTCAAAATGTACAGTCAAATTCTTGTATAGCATGGCTCAATAATAAAAGCAGCTGGAATGTGCTTTACATATAAACAGTTCAAATGAAATGGATATCGATCAATGTTTAGTGGAAACATTGAAGAGTCCTGTACTTTTTCAAATTTATGATCTCATACCTGACACAGCCTCTATTGAGCACGAACAGAATACTTTCCCTGTAACAAAGTAAAAAAGTATTTACAATAACTTCATGCACAGATTTTTGATATTTATAAAAAACTATGTCTTCTATATGAGAGAGAAATTAATCACTTTTATTAATAAATGAAAAATATATGCACACATATCAAATAAGAGTATAATCTTAAACATATACAATGTTTTAATTTGTGGATAATATATTACTTAAATCTAATTCTACAATTACCTGCATCATGGAAGTTTTCTTCACCTTTCCAAAGATTTGGCTTGAATGTCCATTAGCTTTAAGTATCATTCAGTCCACCGAATTTAAATAAAAGCGTAACAAAACGACACGCAAATATAACCATATAATATTAAACAGTGAGATCAAACACAAATGCGTGCAAAGAACGTTAAAGCAACAAATGTAGTTATAACATTATTGATATATTTTTACTATTTCCCAAAGTGTAATTAATAATAATTGGCAACTATATTCTGTTTTTATTTAACTTATGATTAAATAGAAGTTATGAAAATTTCAATATAGTAATACGACAAAATCCTCTTCAATGGAAAATAATTTATTTAATTAGTCATATTTTTATATATGAATGAATGTAAGGATGCATGTATGTATGTATGCATGTGTCTGATTTGTCTGTGTGTATGTGTGTATATATATATGAATATCGATTAAAATACAAAGGCACTACTTTTCGTTTTTTATAATCCGATAGAATTAAATATAGAATATTAACAATAAATTGATGAGAAATAAGTCAACTACCTGGCAAATATATAATTAAATAAAATAATTATACTTAAAATTGCGTACACATGTATTCAAAATGTTATTTTTACAAGCTGTCTCGATTAAAAAGCGACGTGATAAAGTTAAATACGATAATTAATTTTCAGTAAAAATGAATATGTATAAAATTTTGTTAATTGTGTGTGTGTGTGTGTGTGAATTGATTTATTAAAAATATAATTTCTTCTACCCTATGTTTTATATTCTCGAGACAACTTGTTAACATAAAGTAATTCTAAGTCACATGATGTTAAAAACTAAGTAGGACGTTTCTTTGTTGAAATCTACATTATAAATATGAGATTTCGTCTAATTTTAAAGTTTAAGAGCCATTATCAATTTCAATTGCAATTTTCAATATATATTATTAATAGACTAAAGAGTTATAATATAAAAATAAATACTTATTTTGTAATGTAAGTTTAACTTCTTAACACATATTGTACGTTATAATATACTAATTACAGAAAATCATCAATATACATAAAGGGTGTAACAATAAACTCCTTTCGAAATTTTATGGGATTGTAGAAGGGAATCCTACGATGATTTTTCAATCTGATGTTTAGTTTTGAAAATATTTAATAATAAAAATACTATTAGCTAGACAGAGGCAGTCAGGTAGTTGAAGTGAGATAATATCACTCTCTCTTACTTCAACCAACTGTTTGTGTCTGACTATTAGTACCTTTGTTATTGAATATTTTAGAAATAAGCCTCAAATCAAAAAGGGGTAAGTAAAAATCGTCTTAGAATCACTCCCTCTGCAATTCTTTAAAACTTCGAAGGGAAACATTGTAGCATCCTGTACATAATATTGATATTAGAATCATTTTTTACCACATAATTATTAATCTTTTATAGTAAAAAGAATCAACATATTTGCGCGATAATAATTTTTATAGATTTTTATATTGAAAAAATGTATATATCATGCAAGTATAAATTTTAAATTGATGCTTTTTCTATACAAAATTGCTTCGTGTTATTTTGACTTTATCATTATGTAATTATGCATGTGAAAGTATTAAAAATATTATATTATCCGTTCTTTTCCTCTTACCCCTTTATCAACAATAATTTTTACACTCACGCAATTAACACGCATACTCTTTTTATCTCCTCCTTTTCTCTCTCTCTCTCTCTCTCTCTCTCTCTCACATTTGTGATTTAGTCTCATTGCGAGATATATTTCATAAAATAATACTAATAAAAACCAGAATAATACAATGAAATGGAACCGTTTGCTTGTGCATCTTTTTATAATTTAATAAATATATACTTTAATTTATTCTAAATGCATTCTTTTTCTGAAAATTGCAAATAGGTACAAGCGTAAAAACTACAAGAGCATTATGTCAGTTATAAAAAAATTATATAAAATTTATAAAAATGTTTTGTGCTAAGCATTTTCATAAAATAGAAATTGATTTTCTCACATTATAAAAGAGATATTTCATAATTCTCGTTTAAACATATACGAAGACAATTATCACAGTTTGAAATTCGGAAATACTATACATACTTTAAGAAGGGAAGTATTAGATTATAATGCTATTAAATATATAAATATTGATAAATTTGTGTATGTGAGTGTGTCTGTGTGAGTAAATGTATTAAAAATATAATTGTTATATATAGTTTGTAATATTAAATATTATATATTGCAAATAAAAGCAATAAAATAATACCAAAATATTACCATAGCTTACTATTGCATGTTATGACGATTTAGAATGTGCAAGATGAATGTGCTGTTAGCAGTCATGATGGTCTATGAAAAAAATTAATTTCAGAGTACATTACAATACAGAGACATAATGCAGCTTTTATATTATTTACCCATGTTAAGCTCGAGGAATTTGTTTTTTTATATAAATTATATTCTTTTTTTAATAAATTCATGCAATAAGCTGCAATATTGTAAATGCGTTCGGAAAATATAAGGTGTGTGTGTGTATGTGTGTTTATGTTTGTGTTGTGTTGTGTTGCTTGTATATCTTTTATAGCTTGAAAAAACGTCATTAAAATTTTATAGATTAATAAAATGATTATATTACTTTTATATCCTAATATTGCCTAATCTTTGAATATAACATTATATACTACAGTGATAGTGATCGAAAACAATCCTACGTAAATTAAGTGATACGTCAGGTAATTGAAAAAACAGAAAATAATTTTCTATGAGGAAGAATGAATTCCGAAAGCTTGAAATATCTTGTTTTTAAACCCGGGTTTGTTAGGACTAGGATCGTGATGGCCAGACTGTCCTTCATGTAGCGCCCTTTGTACCAATGGTAGCGAGCCCTGTGATTGTGTGGTGTTTCGCCAAATCGTCAGAACGGGCCGGACAACGAAAAAAGAACAAAAAGAAAGAAGAAAGGATAGTAGACGACTAATGGTGGTACTACTACATGCAGTGCGACTAATCTTTCCATATTTTTCCTTATAAAACTTACATCATCATGTTGCTCGTGTTCGCTGCTTGCTAAACTGGACCGAGAGCCACGCCTAATCGAGTCTTTCTCATCTCCCAATATCTGCGCAACTTTCGCCTGTTTCACAAGATCTAGTGCCTATGTAAAATAATAGAAATAATAGAAAATTTTTTATTAAGTTCTGGGTATTGTGAAAATATAAGGTTCGTTTTTTCAGTTTTTTTTTTCTTTTCTACATCTTTTATTTGATCACATACATGCTTAAGGATAAGTAGAATAAGTTAAATAATAGTCTATACTATTGCAGAGGCTAATTTAATGTATTGCATTACTCACTTGTTGTATGTACTGCATTGAAAAATAAAAAAAAAACGATAAATGTCTTTACTAACCACAATTCATTTGATTTAATGCAGCTAATAAAAACTATTTTTAAAATGAAGTTTTTCAACTTACTTCCTTCCGTGACCTCAAGGCACAATCTTCCAAAGTTTCGGCAGCTTCATATTTTCCTTGTCGTCGGTATAATGCGCCTAAATTTTTGAGAGTTGTTGTAACAGTGGGGGAATCAACTTTAACAGCCTTATGCCAACCACCGTACTCTCCATAAGGTGCATTTTCTTTATTTTTATGTTTATTTTCTTCTCTTTCTTCAGCAACCTATAATAATAATAATAATAATGCAATAATGAAGATATTACACGTGGCTTCTATATTATCTGTAAAAAGTACGTTGATTACATTATCCTTACCTGCCAGATTGGTTTATTCTCACCATCAATGGAGCCTCCCATTGCTCTCAATCCCCTCTCATGAGCTCTTGTTAAAACTTGCTTGTACATTACTTCAGCGTCTTTATATTTTCCTTGCTTTAAATAGCAGGATGCAAGATTGTTTTTCGTTTTAGCTACATTAGGATCATCGGGGCCTAATTTAGCTTCATAAATTTCTAATGCTCGTTGATAATAACGTTCCACTTCTTCATATTTGCCTTGATTTTGACAGAGTAATGCAAGGTTGTTTAATTGTTTCGCGACATCCGGATGATCATGTCCCAAGACTTTCTCTCTAATTTCAAGTGCACGTTTACAAAGAGGCTCAGCTTCCTTATATTTCCCACGTTTACCATACAGCACAGCAAGATTATTCAGAGTGGCAGCAACGGCAGGATGATTTTCACCGAGGGTCTTCTCTCTTATTGCTAATGCATCATTTAACAAATTTGCTGCTTCTTTGTATTTATTTTGATCGCGATATACTAAAGCAAGAATATTTAACATAGTAGCAACGTCTGGATGATCGTGCCCTGATGTTTTTTCTAGATCTTCTAAAGCTTGTTTACACAACGGTACTGCTACTTCGTAACGGCCTTGACTTGCGTATTGAATAACCAAATTATGTAAAGTTCGTAAACGTGCGGGTATTTCATACCCTGCATTTACTTGCTGCGCAAATTGTGAGGGTGGGGTTGGAGAAATCGCTGTAATTAAAAATTCAATAATTAAAGTTTCTTTTAGAAAAACTCAAAAATGTACAAATATTAATTTCAGTGTATAATAGCAGAATGCATTAGTCGTTAACTCGAAATTAATTGACCTTGATAAATTATATTTTAATAAATACTGTCAGAATATATTATTCCACTGAAAATATATGTACAGATTTGAGAATCATAAAATTCAAGCACACTCAATTGAGATACTTGACGAAAACAACTGAAACGTTAACATACACTTACTATTTCGGTCATCAGTATCATCATCTGGAAAAAGATCAACTGCAGGATCAACTTTTGGTCTGTCTTTAGCACTTTCATCTTCTTGTGATGGATCTGGGTCATATTGTCTCATACTATCCATAAATTGTATATGTTTTTTTTCTTCTTCCAATTGTGCAACCTAAACATTGATAAAATAAAATATGAAAACTACATTAGATTTTAAATATACTTAAAATATTTATTACTTACTGCTTGTTCACTAGCTTGTAGTTTTTGTTGAGTACCAGCCAATTCATCTCTCAACCAGGCATTTTCTTGACAAAGTCTTTTAACTTGAGTTCTGAGTTTTTGCTTTTCAGCTTCAACCATTTGTAATTGATTAGCAAGGGCTATCATAACTTGGGCCTCACCCAAGCCTAATTCTATCATCTCCATATTTTTTGTTAATAAGCTTGCTTTATCTTGTGCAGCTGGAGCGTCCTGTGACTGTAATCCTTGGAGCAGCCCTTCGTGCTCGACACGAAGTGCTTCTAGGCCTTGGGCAACTGTTCTTGCCCCTGCCATGATCTCTTCTTGCGTCATGGCGGTCATTCTGCCAATGTTTTCAATTTTTTTGCTGTAAGGAAGCAAAAAAGAGATAGTAATACAATCAATATATTTACACGGATGTATAAATTTATACTTTTAACAATGATATATTTTATTTCGCTATTACATAGTAGCAAGATCATACAAAACTAAATAAATAACAATTTAACCTATACTATTATTATATTTTAAATAATAGGAGAAATGCTGAAATATGAGTTACTAAAAACATTACTAAATAAAGTTAATAATACCATAATGACACAATATGTTTAAAAATATTGAAAAGGATTCACAACGCGTTAAAAAGAACATTTTTAACAATGGTGAGTCGAGAAACAATGTAGCTCAGAGATTTAAAAAAATCAGAGTACAACTATTTAAAATAATAAAGCAAAGACAACAGAAGAATTTTAGAAAAAGTTCGGTTAGTACTAATTAAAAGAAAATATTTCGAAATACAAACTTACCCCATGTCAGGGCCGCGTTAAGACTACTAAATTCAATAGCTCAATAGTCTGGCGCAAGCGCAATCTATGTAAGGAGTTTTCATGCGACAGAATGTGTGTATATGTACGTATGCATGTATTTACGTACAGAGAAACACATACATAGCAGTACGTGAAAATTCGAGAAAAACGTAGATAAGCATCAAACTTTTTAAGCGCAACCTTTCAGTAATCGTAAAATACAAAGTATAAAATGCATTTTTATATAAAAAACATTGTTAGGATTAAAACAAAAAAATTATAACGCTCGTCAAAAGTTTGACCTGGTAACCGGTATTATAAGAGATCATTTTTATTATTTAAAAGTTTTTTACAAGTTACAAAAAATTGTAAATACTCAAATAACTTGGGTTAATAGTTAAAAATTATTGTTATTTAGAAGTCAGTCATTCTCAAAAAGAGAAAACTAGATAGAGAAAAACAGGAGAAAAAAAAAAAGAGAAAGAGCTTATATCATTTGTATGGATTGCACTTGAATATTTATAATGTATAATTGAAAAATACTTGATAATGTGATATATGCACACATACATATTTAGGATATGATCATGATAAATAGGCATTATATAAACGTACGCTACATCTGTAAATTTTAGTGGAGCTTTGCTAAAAATATTTGAGTAATGGGACTGTTTTAAAAGAACAATTGATTAAAAACGTAAAAAGAAAGGAAGGAAGAGAAGAGAAGAGAAGTGAAAAGGTTTATTTACTTTCTCCGTAGATATTATTACGTGATTATGTTCTATAAGAAATGTTCTTACTGGCTTTGGTAAGGTGGTTTATCAAGGTGAGAAGGTATAGAACAGAACCGCGCGTATTCGATTGTTGACGTTTAGAGGAAATACATCACGATGAGAGTTTAATTAGTTTTGTAAACCTTAAAAAAATTATTTATTGATTGCAAAATCATTCAGGACACGAATGGCTAAATGAAAGTGCATAATTTGAGGATCTACTCACATTCTATAAGAATTCAGCGTTTTTGACATATCTGTTCTACCCATCGGTAATGTTGGATTCTCTGAGTCCTACCTATTCCGTAAAAAAGATTAGTTTTCTATTATCGATTATTCGGCCGTTCTTAGAGAAAACTCGCGATTATATTGTCACTTTTATTCATTTATTGAGTTCACGTAGAAAAAACATTTATTTTTATTTCATCAGTAGAAAAATATACATTTATATACAATTATATACACACTACGTGTCTGATGTTATCCGATCTCTACGGGGGATACTTGACGGCGTCACGTTCAAGTCTTTACTGAAGGGATATATACATTCACTTTTGCACCCTTACATAGAAGTCATCTGCGCTTGCGCCTTCTTCCACGAATGTCACTGGAGTCAGTGGTGTATATTAAAATATACTACCACCTGCATACGCAGAAACGCATCGCGATGCAACTCCAAGATAGCATTAGAATAAACACGGAGTTATGTAGAAAAAATCTCGCACGATAAACATTGCACAGCGCGCATATTATAATGTATACTTGTAATTGAGTATATGCGTGTACTCCAAAATCTGTAAGGTTTTAAGTAACAAATGGAAAACTTGGAGCGTTTTCGTAATCTACGACCGGTGGTGATGGTGGTGATGGCGATGGCGATGGCGGTGGTGGGTAGAGAACATAAAACTGCTGTTCGATGACTCACGATAAAATTAGAGAACATCGACAGTACACTAGCACCGAATGTATCTCTCTATTTAACAATAAATTCTCTCAAGACACACAGATTTTCATTGTTAAACAAAATCTTTTCTTTTTCCTTTAGCATTATATATGTATGAATGTATAACATCTATCGATCTGAATCCTTGTCAAAATCAAATGAGATGCAGCTTTAAACACTTGTCAATGTTATGCTAAAATTAGTAAAAATTTTATATTTTCAGTAAGAAATGTTTTTACATAACTTTTAAAAAGAGAATTTTCCTCATATTGAAGTAATTTAGAGTGAAAAATTCCATATAAAACGTCAACTGAAATATACTTGGTTTTTATAAGACAAAGATGAAGGTTCATTGTTGCAAGAATAGTCATGGTCAATGATTTTCGTTACGGTTGCACGATATTTCACGGAAATGGGTTAAAAGAAATAACTTCCAGTTACTGGTAAATAATCAAAAACGATATATTACATGGATTATTGTTGAATATAATCTCTCTCCCACTCTCTACTTTATAAAACTATTATTAAAATTATGTTAAAAGAAAACTTACACTTCAGAACTTTCCATACAGCCTCCCACACAGGAGTGCAGTTCCTGCAGTTTCTTTCAATTCTTCATACCACTATTTCCCAATGGGTGAGACACAATTCTTTTTATCATAAAAAGCCGTAATTATAAATAATTCATCTATTACTTGTCTGAAAACGACGATAAGTAGTATAACACTGCCAAGAGCAGTCTAGAAAATTCAATTCCATTCGTTGAGCAGATGTAGAAACATACAAATTTTTATACGATATAGAAAGATAGAGTTTCAGAAAGCTTTAGGCATCGATAACCTGCGCACAAACTATGAAAAATGCCTAATAAAGTACCTTAGAACTTTGTCTTGACACGCTTCATAAAATAGTGACAGACTAAGATGGCGAGTGCTGAGAATAAAAGTACGAAGATAACGCACAACCACCTTTCCCTGAATTTTTTATCTAATTTAATTATAATTATATTGTATATAACACGTGTCTTCCCACTGACAATTCTTGATCAATTATTATTTCGGACAAATATGAAAATTTCATAAAAATGAGACATACTACAGGGAAAACTCTAGAATGTACGTAGTCACCAGTCAATCGTAAAAACGCGACTGTGGCGACTATCGACTGCACTAGTGACACTAGCGGTTGAAATGAAAATATTCAGAAACCCTCAAGGCTCATCTTCACCGTAGTTCGTAATTTTATGTTCATGTAAACGTTGCTTAATACCTCGCATATCTGGACAAACTGCACTAAAAAAAAATACCTATGCATAGAAATGTTTTTACTTCCAACATTTACCATATAACTTAAATCACTTGCATCGCAAGGAAATCCTTGCAAGGAAGAATGATCACAGAAACAATTGCAAATAAATATAATTGCGATAAACCATATTTATTTGAATATTTATCAGAATAATTAATAGATACAATCGAGAACGCTTTTAGCAGATAAACTTCATGTAATTATTGAAAATCACAAGTGCATTACTTTTCAACTGAAAGAAATACATACCAGGATGAAACCCAAACTTTAGGAAACTTTCAATTCTAATGAAAAATACAATCGTGTCAGATTATTCATTATTGCATTTAAAAATAATTAGAAATATTACTGTACAGATAAAAATTATTAATCTTAGAAATAGTTAAAATTTTTAAATATAAAATAGAATAACCTCTCTGATCTAAAATAAAAAAAAAAAATAAAAAAAAACCTTGTATAATCAAATGTAGCAACGTGTATGCGTGACTCAATGTATCTCGTGAGAAAAGATTAATTAGTTATATTCATCCCATCTTTATATTTGCCCAATGAGCAGTGTTTTTTCTAAATGGCATCAATATCAAAATCATCTTCATCGGAATCATTTACTACAGGCTTTTGTATTGGTGGTGCTTGCTTTTGCTGCTTAAGTGGCTGTTTGGCTCTATCATCGTACTCGATCTGAAAGAAACGCGAAAAGACACACGCGACATTAGTAAAAAATACTATATCATATAATTAGACGTGTTATCCTTACTTCTAAATCATCATCTTCTTCATCAGATTCAGATTCTTCCTCTTCTGCTTCTCTCAACCATGTTAGGAACGGTGCTGCTTTATCATGAATTTCTTGAGACAAATCTTTTGAAACATATTTTTTGCTCACTTTATTTGACCACTCCATTAAAGCTTTTTCTTCGAGAATATCATTATCATAAAACAACTAAAAATTTATATGGATATTTAATTATAAAGAATTTATAGCTATATTCAAATTAGAAGATTTATATCATTAATTAGTAATTACACAACAAACCTTCAAAATGCCAGGAACCTTTGTCATTAGAGCATCTTTGTGTAGAGCAATCACTTGCTCAATACCTCTTATTAGATATTTCTGTGCCTTAATATCGTCATGAGTGAAACGCAGTAACAAAACACGATGTTTCTTAGCTTGTGCAGCAATTCCTTGATCAAAAAGAAGCTCTGCCAAGATCAATGGAGCTTTTGTCTTAATTTCCAGACGTTCAGCTTCAGTTAACAATTCTTTATGATTATCTAATTGGCCAGCATCACGACGACACTTTACTAATTTATAGAACATATCCATACGCTCTTTTTCAGTCTTATCGAGATCATCGCTCATGGTCATACCCTTGGCTCCATCGGTCAAATCTTGAAGTCGTGCTCTCACCGCTTCCTCCGATACGTCGACCGCCCATTTATCATCATCTTCATCATCTGCAATCTTTTGAGGTGCTTCCACTACAATGTCAGTAGTGCTGGTATCATTCTCCGGAGAGCCGGATCGATCACCGTTCGTCGATGTATCACCATTGGCTTTCTTAGAACGTTTCCCGCGTTTACCTTCAGTAAGCGAGCTACCTTGAACAGCTGGATTAGCACTCGGCGGATTCTTCAATATATATGTATTCAATTTATGATTGCTCTCTAGCAAGCCATGATGACCACAGGCTTTGCATCCCTGGGAGATTGTTCCCTTTTTAGCGCTAACTATCAATTCGGTTTCTGGATTATCGCATGCTGGACACAAGACGTATTTTCTAATGAATCCGTCGAGAAGATCTTGTAATTTGGTAGCATCGTGAGAACCATTTACGATAAATCTTTCGTTCTTAAAGTCAAACTGCGTTTGAGCACCAAGCTCACAACCAAAGTACTTGGTTGGATAAGTAGCTGGTCTTCCGATAGCTTTAGCGACATCGGCCATGTTAACAATTACGGTTTTTATGCCATTACCTTTACCTTCGACCTTAGCTTGGATCCTGGGCATCTTGTAGCGATAAAAGGCATCGCTAACGTTGCGGTTAACGTTAAGAGTCCCCATGATGTTAAGATTTTCCGTCTCTTACTTCTAGCGAGCTTACAAACTCTTCCGAGTGATAACGATTTTTGGCGTTGTGACGTCGTTGTGAATCCTTGATAAAACGTGATATAAGATGGACAACACGTGGACGTTTTTCAATGAATGCTTAATTCCGTTTCTTCTTCTTCTTCCTCTTCCTCTTCCTCTTTACTCGTTCCTCAAATTCAAGTAGGTAACGTCTTTGTCCGCGTTGTTCTTCTGGATCTTGTTTCCACAGTTTTGCGCGGCAGTTTGAATGTTACGTGGCGACGACGGTGCCAGGTAATAATGGCTACCCGGTGGTAGCTTGCGACGTATCGAGTCAGGTTGGTCTTCGTTGTTTGCGGTAAGGTATGCCGCACTACCCAATAACGACAGTCACGTTTCTCTGAACGGCTGTAGCTTCCGATGCCTATTGCTTTAATATAAAATTCATAATTCAATTAAAGATTAGACTTAATTATAGATGAGATGAGGTGGAAGAAGCGAAGGATAAGTTTTTATCGTGTTTTGATAGGTCATTAAACAAAATTGTGAATTTGAACGAACCAAGAAAATTTTGAGGTCCTGTGCTTCGGCAGGACCAGATGATTTAAGAATCGTTGGGTGGTATCTTGATGAAGATTTTGCCTCGATCTAGTGGGCAGAGGGGGATGATTTTCAATGATCATACACGCTGCCTGTCCGTTGCTCGTACTCTTAAGAAATCCTGGAGACCAGGTTTGTATTATAGATATATTCGAGATTCCTCGTTGCAACAAACGATTATTCCGAATTAGGGATATAATGCTGCCGTTTATTATACACTTGGACGATGTCCTACTACCGCCGTCTTTGCTGCCGTACACCGTACCTTTCCCTCTGGATGATATCCTGGATGTTTCTGCAAGCATAGTTATGAAAAGCCAATAGAGAATATTTTTTTTTTCGAATTAACAGCAACAGAATTATCATATATCTATCTTAGAAATTAAATCTCTCTTTCTCTCTTTCTCACTGCATTTTGCATTTCTTTCATTTTCCACCTTTAATCTTCTTACCTAAAAATGACAATTCTATTAATTCCTTCTCTTTTTAACCACTGACAATTAAACCTCATGGGAAAACATCTAATCATCACAAGAGTCCCAGTGAATCAAATTCAAAGCAAGGGAAAACGTTCTAGCACAAGATGCAAGATGGAAACTTCAGAGAATTTTCTGTAGCACATTATCATCAATTATCGCGTGTAGTTATGTGCATATAATCTTCAGTCTCTTTTTTTCCTTCTTGCTCCATTCAAAAGATTGTGTGTACGTAGTACATGTATATAACCCGTTTCTGCTAAAAGCGTTCACAATGCAATTCATTGGATCTGATAATCACTAACATGCTTGGACAATAATAATAAAATGTGAAATTATTTTTTCATTTGTGATTTTTTCTTTATTTCTTCAATCTTTTTATGCGTACCATAGCCGCACACGCATGTTTTTAAAGAAATTTTTTCTTGACTTTTTCGTTTCTTGGTTTTTCTGATTAGTCATTTATTTCATATTTAAAATGTTCGTCGAAGCAATTTTTTGGTGAAATTAACGAAATCGCGACCATGATAACGTACTATGTACGCAAATGTACGTTTTGCTTAAAGAACCTGAATACTAAATGACATTAAATAATCTACGATGACAAAAACTCGAGCCTCAGAAATTGAAGAAAAAAAATGAATGAAAAAAACAAACAAACGAAGAAACGTGATTAAAACAAAAATATTCATTTATATATAACAAGTAAATAAGAAATATCAATAATAAATTTTGATGCAATTTCATATTTAAGAAGATTCCTAATACTACACACTAAGAATAATCAGACCCTCTCATTAACTTCCCTCTCATTAACTTCCCTCTCCTCCTCATATCGCACAGTTAACTACTTCTATATTTAATAAGAGCTTTAAATGTTGCTGTTACTTCTAAGTAATTGTTTTAGTTATTCAACTGAATCTATAAACTAATTTGTGAAATTTAATTTGGTCTTTTTAAAGTAACTTTGTAAAGTGTGTCTCTTACACATAGATTTACCACAGCAACCGCAATCACGACGACAATCAACTAACTGTTATTTTCTAAGCAATCCAACGACAATTCTCCCAATTTCCTGCTCTAAGTTGAAGGAACGATCTAGATTAGAACATAGCTACTTAAAAAATTTTATCATTTTATCATCAAGCAATCTATATACATAATTTTTTAAACTATTAATGTAAGTCTACTATTTCTCTCTCTTAAAGCACAAGCGTCAAACACGTTTTGAATCCGCATACAATGTGTACATGGTATTATTACGCATTATACGAAGATTGGAACGATTCATTCTACTCTTTATATTCTAGGAAGCAGACCATTTTCATCATCCAGCGCGGAAAAGGCAGCTGCTTCTTGCTCGCATACGTTTCCTCCACTTAGTAAAACTTTAAAACACAGCTCAGACTAGAAAACTTATCACTTTCTACTTGAAAAAAAGAAAACAGAGTTGAGAAAATGAACACGTCGGAAGCTGATACATCGAAAACATGAGATAAAAAAAACGCGAATAAAACAAATTCAGTAATAATTGAATTGTTTTTTGAAGAAAGTTTACCTGCTCGATGAAGACGCATAAGTCGTGATTGCAATTTTGGCTGGCTGAGTCTTCAAGGGTCAGGCAGAATACCTACGTGTCGGTAGGAAAAATTCAAGAGAAAGAGATTGAAAGAAAGATAGATATAGATATGTAGAGAGAGAGAGAGAGAAAGAGAGAGGAGAGAGAGAGAGAGAGAGAGAGAGAGAGAGAGAGAGAGAGAGAGAGAGAGAGAGAGAGAGAGAGAGAGAGAGAGAGAGAGAGAGAGAGAGAGAGAGAAAGGAGAAAGAAGGAAAGATAGATAGAGAGGGGGAGAGAGAGAAATAAAAATTGACGAAGTAATTCAAGAGTAGAACGCGCACGAGAGAAAAGGAGGGTGTTGATGATTAAATTTACGCGAAGAAACTGGCGAACTGCACCGGCTGCTAGGACAGAGAAAGATTGAAAGAGAGAATGAGAGAAGCTCTATGGTTGACGCGTCGAGGACGGATTTACTGTTCCGCTGTACTGAATCGTCGTGGTACGTGTCGTGTTCGCGAATTCTGGCTCTCGAATCGGCCTACCCTTTTGCTTGCTTGCTTGCTTGCTTGTTTGGTAGCTGGATGGCTGGTTGGCTTGCTTGCTTTTGCTTACTTGTGCGCTTGTCTCTGGTCCGACGAGTGCGCGTAAGCCGCGCAGGCGTTTTCCGAATGAGACACCTCGTATATATTGATCGCCTTGCTCTCTGCGATCGGTTCACCACGAGCCAACTTGGCCTGCACAACCTCTTCATCGAGAGATACCTCTTTTTTTTTCATTTCTTTTCCTTCTCCTTTTCCACTTTCATTTACCTTGCACTGTTTCTATCGCTATACATCATTGCCCTTATTATCATTGCCCTGTTCTTCCTGCACTACACTTGCGATGTCTCTCTAGAATATTCTTATGACGAACAACTCTCTATTCCGTTTGTTATTTCAACCCAATTGCAATATTGAACTCGACGAACAAATCGAATCTTCCTTCGCTGCCTAGAAATCACGCAAATCCCGTTATCAGTTTCCAATGAAAATTCATAGTAATAAATATGATGGTAAGTTCCCCGTCGCAATAAACGAAAACGTCAAACTGCAAGGGAAATCCTGTAATAATTGCACGCGAAGTTTATATAATAAATTGTCTGCGATATCAATCTGTTGTTACGTTTGTTATGATTCTGATGACTTTATCGGCTTTCCATTACGTACGAAGCGATTGTTGAAATAAGAACTGGAACTTGAAACGAATTTACTATGATGCATCTGATCAGGCATCTTAATCAACATACATGTACCTTGATTCACGTCCAGTAGTTAGAAAAATACCATATTATCTTTGTTCGTAAAACAAATGCTTTAGAGTTCAGGGTTCAAGCTGAAATACACACGCTAAAGAAATATAATATTTCATTAAAGAAATGCCTGTTACGATTGCTCGATGGTAAATCTATCATTGAAATGCATATATTAATGATAAGTGAACATATTGCACGTATATATTACTCTAGATGAAAATCAATGTTACTAGAGTTTCAGAATTTTATTCATCGATATGAAAAAGTTTCATTGACTTTTAGACATGAAAATTCTTTTCTGTTCGTCCATCATTCTTGCCTATCGACTGGACGCTGCATACTCCTATATTCTATGAACTTTGACCGTTGTATATATCAAGTCTTTTCTTCTTTTCTTTATTATGAATGAACAGTCAAAATGAGAAAATGTAATATACCAAAGAAGAATACTATCGAATGCAACACATACCGAAAATAATTCTTTTCGGTAAAAACGCATCGATAACTATAAATTGATATACAAATTTTATATCTGAATTACTTTTATTTAACAATGTTTTGTAGAGAGAGAGAGAGAGAGAGGAGAAATACACGTATCAGTGCATTTACTGATTACAGATATTCTTTGAGAATTACTGACTACTGATTAAGAGGTATTATTATGTTGTACTATCAAACGCGAGCAATTATTCCTAAGAGTTAGAATAGGTCATCTTTCATTACAGATAAATGAAAAAAGAATTAAGGCTCATAACACTAAGAAAGTAAAACTTCATGCCTTCGTTATTTTTATAATAAATTGTTATTTACTTCCACAAACACCTTATACTTCTTTTTCCCGACTTTAATCATTATTGATTAATGAAATAAAATTATAAAAGAGAAAGCATTGATACTTAGCATTTTTTATTTATCCTTCTTAAAAATGGACATGCATGTTTTCATTATAATAAATAAAGATAGTATCATTCATGTTTGCTTAAAACAGACAAATACTGGAGATTTTAAAAATGATACACACGTGTCTTTAACGGCCATTTTAGAGAAGTAGTTACGTGTAGCATTGTAATATTTCATCATTGATTTACAAGCTCACGTAAGTTACACGTTTGGTATAATTTCATTTCGTACCCTCATATTTAAATATAAATTCCATGAAAACATATTCAAAATATTGATTAGAGCTTTGAAAATATTGATATCTATTTAGATATAGAAAACCAAAAAAAAATAAATGATATGTACATGTACACACTCATATACGTAGGCCCACACGTGTATGCATGTACATAGGAAGATAGAGATAATAAGTTGATAATTAAACAGAAAAGGGAGGAGGTATGAGGGAGGCAGGAGGAGGAGGAAAAGGAGAGAGGAGAAGAGAGGCAAAACACAACTTGCAGATAGTAAAAATATATATCATCAAGAGAAAGAGAGAGATTAAAAATAAAGGGGGGTGAAAAGAATTGATTTAAAAATAAATAAGCTGTACGTGAAACGTGCACGTTTCATATCCAAAATGGCTGATCGCTAAAATTAGTAGGGAAAAGAGCATAGAAGATCTTGTAAAAGAAAAGCACAACGATAAAATATAATTATTAATGCGTCAAGCATTTACCTTGTCGTCGAAGAAAAGTCATATAAAATGGTATCGCCCTACTGGACGGCCGCCTTCGAGCGTGAAAATTGAACTGATGTTCACGAGAATCAAGACAGATGGATCGCTCCTTCGAGAGAATACCAGAATATCTGGTCTTACTTTGCCTCTGATGTCGTCTACAAAATTGGAATAACGAAAAATCGACTTGTACGTAGAACGCGTTTTACTCTTTCTTTATGCTTCTACTAATTTATGAAAGATTTATTATTTTGAAATTTGTGTACGCTCACACACACGCAAACACACACATACATATATGTATTTATTCCTTTAAAATATAAGAAGAACGTTAGTACGCGCTGTGTTCGTTTCTAAAATGATCCGGTTTGTGCAATAGTGTATCTGAATTGCCCTGAATGACTGCGAGAATTGTACTAGCAGTACTGCCAAAGCTCAAACATAAAAATATTACTTGAGACGCCGCAACACCTTTCAGAATTTTCGGAGATAACCACAGCGCCACTAGTGTAACTTTTTTAAATTAGCTGTTTCACTCTATTTAGTTAAGACACGAACCATTTTAGGTCGGGTAAATATCCTCTGAAAAGGTCGACGCGACGCCTACCTTATCATTCCCAACGGTGGAGGATAGTTATTGGTCGATTTCGATTCTAGTAATTTTGTAAAAACAGGGGCACCTCGTGAAGGTATTACTAGGATCTAGGTTGTCAGAGGTTCTATATTCGCATGACTGTTGCAAATAAGTATTTTATATAAACTTTTAGAACACGGACTACTCGAAAGGGCAAATAATAAAAGTTTTACGAAAGACTTTATAAACAGAATTTGTTGAGAGAAGTTTGATTTTTCTCTTTGGGACTTATTTAATTGTTTGAATTCTCATTTATATATTTATTCAAAATGAGTAGAAAGGAAGCATTATCTCAATTCATCCAACAAATACATGGTCGTCCTGTTGTCGTAAAATTAAATAGTGGTGTAGATTATAGAGGTATAAAATATAAACATTTAATATTAGAAAGCATGTAAAACTAAATTAGTTTTATTAATTTTAGGTGTTCTGTCATGCTTAGATGGTTATATGAATATAGCACTGGAGCAAACTGAGGAATATGTAAACGGTCAATTAAAAGATAAATACGGTGATGCTTTTATTAGAGGAAATAATGTGTTATATATTAGTACGCAGAAGCGCAGGACATAAAACGAATTTGTGATTTATATCTTTTCTATAAGACATTGTATACATTAATGTAATGTAATTTTAATTTAAGGTGAAATATAATTTCTAATGATATAGCATAACTGCATTTTTGTAAACTTAAAATACTTTATTTATTTTTTGACAAAAATTTAAATGAATTGTCAATATCTTTTACATACATTATTAAGTTCTATGTTTATATCTGCTCTTGAATTCTTTTCTCTGCTGCTTCTAAGAATTTTTGCCTTGCTAATTTTCGTTGTAGTGCTTCTTGACGCTTTTTTTCTATATTTTGTTTCATTTCTTCGCTCAGGCCTGACGAAATATTTTGTACCACTGTTACTTGAGTACTCTGGGTGACAGAAGGGCTTTGTTCAAGTGATTCAAATGTATTAGTTGTATTAACATTATTGAGAAGTTTATCAAATTGACTCTGAGATGCTTGGCTATTATTTACTTCTTTTAATTGTTTTTGTTTTTCTAATTGTTCAGCAATAAGCTGGTCAAATTCATCTATTTGAGTGTCCACTTCTTCTTCTTTTTCTTCTCCTTCAATGTCCATGGTTTCTTGTGACACTATCTCATCATTTGCTGTGACCATATCATTCCTATATTTTTTAATAAAAGTTTGCATATCTTTCTTACTTCCTAAGGTCTCAACTTTTGTAAGAAAGTCATCGAAATGTAGTTTAGGAAATAACCTGTGAGACCAGTGTTCTAATCTTTTCATGATACGATCCAAATCCAATTTTTCATAACCTTTTCCATGAAATTTAAAACCTTCAAAATATTTTTCTATCGTATGTACCCCTTTAGGACCTTTTAAACGTTCTGTATTCAATTTTGGTATAGGATTTCTGACTACATGTTTCTTAGTAGCTTGAACTTGAGTTCCTTGAGCATGCGAATTTGAATCTTGTTCTTCATCCAATTTATCATTATCTTCTAATTGCTCATTTTCATAATTAGCTATTACATCGTTATCTTCATTATCGGAATGTTCAGGTGAGGATAGCATGCTGAGTAGATATCAACAAATAAGTTCAAAAATTTATGTATTATAAGTTAAATAATATGATTTACTCCAGGTAGGTTATGATGTAAAAGGTTTAATCTTTATTCAAATTCACTATCGTTATCGGTCTCACAATTGGTTTTTTCTGTTTCCATAAATTTATCAAAATATCCGTCACAATTTTTCATTCTTTCCAATACCGACACTAATAATTTTTTATTCAGATGATCTGTTTGTGTTATTTGCCGCACAATTGGAGGTTGATTTTCATTGGGCGGACGTTCTACTAGCAACTCCATTGATGCATTGGTATTATTTTGTTGCATCGGTGCACCAATATCCGGCATTGTCTTCGATCAACTTCTTTATATAACATATAATGAAAACAATCTGATGTTCGTCTGACAATCAATTGTCAAAACCTAAGTTTCATTTACAACGCGAAGTTCGTTCATAATAGTTATCCATAGTTATCAGATGACTCGTGAATATACAAAACGCATGCGCATCTATATGAATTATATGTTTAAAGTTGAAACAAATGTTCATTTCCTTTTACCACTTTTAACTTGATTTTAGTAATATTAGCTTTTATTTAATGAACTATTTCATGTATACCCTCTCTTTCGTCTGAAGAATATTGTCAAATTTGGTAAGATAAAATAAAATATATTGTATAAAATACACATAAAATTATAAAATTGTATTTGGGTGTCAAGATATGATAATTTTAATTTATGAAACTTGAAACAGTACTAATAAAACTATTAACGAAATAAATATTTAAGGGTTTTACATAAATCAATCCTAAATCGTCTTTAACATACACACTGCACGTATAATATTATATTTTTCAAATTTTTATTTAATCTATTAAGGTTTACAAGTTACATTTTAACGTGAAATAAAACACTTTGTAATAATGTTTGGTGATTCTATTTTTATAGAGACATTCATGGAGTGTAATTATGCATGAATTTATATATATTATATGAATATATATATATATTTGTGTGTGTGTGTGTGTGTGTGTGTGTGTGTGTATATATATATATATATCTACACATGCTCCCGCCACGTGGTGTAAAGAATTAAAACATCTGTTTGCTGAATTTGCTGCTGGATTACGTATGGCATGATCACTTAACATGGATAGGCCAGTAACATTTTCTTGGCTTCTATAACGCGATGGTGACGAGTTCTTTTCTTTAGTATAGATACAGCCGTTGCCTTTCTTACCTTTTCTTACCTCAACCTGCTTCATTTCCCGTATGTTCCCACTATCCTACTATTCCACTGCCATCTCAACCATTAACAGAAACCCATTTGGTTGACATAGATCTCTAATAAAAGTAAAAACACGCGATAGATTCGATTCCTTACTTGACGATTCAGTCACACAAGTTTTCCATATTTTATAAATAAATAAATACTTAATAACTCGTGTTTCATATCCACGTTTCACATTATAAATAGGTAAGTGATAATAATTTAAAACGCTATAAATCTTTTATTACTTTATTCTACAGTATTCTGCTCCTGTTGTGAAATTATTAAAGTAGCAATGTTTCTAGGGATTACTGTAATGGAACGTAATTATTTTCAAAAGATCTATTCTTTAAAAAGTTCTCAATTAATCTGTGATATTTACCTAATCTTTGTAAGCACGTGGTACTATACCGTAATCGTATATTTTAACGCTTTGCACACTTGAGATAGACAACTACTTATGAATGAAAATCTCTTTAAAACTTGCGAAAAATTCACTTTCCAATAAGTAATAGTAAATTGCGACAGTAAGCGCGTGCCTGTGTCAATTTAATCTTTTTAATTCACATAATGAAAGAATTTTGGAAAAAATAAAAAAATTAGCTAATCAATTAAGGCAGTAAAACTAGTGAAAATATGTAGTTACAGTCAGGTCAGCGTCTTGATAAAAACTTGTATACGAGTACCCACTGACTAGACTTAATAAAGTCCCGTACGATTAGCGGTCTACAGATAGTTTCTTTCATTACAAAACGATATAAAGATTACCTAGTATATAAAATGAAGTGCTGAATAAAAATGCTGAGAGAAATGAATTGAAATTCTAAATTAACGAAATTACATCCCAAGAGAACTGGTCTATTTTAGTTTTTACCAATATTTTCAATAAAGAGCACATCCAGATATACATTTAGACAGCTGTCTGTCATTCGATTTGAATTTGACTTGAAGGCTTTGTAGATTAACAATAGAAATAACCATCGGTGGAAAATTTAAGTGAAGATAATATGGTAACGCTGACCACTCAATAATATGACCTCTGTTATTTTTGCAATGACAAAAAGTCCATCATGACAGTTTTATCAGACATCAAGTTTGATTAAGTTTTTGAAGAACCAACTGACGCATAGTATTACACGTTTATTTTCACTTTTCATCCAATAAAATATATATTGCAGCTATCAGATACATTGGATGCTCTTTGCTACAGCTTATCAGCCGTCACTGTCATATAACATTATTTTTTACATTTTAAGCGATTAAGAGTGCTCTTTTGGTTAAAACATTCAGCCCGAATACTATTATCATGCTAGTTCGCTTGTCAAATTATCGTTAACGTTGCTTCCATAATTCATATAGAACTAGGGGACACTTTTTCTACACTTATTTCCACTTTTCAATAAATTAAAGTCTCACGAGAAAATTCATAAGAATATAAATTTCTCTCTCTTTCTTACTCATTTTTATGCGTTGATGTTAAAGTGAATGTTTTATCTAAAAAGTTAGTCGGATGACAAAACTAATTTTAGTTGTTTATTAGCTAAGCAATGAGATTCTGTCCTTTTGCATTTCATTTAAGATCATATGTTATCGTGAAAGGTCTGTTGGCCTTTATAATTTTGCACTGCCATCATGATCTTTCTTCTGCTTTTGCCAGGAATTTCTTCATTCTCGAAAGAGATTTTTTATTCAGTATCTGAAAAACACGAACTCGCGGACTTTGATTTTTTAAAGGAAAACGAATGATCATAGTTTTCGAGGTGTGCGCACATACTTCTCGTTTACGTCTTGCATCAATATTGTAATTGTTTTTCACAGTTGTAATATTGTAGGCAGTAATAATTCTACTGTCAGATGAGTATCACAGTCATTCGCAGATGATGAACTAGTCTCAAATGCATTTTTTTTCTCTCTTCCTCGGTCATCCTTCTTCTCGGTTCCATACCTCGCAGCTGGCTTTATTTATACCTTACGAGCTTGCATTTATAATTATTAATATCTATCTTCTCTCCTAACATCAAATATAATGCAAAATAATTCTACGCGTTGTAATTTGTTACGTAAATGTGTGTTTTTATCGTGTCTACTTCTAAGCGTCAAGCATATTTCAAGTCTCAAAAAGATTTATGCAAAGTACAATTAAATGCGAAGGGAACGACATTGGATTAAAAAAAGGGAAGACTTTTATTTTTTCTATACTTTTGTTAAGTTTTCTTTAAGTAAGAAAGTTGTACCAGAATTAAAAACTAAGGTCGAGAGGAGGGTGTCAAGAGTTAATTGCGATGTCTGTTTCGTGACTCTCTCTCTCTCTCTCTCTCTGTCTGTCTCTATCTATCTCTCTAATTAAATACTAAATGCTATAATTTGATAGCATCTGCACATTCAGAATTTGTCTTACGTAACGACGTACACAAGACTCGATTGCGTGTACTGCGCGAATATCATCATTGAATAAGGAGGAACCCATTCCTTTCTATAAAAAGTCATTCCGTTAATAACAAGTTATCTTGAATCTGTGTCATTATATTCAAGATTTCAATGAACAACTACCATCCACTGGACGTTTCGTTCTCTCCAGACTTTTAATAAAATCAGTTGATAATGCGTGCCAATGAATATTCACGATAGATCAGGATCAAACACAAAAAATAGGGATATGATCTATGGCTCATTCAAATGTAAGCCCTCTATTCCCCTCTTGTTTGGTCAATTACATTTTGTACTGAAATTGTTTATTTTTTTTGTTTTTTTAAATTTTCTTCCGCATTTCCACGTGCAAATGCACTCTGAGCAAAATGCACTTGAATTTACCGCCAAAGGTGGTGTGATATGCTTTGTTATTGATTTCCGCGTCCCCTTCCTCCCTATCCCCTAGTACTTGCAGTAGTGTGACACGCGACCAACTAGTCCTCGAAAGTCAGCGCGATGGTTATTCTACTTTACAAAGGTAAAAAACCTTGCAAATTATTCCGAGTTTTTCCGATCTAATCGCTGTGCTTGAGGTCCGCTATGTGAAATCGTCAATTTCAAGGAAAAAGGGGGAAAAGAATCGGTCTGGGAACGATCTCCGAATGTGAGCGTAGTAGGCTCGTTATAGGCGATTCCTCTCGCCTCGGTGAAGTCCTAGAAATGTTTCCGAGGCACCTCTACTCGTTTACTGCTGGGAAATTAAAGAGTTCCAGATTTTCCTCAAATTCAAACTCTCTACCGGAAGTGATTTAGGCGTCAGTGAGAGCAGACGACGAAGATAACTCGATCGAGTCTACCAAGTTGAGCAGAGAGTTAGTGTTTCTATACGTCCACGCGGCGCACGACAGGGGGTGCGTTGCGATTCGAGAACCAGAGGGAGGGATTTAAGGGATGAATTATCAGAAGATCATCGTTCCTTTAAAAATGCAAATGTCCAGAGCTGAAATTCAAGAGAGAGAGTAGTGTCCTTCCTTCTACTTCAGCTCAGGCGGGATAAAAGAGTTTTTGTCGTAATAAGAGGGAAACGTCAGATCGATTGTGGTAGGCCGGTAATTAAGTAGTAGTACGGTGACTAAAGCGTGCGGTGGCACGGTGGCAGCGGTGCCAAGTCATAAATGCCGATACCGATAGTGCGCACTAATTGCTAAAACCACCAACTATCAGCATTATATTAATGAAAGCCAGCGAAAAGACCCTGGCACTGTAGGATCCGTGGAAAATTCCTTAGGCCATAACTAGGAATTTCAAGGGATGTTAAATTCGGACGATGGGGTGGAAGCGATGATGATGATGATGATGATGATGGAATAGCCGAAGTCGCGGCCGATTTCTCGGAGGCAGGGAAAGCGATCGCTGAGCGATAACGGTGATTTTTCATTTGACGCAATACATCTTCGATAAATGGTAATATCTCGACGACGTACTTTGACCGCGAATCGCCTGATGGATTACGCATGTAGGAGAAGCAGAAGCAAAAGCAAAGCGAAGCGAAGCGAAAGAAAACGAAGTGAAACGAAGTACGGCGAAGGCTGCTGAAACGCTCAAAACAGCGCGCCAGTTTCAATCGGGCCGAGCTGCGTGAAAGCAGCTCGTGCGCGTCATCGGGTTTCGGTTCGGTTTGGCTCGGTTTGGGTGTTGTTCGGTTAGATTCTTCTTCCTCTCCTTATTCTGCCTCTTTTTTCAAAAATTCTCAAAGAACATTACTTCCGCAATCCTTTCACCCGAAACGCAGGTGAAAGACGGCAGACTAAACTCTTTCCCATCAATTTTCTTCTACAATCTCTGACCGCTCGTTCATCTCCAGCGAAGGAGATATTACTTTGTCGACAACTTTGCGTTTACCTTACCTACAAGTAAGTAATGCCAGATAAAGTATTTCGGCCTCGTTATCGCATTCTTTCTTCCGATATTTTTTCATCTTCCACTGCTGATATTGATAACGTATCGGGATATTCGGAGAAGGGACGCGCGTGTGTGTCCACGAAAAGATCAGAATAAAGGGGATCAAAGAATTTTTCAATTTGAATCTGTAATTTCAGTGGTGGCAAAAATTAAAACGGAGAGAGAGAGAGAGAGAGAGAGAGAGCCAGGTTTATCGAGTCTCGCTATAATCAGCTGATCGTTCCGGATTCTTGTATTTCCCGTCGCGTCGCCCATTAGCTAATTAACCGGCCGTGAATTGCCAATAAGTAGCGCAGGATTTGCAATTGATATCGAACGGGAGTTCAAGTCCGGAGCAAAATTCTGACAATTGTCTTTTAATGCTCGTTCAACGACTGTTCTCCGTCCGTAAAGCGAGAAATGTATTTTCTCCTGCAGATAAGAAATGAGGCGACCAATAATAATCATTATTTTCTTCGTCGTCGTCGTCGTCGTCGTCATCGTCGTCGCTAATCTAAGAAAACAGCAGTGGTTTCATTTAAGAAAGTTTTACAAAATCATCTACGGAAGAGTCAGTTTTTCCAAAGTGAATTTTGTTTCCGCCAAACTTACCGAGACTTCGCGCTATGTGAAAACTACCGCTCGAGAATCGTATGCACTTATGTATGTATATCACGCGTGCATCATTGCATCGTGAAGCAAAGTTTTAGCGCAGCTCGTGAATGTTCTGTCGAGTGCGTTCTTGCGCGTTCCTCCTCACGCGCGCTTCCTCCTTTTCTTATTGGAGAAATAAACACACAATGTGAGAAAACACGAGGAATTCCTGGCAGCGAGTGATTTACAAGAGAATCGATTGTATAGGAAATACCACCGCCGTTTCAGCGCTCCTTTATTAAAGAAGATTATTGAAATATTCTGTAGTTAGACGAGTGGGTGGAGTAGCAATTTTCAAAGTGGGCAAATTCGTCCGTCGAAAAGTCACGCCAGTGACCGTACCACCGATTCCCTTGGGGTTTTTTCAGGTCGATCAGCCACGGAGATAGTTTTTTTTTTTTTCCAATAAGCAATTGAGCGGCAAATTATTTTTGAGCTTTTACCGTCAATATCGCGACGAGTGAATCGCTCTAAAGTGCAGAATAGCCAAATGGCTATTGAGTGTCTGGCGATAACTTATTTACGTTAGCCGTTTCCAGTGCGATCATGTCAATTTATGCGCGGACCTCGTCGATCGTACGATTGTAACTTGGCGACATGTGCCTATGTTCCCTTTTTCACTGAAACCCTTCTGCAGACGTATACGCACTGGCGAAGTCGAATCGCTCGGCTAAAGAGGAGAGAACATCGTGCGAAATCCTCTCTTCCTTCTTCTCATTCTCTTTTAAAATTTTAGAAACTTAATGTTTAAACATTGCAGTGCCCCGATTAATCCGAGGCTGACGATTCGATTCCACTGTAATATAATAAATTTCAAGGAGAGAATCATTTTTCGAGCTTTCGCACTGGCTTGGTTCTCGTTATCAATGCGGTGAACACGTGTAACCAGTGTGTATTTATTTACGTTAGGTTCATCTGCGTTTTCGATTCATTACCTCTGCGTTATCATAGTTGCGTAATGCGACGTGTACCGCGCATTTTCATGATATTATCTTTATATACGGAGGTAAAACACTGATATTATATTATGATGAGTTTAAAGTTTAAGTTGCAATGACCTATAACTGGAGCCTTCAAAAAAAAGTGATAACGCCACTATCCGTTTGGAAAAAGTTGATAGCGCCACCATTAAAAAAAGAAAAAGATTTACAATAGACGAAATCCTTCTTTCTCTCTTTCTCTCTATCAAAGATAATTATATTGGAAAATCCTTAGCTAAGTTAAACTAAACTCGAGCGAGAGTCGAGTTGACGTTGATCTGCGTTGTGTGCGTGGCTTGAAATTTTTGCTTTTTTTATATTAGTTTCTTTTTTGTTTTGCTATTCAGTCTTTTAAAACTCTTGGTTTTATTATAATGTCTCATGTCGTTCGTTTCACAGATAAAATGGCCCAAGTGCAACCGATCCTGCCTAATGGGATTATCAATGGGTTTTCGGAGAAACCGGAAAAGGTATAGTGACTGAGAAGTGCATTGATATTTATTTGCTCCATTGAATTTTGTTTATATCAGATGCAAATCGCGCACGTATAATGTATGTCTGTGTATACATAGATCATACATAGATTTGATAAGTCTGGTTTGAATGATACTTTTAAACAACGATAAAACGAATTTCGATGAATGGTTGTGGGAACTTATTACGATTCAATGCGTTCACGTATACATTCACGTATTGAAACGTCATGTTTGTCGTATGCATACGCAATCTTTTGAAAATTTTTATGCTTTTGTTTTAATATGAATCTTGCACGATTTGTCAGAGATTTTTAGTTAAAATAATTTATTATCTCTCCACAATATTTCCTGATGTAATATTTTATTCGATGCATTAGCTGTTTCATAATAAAACAGGTTGCAATTAACGTCGTTTGCTATTTCAATGTCATAGGTGCAACCAGAATCCCTTCCACGATATGCACCAGCAAGTGAAACAGGTCTCGATGGTAAGTGCGTACATAAGCAAAGCTCAATTATGATTAACTGTTCTCCAATGAAATTTACTAACCGAGGGATTGGAGGTTTCAGTAGTTTGTTCGATTTAACAAATATACTTGATAAATAATATTTTAGGACCAGATCAGGTCTTGTACTCGACGGTAGATACCACGACAGAAGCTAATGGACGTGTTCGCATAGAATTAGGTGATACCGAAGAAAGTTCAGTAATACCGATATCGGTTCCCGGACAATTGTCAAGAACAGCGAAAAAATATCCAAATCAGATTGCTATGGTCTCACGACCAGGTGTCGATGGCAAAAAGATTACGTATACTTATAAGTAAATATATTTGTGTTTTAATTACAGTCTTGCAACATGCTAATTTTTCATATATACTTTATCTGTATTGCAGAGAATACGAGCGTCAAGTAAGAATTGTAGCTAAAGCATTTTTGAAATTAGGCTTAGAACGGCAACACAGTGTTTGTATTTTAGGATTTAACAGTCCCCAATGGTTTATTGCTGATATTGCTGCTATATACGCTGGGTAAGAATTTTATCAGTAATACGAATCGACGTGTGACAGAAGAATAGTATATTTTAGAGCACTCGTTGATTACTATTATCACGTATCTTTTCATCATTTCAGAGGATTTGCTGCAGGAATTTATACAACGAATTCACCCGAAGCTTGCCAATATTGTGCCGAAAGTAGCAGAGCAAATATAATAGTCGTGGAAGATGCAAAGCAGTTACAAAAAATATTGGAAATTAAAAAGAATTTACCAGAACTCAAAGCAATTGTTCAATACGATGGGATTGTAACGGAAAAAGATGTCCATAGTGTAAGCTTTCTTGCATTTCTCATTTAAAGTACAAGATATTTATAATAGTTATGATATTTATGATATTATCGTTTACTCACAGTGGAATGACCTGTTAGAAATTGGAAATTGTGAATCTGACGATAAATTGGAAGCAGTCTTAAGAACGATAGGGGCTAACGAGTGCTGTACACTAGTTTATACGGTAATTATTCATTTATATTTATCGTCAAATATCAACCGCAATTAATGAACGATGACACGCGATTCTATTAATGTTAATTTATTTTACAGTCCGGTACTGTAGGAAATCCGAAGGCTGTAATGTTAAGTCACGATAATCTTCTCACAAATGCACGTGCAGTTGTGAAATGCGTTGGATTAAAAGTTGCGTGTGAAGTTATTGTTAGTTTTCTACCACTATCGCATGTAGCAGCACAAGTAAGAGAATTCTACATTTGTGCATTCTTAATAATGTATTTCTACACACTCTTATATTAATGTTAATTTAATGATTTAATTACAGGTAGTCGATATATTTGTAAACATGTATTTGGGTGGCTCGGTTTACTTTGCGGATAAAAATGCTCTAAAGGGGAGTTTAGTGGAAACCTTGGTAGCGGCACGTCCAACAGCCTTTCTCGGCGTGCCTAGAGTATGGGAAAAAATTTACGAAAAGATGCAACTTGTAGCGCGAAATAATGGACCCATAAAAACATGGATTGCCAATTGGGCCAAAGCACAAGGCCTTTTTTACAATATGAATAAAATGAACGGCGTCGATTATAAGCATTGGGGCTATGTAATTGCAAAATGGCTTGTTTTTAATAAAATAAAAGTCGCTCTAGGTCTAGATAGATGTAAATTATTTGTCACAGCTGCAGCTCCGTTATCGACGGATATTAAAAAATATTTTATGAGTTTAGACATTCCTATAATGGAGGCGTATGGCATGTCGGAATGTAGCGGAGCTCATACTTTATCTTCGGAAAATAAATATAGGCAAATAAAATTTTTCTATTCTTATCAATCGCGTGTATATACATAGTTCTTCAATGCTTTCTTCTTTTTTAACGTTCAGATTGGGCAGCGTCGGATACGTCTTAAAGGGTTTACGAATAAAGTTAGATAATTTGGATGATACCGGAGAAGGAGAGATCTGCATGGGCGGAAGGCATATATTTATGGGTTATTTAAATGATCCAGAAAAGACGAGAGAAACCAAAGATGAAGAAGGTTGGTTACACAGTGGTGATTTGGGAAGACTAGATGCAGATCACTTCTTGTACGTTACAGGTAATTATATTCTGCAAATTAAAGTGCAACTAATATACGTTTCTTGATTTATTACTTATTCATTGTCGCGTATTGAAACAGGCAGAATCAAGGAACTTATAATAACGGCTGGTGGAGAAAATATACCTCCTGTTCACATAGAGCATTTAATCTTGAAAGAGTTACCTGCTTTGAGCAATGTTTTATTAATTGGTGATCAAAGAAAATACTTAACTGTTCTAATCAGCCTTAAAGTAAGTATTAAAGCAGTTTTATCTAATATCATAGAGATCTGTTGTATTTTTGCAATATATATATATATAATTGTTTTTATCTCCAATTCGAAGACTGATTCGAATCCAGACACAGGAGAAACATTAGATACGTTTACTTCAGACACGAAAGCTTGGGCTAAGTCCATTGGTAGTAAATCGTCGACAGTTTCTGAAGTTCTCAGTACGAAAGATCCACTTGTACGTAATTTAATTTTTTTAATATTCGTCTTTTTCTCTAAAATAACAAAATCCCTAATTTTTTCTATGTAGATATACGAAGAAATCGAAGCAGCTATTAGCAGAGCAAATTTGCGAGCTATAAGCAATGCTCAAAAGGTACAAAAATTCCGAATATTACCTCACGATTTTTCAATTCCTACTGGTGAACTAGGACCAACGCTAAAAGTTAAGAGAAACGTTGTATACAAAATGTATGCAGATTTAATAGAGGATATGTACCAGTGAAAAGACGATGGTATGTAGAAAGAAAAGAGTGCTGGACATTGTTATGATTTTAAAACCTGATATTTAAAGACTGCCAATGGCTCATTGATATTAAGTAAAATACTTTGATATAGTATAAACTCTTTGTGATATTCTTTATAAAAGTATTGATATGAATTACAATTGCATAGCTTTTATTTAATGATTTCTATGTACGCGTGCAAAAAATACAAAAATCTTTAAACGATCAGGTAAAAAAGTCTATAAAACATTATGAAAATATAGGCGGTTTTTGAAAAAAAAAAAAAAAAAACAAACATAGGTTTAATCGCATGTATGCATATATATGCAGATTTGAATCCTTATTCAAGCTACTGTACAGTTCGAATATTAGTATAAGTTGTATTAAAGTGAATAAATGGCGTAAAATTAAAAAAAAGAAAAAGAAAAGGTAACGAAGTATACCGTGACCAGTACTCTTTGCAATATGTATTGTAATCAGTTTAAAGTGACTTCGCGTTATGAATTTATATAAAAATTTTATATAAATATTTCAATTGATATTTAATAGCATAATTTCTCTAGTTTAAGAATATACTGTTAATTCATTTTTCGTTCCTAGATGAAATATTCTAAATTCCTGTTTAGATTTAGTTTAAGAAGCGTTATGAAAACCAATAGAGAGATAGAAAAGAAATCAATTAATATTAATATAAAAGTGCCTTGTTTAAATGAAAAGCACACTCCCATAGCGTTAAGTTTATATACATACAGGGTATTGGGAAATTGGCGGTCTCTTTGCAAAACTTTAACTTGCAAATTCCCAAGGGGAAAAAGTAGTTAGAATAGTGTCAGAAACCACCCCTTAAAAAAGGGTTCGTCAATTTCTCAACACTCTATATATAATTTCTACTATGTAGATAGAGAGATTTCGTTGATTTGACAATTTTCACTATTAAGTAACAAAAATTTGATAAAAAATTAATGTCAGTTTAAAACATTATCCATTTAATTAGCTATGGCTACGAAACATAAAATGCCTAATATAGGAAAATTTCAATACTATAAGTTTATAAAAAAGTTATATTAACCCGATTTTTTTTGTAATTAATAATAAGACGAAGATATAAGAGTCGATTGATTATTAGCAATTGCTAGTCTTAATTTTCTATAAAAAATCTGGGTTAGTGATGTAAATATAAAATTATAGTATTAGCTCTGCTTTTATAATAGTATTCCTCTCATTTCTTGGATAGCTTGACTAGAAATATGAAGTATAATTGAAAGTACATAATATAATAAAATTATTTATGTTAACACAGGTATGGTATAAATATGGAAATAAAGATATTTTTCTTTTGTTATCTATTTATGTACTTAAGTGACAATAAATGGGTGTAAATTATTAATTCATAAACGCGATAAGCGCCTATGACATTTTAAGTAGGGAAAAATGCTGTAAATATATAAAAGACATTTATAATTAAAAAAACCTACTATTCTTAAAATATTATATATTTTTTTTATTTCATTTACTATTACACATTTTCATCATTACCAGCCCCCTGATACTTCCCTCGTCTAACTATAAGATTTGTTCACCATGGTCAAAAAAACATTGCATTAGGAATGCACTGTCGATACAGGCGCATGTTAGGCATTGCCTACATTATCGGCGCGCATAATAGTTATCATCTGATGAGAAGTTATCGATCCACCATTTCCGACAGACGATAATACAGTTAGTTATCCTCTGTGGAAAACTAATTGATTTTCCTTCAAGTTTCTAGATGTCGCCACCGTCAAGTTTTAAAGAGGTACATTCAAATTGAATCCCATTACGAACCAATATATATATATTGCAAGAATGTATCACAAGAGTATCCTAATCAATGCTATTACATTATTATGAATGAAAACACAAAAATTCTTATCTTTGCGACAATAAAAAAAGAAAAGATAAAAATGTAGTTTTACAAATTGAAAGCACCTAAGAGGATAAGTTTTAAAGAACCCTGCTATCTTATCCTATATTTCCTGGCTGTTTATTTATTGGCGCGCAATGCGCGCGTTTGTCTCTTTTATTAACATAATAACGGTAAAGTTATTAGTTTTTCCTAGATAGAAGACAAATGCGAGAGTTTCTTGCACAGCTTTTGCGGATGTGGAAAGTTTTAGTAGCAGTTTAGCGCACGTGTCACCATGGAAGTAACAGGGAAAAAAGTACGATATTGCATCTGGTTTTCCCATCCTCTCTATTTCTGCGAGAATCACGCTAATATTTGAGATTTTGGTCTCGTATATGACACCTTCCATGGCGACATCTGCTAGGTATCTTAAGGCGCATTATTGCCCGCAAAACCGTTCGCAATATTGTCACGTAATAAAGGAATACCGATGGGGAAGATCAGCCAGGGAATGTAAGTTACCTCTGAATCTCGGTGATTTGCAAATGTCCTGAAAATTGGAATTTATCGCATTGATTTCCGAGAGCGGGGATGATTCTTCCTAACACGATCGCTTCAAGTGCTTCGCGCGTCATACTTAACAGAGAGGATAGATATAACGAGTTACCTGAGAGTCAGCGAAATAAAATATAGTTCCTAAGGAGGCGCGATACAGCCGTCAGATTTCGCGTTTAAGAACGAGTATAGTTCGACGAGAGATGGTTAAAATGAAAGAAGCGAGGCGAGGCGAGGCAAAGCAAGGATAGGATAGGAGAAGAGAAAGAGAGAGAAAGAGAAATAAGGTAGAGGCAGAACCGTAGAAGTGTTGGATTGGCAGGACGCGCGAGCACCTTCGAGCCTGGAAGGCCAGAGGATAAGAAGAAGACCCATCGAGCCATGTGGCAGGCGCAAACGGTGTGAGTAATGGCGTCGACCAATCGCTTCCAGCTCTAAACACGGTATTGCTTGCTCTTCTCATCCTCCCAGCTTCTCTCTCTCCTCAACTCCCTTCTCCTCTCTTCCCAGCGAGAGGAAAGTAATAACGAGCGAGCTATCATCGTTGGAATCATTATCTTTTCTGCTGCACGACCCCCACTTCCTATATTGCAACCACCTTATACTCTCTCTCTCTCTCTCTCTTCTTTCTGCTGCGGCAGCGTACACTTACCAGTACCTGTGCGATTACGGCTAAACGTATTTATACTTGCGATACGTGCACGTATATCGATGCAAGAGGATTGAAGCGCGTACGCGCGCATTTATTAAGGTATTAGTTGCGCGTCATGGCGCATCGCACAACTATATACATTGCGCGTGTAAAATTTATACTAGACTTTGGCATATTGCGTTCTCTGCTCAATCGTGCATAGTAACCTATGAATACTGTACAATAAAAGGGGTAAAAAGGAGGAGAAGAAGAAGAAGAAGAAGAAGAGGAGGAGGAGTATGGTCGCCGCCAGTAAGAGTTAATGACGAAACTGTAACGACGGCATAACGAAGGCGTCCAGAGAAGAAGATATTAAATAGATGTTTGCTTCGAAAACGCGTACTCCTTTTATCTTAGCGTGTATCATACTGATGAAGAAACGATAGATCATCGTGAAACTCCAGAGTACCGAGCGCGCGACATCCTTTTTTCCATGACACCAAGATGTATGAGGACTCTATCGATTTTCCCGAGGCATCGTGCAATAAATATACTTTATAAATACTGAGATAAGAAACTATGAAATTTATGTGTGCAAGTGTGTGCGTTAAAAAACAACATCGGGTCACTCGCTTCTTCATACTCCCTTTCTCCGATAATGAAGAATGAGAGAAGAGAGAAAAGAATTTTCTCATTACTTCAAAAAGACTTCTCCTTGTGGCTTTTGCTTTTGTTTTTCTTACTTAATTTTTTTGGAAAGATTGATTATTAGAGGGATTAGGAGGGAAGAGGAGTGTTCTCGAGAAGTAATTTAGCTCGCGACAAGCGACGAGTGACGGAACCGGTGGTGTGGTGGGTGAGCGGCTGGGCAACGTTGTGTTTGGTTTTTAGTTACGAGGGCGGTTCAGGAGGAAGGATCTCTCGGTCGAGAGTTCCACGGAAGGAAAATTATAAGAGAAACGCGGGGCGGCGACGACGGCATCGGTGGCGGCAACGAAAAATATCGGTTGCGGTGCCGCCGCGCGTGTACACCCCTGAGATTTCCCGACACGGATAAACGCCGAGCTTGGGACTCGAGCGAGCTCTACGCTCGTAAAAGTTAGATGGGCGGGGAATTAGTGAACTGCCGCAAATGGTAGTGCCCCGTCGGTCTCTGGAATGGATACGGCTTATTTCTTCAGGAAATTATCTCGGAAATGCTTCTTCTTTCTTCGGCGCGATCACCGTGGCAATATGGTGGTGGTGGCGGTGGCCTTCGTGGCGCGCTTTACCCAAGAAGAAAGAACTCTTTTGTGGAGAGAGGAATACGCTCCGAGTTCTCCGAATGCAGTTAAACAGTCAGGAAGTGCAAATAAGAAATTAATTGCGTTCGATAAGAATCTCGGAAATACTGCTATCCAATTAGCGATGCAAATGGGATAATATGAAAAAAAATTTCAAAATCATTATAATCCTAGAGGCTTTTTCATTTCCACGGATGAACATTACCAATTCAAATGCGCCTCTCTGAGACACAAAGGATTTAAATAGAAGTGGGATCGCTTCAGTGCCGCACGCTTATCGTAACAATTTTTCCAAAAGTTTTCAGGCTTCCTTCCTCCTCGATCCGTCCGATGTTGGGTCGTTCGCCAACACAGATGGATTTTTCCATTAATCGCCGGTGGTCGGCGTGTAGCGAGCGCACGAAAAGTTTACGCGGATAGATGCTTTCGTATATTGGCGAGTGCGTGTCCAATTCAAATGTCACAATATTGAAGCTTTCTGCTTTTTCTCGGATTTTCACGAAACAGGGATAATTATACTGCCGCCCTCACCCCCTCATTTCTTTCGGACGCTTTACCTGGTTGGAAGAATGCGAGAGCCACCTTTGAAGTATCTGTTTTACCGTGAGGCGTAGCCAATTGTGAAAGCGTATATAAAAATACCGATTCGCCATGCTGTTCTTTGAAAATTAACGTCCGTGCATATTCTAAAAGCTATGTGCGTATCTTCCCGCCGAAAGAGGAGATATAGACTTTCGTCGATGGACGCTCGGTCCACGGAGATTCGAGAAACTCTTAACTTCATATTCTCGGTCAGCGAGATGATGACTAATTGATACATTTGTATCTGATAACGCTACCTACCCGCCTCTGGGAGTTTCCAGCTTTTCAACATTACGTTCTCTTTGAAAGTCGCGTGATTTTACCGACTAGCCCAAAGCTGAAACGTGACTAGACGTAATCGGAAGGTTGGCGCGGTGAAAAATTCTCTACGTTTTTTGAGCGCACGCATGCAAAGTTGCGAAATTAAATTCTTCTCCCTTTTGCTGCTTTGATCTTGATTGTTAGATTATTTGCCGTACGTTCGAAAGAAAGGGAGAAAGAGAGAGGAGGGGAGAGAACGAGAAAATACGGAGATAAGTCCGGAGGAGGATTTACCTCTATATACGCTGACCGCAGTGACGTCGGGGCCGCGAGAGCACTATATTACATCATTGGCGGCCATTTTGGACCACCCAAGTTGCTGTCAGAGCATAAAAAATATGAAGTTCTTTTAGGGCCGCCTTTTTTCCATGCCGCCAGAGGCGCGGTCGTGCCGGATCGTCCGTAACGTAGAAAGGCGGTGCAACGGAGGGGAAAACGAAGAGAAGCATACAATTGGACGAAGACAGTATTGAAGGGAGGTCAGAGACTAACGGAAAGCGTGTGTCCAAGAAAGAAGGAGTCGAGCAGGGTGAGAGCGATGGGGAAAAAAGAAGAGAGAAGCGAGAATCAACTGCGAGAGAGAAGAGTAGGGGGGAAAAAGAGAGAATAAAATGAAAAGAGACTTAAGAGGCAAAGGAGGTGTGGATAGAGAAAAGATACAAGGCAGGTGAATTGAGCATCGGTAAAGGCAAGCGAAAGAAGAGGAAGAAGAAGAAGAAAAGAAGGAGGAGAGTGGAAGAACAGAATCCCAGGATGGAGGATGAGGGGCCATTGCTTAGGAGAAAAAGATATAGTTATGTAGCTGGAAGGATCCTGGCTAGATCGTTTCATCTACGATCGCCATAATGTATTTCGAAATTTCCCTTCTTCTCTCTCATCTTTTTCCCCTAATCATTCCAACAAGCACTGATCGAATCTTATCTTATCTTCCGTCGTTTTTTCCCTCGCACATAAAATTGGAGAATTAATAGTCATTAGTAGACACAAATATATACACTGGAAGATGATCGTTTGCGGCGTCAGCGTGAGGTATTCCGAACTTGTGTATGTGAGAAACTTAAAAAGAGTGGAGGTGATAAACGGTGGAATTAGGAGTTTGGACCCTATTCCCTGATCTAAGCTACCAGAAAGAACGTGGCTACGGTGAAGCACCCTCCCACCAAAATGGGTATTCTTTCTCACGAGGAGAAAAAATTAATTTATGAAAATGTTTATGGCATTATGCGTGACAACGTTTCCACGCACCGAATGCATAGAAAGGAATTCATCGCGCGCGCGCGCGTTACAGGGGGATTAATTGTATCGCGCGTGTACCAGTGCTGGGAGTGTTGGAAGGCCCTAGTTTTATCATCATCAATTCTCCTTCGGCATCAGCTTAAGTGCAGATTGAGTGCAAATCATTGGGATGCGTGCAGGTAAAGTTGTAGCGATGATGGTGAGAAGGCCCGATGTAAACGTTGCATACCCCGCACGCCAATTTATTTTACCGCACCGCGGCTCAAAGTTCCGGCGGTGGTGGTGGTGGTGGTGGCGGTGATGACCACCGCCCCCCGTTTCCTCTCGTTCTACTCCCCATACACGAGAAAACTGGGAAGGCGACGGTACGATCAAGTCATTCCATTATCTGAATTGAGTGCTGCTCGTGCGTACCTACAATCAGTTTTCTTTTTTCTCGTCCTTTTTTTCGCCAGCCGTTCTCCTGGTCCTCGCGTCTCGTCACGCCCCCGAAATCTCTTGGCAAAAGGAAGAGCGCGAAGCTGCTGCTCTCGACTCGTTCCGCTCTTCTCCTCTCCGAGAGTACGTACGGAGTAAGAAGAGCCGCGGAGGGTGAAGAGGAGTAAAGTGCGAGGGCTGTTTGCATCATTGGCACCGGGGAGGCCGCGCTTCATCCCTGCGGGCTGAATATGAAATTGCAAGCGGCGAGAGCCTCCTTCGAATCGACCTTCGAATTTCAGGATATTCTTCGAGGTATCAATGGGGAGGGCCTTCCTCGGTGAGCGCTCCCGACGATAAACGGCTCGAAATCACGAGACTATTAAATCCAATTTACGATCAAAATATTGCTTGTTAATAAGATCGCCGGCTAAGCGAGACTGTGCACCGTCCTGCGTAATTGCATTATTACGTAGATCCTGACCAACCCCTTCTTTTCTTCCCGCGGACGATTCCTCTTTCCAACCTCGACGGTCAGCGCGGTTGACATTTTTCCGCGACGACTTTCCTGCCTTTCTAGCTTCTTTCTTTCAAGTCGAAAAAGTTGTTTTTCTTTTCCGCAAGAGCAAACCGCAAGCAGATGTTTGCAGCTTTTATTGGACGTTTGTTTGGCTGGCAAACTTCGCCGTAATCCATCATATATTGAATTGCAAATTTCTACGCCTGGAAGAACATGATTACGCGCGGAGTGTATCGTGAAAGAAATCTATTAGCTCCGGCAGGAATGTATCGCCAACTATGCATACAAACGCACGAGCACACGCACGCTCAGCCAGATTTCTGTCGTCTATAAATTCTGGAACATAACGGACAAACAACGCAACGTTAATTGTCATGATTTTTCAAGGACCAGAACCTCTCTCTCTCTCTCTCTCTCTCTCTCTCTATCTATCTATCAGGTTTTTATCAGTTTTATCAGGAACCATTTTCGCTTGAGGAATGTTGTTTCGGTCACGACCAATTCCAAAGTAATTAGGCGAGCTTGCTCGCTAATAGTCGCGCGTAGAGAAATTATAAACGTTGCAGCACCGCGAGTGTGTAGAATAGAAGCTGGTGAGCGCCAGGAATTCCGATATTATCATTATTGTTATATCTCGACTGCCATAACGTGGCGGCCGTTGGAACCGTGGCCACCACCACCACCACCACCACCTCTTCATCCCTTGCATCCCTCCTCGTCCCTTTCTCTCTTTATCTCTCTTTCTCTCTGGTTCTCCGACTCTCCGGAGCAATATCGTCAGAAGTTTACAAGTCGCGCTGGAAGTTTTTCGAGGCTGGAAACTCGAGAACGGAGCTCACGATCTAATCTGGAGGGATTTATTCTTTCCAGCCCCCTTTCGGCGCCATAATATCCACGGCACAGCTGCTGCCGTTTCGGCGATCCTTTCTGGTAGGCGGCGACTTATCTCTACTTTACGACTGACTACATTCAACGCTTAACGCCGAATCCAGCTGGCGCGGCACTTGAGATAAAATGGTGGTCCATCGTGGTTCCTCGGTGGCCATTTTGGATCTAATTAATTGGCCGGGCTAAGCGGAGCCGAGCACACCGATACAGCCCTATCCCTCTCTCTCTCTCTCTCTCTCTCTCTCTCCCTCTTGGGCCAATCCTCTCGCCAAGCGTCAAGCTTGACCTCGGAAATTGATTCGACTACACGGTTAGCAGGACCCAGGATTCGGAACGTCGTTTACCTTTCGAAACCTCTGATAAAGACTCCAACAGATTACCTCCGAATTACGTCTGGACCCTTTGACCACCTTGGCGAAAAAACGCTGGGAATGAGCCAAAGCAACCGAGTCCTAGAAACGTTTCGAAAGCTAGCGGTACTCTCTCCTTGGCCATCTTGTTGTTCCGGTTGAGCGAGCGACGACGATATTTCGCGGCAGCGATTATCGTTCGAGGACCAAGGGTTTTGCTGAAAAGGAATTTGCGGAAGTGGAGAGGAGCTGCGGTTGGTCTCGTTGCGTCGTCGTTATTGCTGTTGGAGGTGTCGGTCGGGTTGGGTAAACGATCTGTGCGTGGGTCTGGATTCGCGATACATTATCACCGTGCAATTTAGTGAGACGCGACGGCCTCGCTATTACACGAAAGAGGGAAGAAGGCAAGTTCGTGTCTTAGTCGTCGCGCGGCGAGAACAAGAAGAGCGCACGCAGCAGATCTAGTTGGAGGATGTTTTCGGTGGAACGAGCCTGTTTTTTCTTACACGAACTACAGGCTAGAAGGAGGCGCAGATCGTAATCGGCACGGCTCTTCGGTGTTGCGCTGCATGGCGGGTGCCAACCAGCCAGCCAGCCAGCCAGCCAGCCAGCGGTAGATAGGAATCAGCAGCTTTCGAGAAGCATCGGGCAAACTCACAGCAGCATACGTGCACCGAGTCGACCGTAATCCTCACGGGGATAGGATAACGCAGGGTCCCACTTAGCCACTAATGCTGTCGCTACTCGCCCTTTCCCGGTGTAAATTATGTCCTCGAGTACGACCGTCCATTTCCTTGCCCGACACCCCCGCTCCTTCTCCACTTCCCTCAAACTATCGCTTCTCTCTCTCTCTCTCTCTCTCTCGCTCTCTCATACCCTAGTCTTGATCTCGTTCCACTCTTGGTTCATCGTATTCCTATACTTTCCTTTCTTCTTCTTCTTCTTCTTCCTCTTCTTTGCATGGCGCGTTAAGGTAATATAACGATATGGTGGATTTATTATTTTCACGCTCAAGGGAACTTTAACGAGCTTTAATCGAATCGAGTGGCAGTGGATTCTCCGGTAGAGTTCGGCGAGGAAAATGAAAAGACGGCGCTTGGTTTAGGATTGTGCTATTCCACCGATCAGTACCGATTTCTCGTAACTCTGTCTAATTAACGCTCGTGTGTATAGCAATGCTGGCGGCTTCTCCCGGTATTCCCGAGGCAGAAAATGCAGTCTCGTTAGCGCCATATTGGATTTTCTTGCGCTGTCTCGTGTGCGGAGAGCACGGCGCGCGCGCGCGCCCAACAGCAACAACGACCCGTAGGAGGTGATTTGTGGTTTTTCCTGGCAAACATGCGTCATCTTGCACCCCTACGATAATTTGTATTCCCGATTTCCAAGACAGCGCTCCAGGGCCGCCAGGTGCTGTTAAGTGCTCTTCGAGCGAGTAGTCTGACTTACTCGCTGCCTCAGATCCTTTCATTGTTCCGACGACTTTTAAGCCCTCGAGTCTTTTTCTAAGGCCCCTCCCCTTTCCTTCCTTCCTTCCGTCTCTTCTTTTCTTTCATCGGTGTATCCATTTTGCTCGTCAAAGCCAGTTTCCGAACAGCCGGCCAATGGAAGAAGAACCGATCAAGCCGTCGAATATCATTACTCGATTCTGTTTGCGAATAAATACTTGAATACGATAATTTAAGTTTCCGCCTCGAAACGAGATTACCGACGCGTGGTGGACTCTTCTTGCAAGAAGAATGAGAAGCAAATAACGAGGGGAATAAACGAACAAACGAAAGAGTTCCGAGTCACCGAGTAGGCTTCGCATGGAAGAAGAGGAAGAAGAGAAAGGTCAGAGGGCATACCGGGAAGAAGTCACAACGGAAGGCCAGCCAACAATGAAAGAAAGCAAAAAAGGAAGAAGGTAAAGAGTCGGAGCACGCGGACTTTTAAGATTCGTGTTCATTGTCGGTACCGCGGGGTGGTCGCTTGGACAAATCTGACGCTTTGTCGAGACCCGTTGAACATCGGACCAAACGATGGCTGGCTTGGCTGGTAGTTGATGGTTGCCATGGATGACTATGGCACAGGTCGGCAACAGGGAACATGGCTGTGCCGGCGCGCAAGATGGAGTGGGCGGTAGTCGTGTTTTCGGCTCCTTCGATTCTTTCATTGTCGGCCAAGGAGACTTTTGGATCTCCGTTTGACAACGACACGCGTTCTTCCATTCATCCCTCTTTCTTCGGCCGAGAGAGCGACCCATTCTACCACCTTCTCTCCCTGGTCTCCTCGGTAGAAATCTCGGAAAATTCCTGGATCCCGGTCAACCAGGGTACGTCCTCTTTATTCTCTCCATAGACGGGGGCACGTGGACAGCTTGCGCGTTACCGCAGAAACGTGGAGACAACCGCGTGCGCTTCTCCACCTTTCACGCAGTTCCTCCTCCTCCGCCTCCTCGTGTATCTGTGCGTACCTCGGCACGCTCCAGGTCCTTGCGCGTTTTCTCGGGAAAAGCCTCGTCCTCGCCCCTAGACGCGTGTCTCGAACGATCTATCGATGCTCTTTCTTCCCCAGGTGTCAACGAGACGAGTCTCGTTTACTCCCTCCATCCTTCGCTGGTCGAAAGAGTGGAGAGAAACTATTTCTTTCAAGGAATTGCACAATTTTTCCAAAAGACTTCTCGGAGGAGATTCCTCGACCGGAGGGTCGTCGACCAGAGGAAGATGTAGTTAATTTACAGTAACGGAATAAGCGAAAGCTTTCAGCGCAGGAAAGCGTGCATGCACACCTTCCATAAGAGGGAGAGAATACGTGGTACGAGGCATAAACTCGGTTTTCATCGAAATGGAACATAGGTATCAGCGAGGACGATCCGCGTGTGAGGCGCCAGCTGGATCATATTGAAACGGACTTCCTCTTTTATCCCCGCTGCCGATCCATTCCACCCCCCCCCCGTCTCTTCTCCATCGAACGCGAAGAACCTAAATCATTTTCCACGCGCTCCCTTCCAGGTTTCCTGCTGGTCCTGCTTCTGCTGCTGCTGCTGCGCTAACTACCCCGAGGTTCCTTCGTCAGGAACCACACCCTGACGAAGCAGACTCCACCTTCGAAAAAAGATTCCCTCTGTCCAATCCCTCTCTTCCCATGACGAGTCCACTTTGTGGTCAAAAGTGTACCGTGTGGCAATCATGGCTGAGAAACGTTCCGGATAGAAAAATTCTATCCGCGGGATCATGCTTATTGGGATGACGATTGTGCTTTTTCGAAGAAATCAGAAAAGAGGATTCCATGCGGTTCCGAGTGTGATTGGTCATTTTCGAATATTGACACACATAAGCGGGGTTGCGATACAGGAGAATGGCGGCATCGATACGTCGTGCACGAAAAAAGGAGGAAAGAACGAGTTGACGATTGAACGGTAATCATCGAAACGATAAGTGATCGAGCTGTGGACTCAGCTGAGGGTTTCTACGATCACGAATAGACGAAAGATCACGTAAGTTTCTATTTGCACGCGGCGCACGAATCCCGGCGGCGGCGGCGGCGGCGGCGACGGCGGCAGCGACAGTAGTCGTCTTCTAGTTTAGAACGGAGCTTCGAAAGCTATACGCGAGGAAGAAACGCAATCGGTAATGAAGCGAATCAAACTAATTAGAAATGCAGAAGCAACCAGCGGACCTTAATTAACGATTTTAATTGGCGGGAGTCCCGCTCGAGTGAGGCCATGGCAAATAATTAATGGGTGGAATTGGTTATAATGATTGTAGCGACGCAGCTGAGTAAAGCTGAATCGGCCTGTCGAGTAAATAGGGAAGAATCCGCCAGCTCCCATCATGATTCCCCTAATTGCTACGATTATAAATCAGGCCGCGTGTAACGCGCATCGTCGTCGTTATCGTCGACCTCGGTTGCTCAGGGATTCATCAATCATTTTCGTCGATCGTTCGACTAATCGCGATCGATACTCATGTACACGCACGCCGATAGAAACGTCAGGCGAATTGCAGCTTTGAAGGATCGGGTAGGCTTGTCCTTGGGCTATAAGACACGGTATGTGTCAAGGGGCAAACGAGTAGAGTAAGATCGTAACTCGACAAAAAGAAGAAGAAGAAGAAGAAGAAGAAGAAGAAGAAGAAGAAGAAGAGAGAGAGAAAGAGAGAGAGAGAGAGAGAGAGAGACAGGGAGAAGAACTTCGGTAGACAAATAATGTGAGAAGAAACGAAAAACAAGGAATAAGAGAACGAAGAGTGGATGAATGAAAGAGGTGGTGTTGGGGTGATGATTGTGGAGGAAGAAAAGAAGAAAGAGATTAGTGGATAATGTTGAGCTTGAACGCAAAGAACTTGGCAAAGCTTTTTGATCGATAGTGACGAACTCCTATCATAATCGATAATATCCTGTTGGCAAACGAGCGGCCAATGGCTGTTGCCTCCTCTCTCTCTTCTCCCATCTCCTACGTCTCTCTTCCCCTGTTATTCATTTCTCTTTCAATCCATAGCATGCGCATCGTCATCGCAACGTCATTTGCGAGTTCTCACTCCTCCTCCTCCTCCTCCTCTTCCTCCTTCTCTTGGGCTTTTTCTTTTTTTTTCTCCCTTTTTTCCCTATGCACCCCTCTCCCCTCCCTCTGACGCGTTTTCATTCTTTAATGTCGTTACTCCACCCACGGTTGTCTATCGGTTTCTCATTTTCCCCAGAAAATTGATGGGGTGCCATAACTTCCGGATGTTCCAGGCTAATGCATCTCGTCCGGTGATTCTCGAGCGGCCATGTTTCCTTAATTATTTTCTAATTTCCAGGTGGAAAGGAAGCGATTCGATCTCCTAGATGTAACTGATTGGAGGCCACTAGCAATTTGGTAAAGGGACTTGACCTTTGCTTCTGGGTAAACAAGATATTGCAGCGGAGGGAAGAGAAGAGGAGAAAAGAGTTGCTCTTTCCTCCACTCCCCTCTTCTATGAGGGTTAATGCATCTAGGCAATCCGATTAATAGCCAAAGAACGTTGCTCGTTAATCTTTCTCGACGGAGAATAAGTCGCGGAGACCAATTGAATCAGCTCTCTCTCTCTCTCTCTCTCTCTCTCTCTTTTTCCTAGATCCTCTCGTTTGGTATTATCCGCATCTTGCGGGGCTGTACCATCTCCGCGCGGTCGAGTATTGCGACGACGAAGACGAAACGGAGGGAGGGTGAAAAATAGAAATTAAGGCCCAGTGAGTTATCGCGCTTGCGTGAGAAGCGGCTCGAGATAAATCAAACCACAACTCAGACCGCAACGCCACCCCGAACAGGGATCACGAACGCAAAAACCCCATAGCAAATTTCTTGGGATTAATAGCGCTGTGCTCTTGCGGAGAACCCTCTCTTCCTAAGAAAGAGACCCGCGCGATTGGTCCCATTCTCTTCTGGTCTAACTATACTCCTCTCGCCTGACACGCCTATGTATCCCATTTTTTTTCACTTACCTTTATCCCCTTCAATTTCCTATAACAAACAACGTCCTTCGATATCTCTCGCCTGGAATTTCCTCGCGAAGAAAACTCCTATGGCAGACGGATGTTTCAATCGTGTTGGTGGTGGTGGTGGTGGCTCCGATTCTTCTTCGGCTGCTCGAGATTCGAGAATTTTTTCACGAAAAGCACAATTTTCAAGGTAATCGATAGTGGTGGGGAGAGTCCCGTGCTACCCGCACTGGGAGAAAGTTGATTTTCCTCAAACCAATCGAGTTCTCTGAAAAGATAAAGCACAACCAAATAATGATAAATTTCTCCTGATGTTTCTCTTGCGGATAACTCGGCCTAAACATAATGGCAGCGACAAATTATGATCTTGGCGGATTATTAACGGCAACCTGGCCACATTCCATCTGGGCTTTGAATTTCTTTCGGCCGAGGATAGAAATACAGATAAAATCGTTAACGATTCAGCTATATTTTCAGCTACGTATAAGCAAATTAAAGCTAAGTTAAAGTGGAAACCAAAGTCGCTTGACGAGGGCTCGCACCCAAGAGCCCGAGGGGGCCGTCACTACGACTATTCTCCTGGAAGAGAAAAATTCATGCTGCCCATCTCAAAATTTCTTGATAAACTGTCGTTCCGCAGGACGAAAAACATCCTATAATAATGATTTATAAGAGAATGATGCGCTGGCGAAACGAATAACTAACTTGCAAAATGCCACGAGGAAAAACTTTTTGGAATAGTGTCGGGAACCATCCCTCGAAAAAGGATCCGCCAATTCTCGAACAAAAAACAAATTCAAAGTTCTGTCCGGTCGGTCGGTCGGTCGATCGATTGAAAAATATGCCCGGTTCATATTTAGCGCGCGAGCGCAAACGATAAATAAACTTTACGTAAGAGGGATAAAAATTCAATATCAATTATTCATTATGAAAATGAAGATAACCTGCGCGAGATTAGCGCAGTTGGTGTTACAATGAAAAAGCGAGATAATTAAGTGGAATATATTAATAATAAAAGGGAGAGTGAAAAAGATAAGAAAAAAGGAGAAAAAACAAGAAAACTGATTATTCCAACATCCAAGATAATTGGAAGCACGGGAGTTCGGCGAGAGAGTGATGATAAAGCGTAAGTGGAGCTGGTTTTTTTGTAAGTTGGGAGATCGTCATCTAAATTGCGTGGACGCACGTATTTGCCTCTCGCATGACAGTGACAAGTGTCAAATGGCGATCTTATCGAGCGATAACAACAGCAGCGACAAAGAACAAATGATGCACCTGTCATTAACTCGTTACATAACAATCCCGAGGACTGTCTGGCTTTCATCATTTTTTCATAACTCACGCAGCTGGCGGAGGCTCGCCAGAAAATCAAAGAGCGTCCAAACATTTAATTGGAACCCTATTTTTCTCGTCACCCAGCCGGAGGGAGAGGGAGAGAAAGAGAGAGAGAGAGAGTTTTCTCTCCTGGATACAGGGCCACGAGTACCAGGGGTATTCGATGATTTGCGCAATATCATTTATTGGTCGATGATACTCGACGGAGCGTTCGACGATAATTACAATAGTCCGCGAGGCATAAATATGTTCGGGAGGGATGGGGAGGGAGAGGGTTTCTCGCTCATTTTCCTATTCGCCTTGGCGCGAGTACCCGCAAGCTTCGGATGCATTAATATGCAACTGTATCGTAATAATAGTGTAGCGTCATAATACATTTATAAAGTTTACGAGCCTTGTCACATTGGCATTACTTAGAAGTTAAAGTGCATAGACACGGGACCCACGCTCGCATAAACAAGTAAACGTGCATGCTAACCACATCGTAAAACAATCGGCCATGGACGTGGAATAATGTCTCGAGTGGGCCTAAAATTACTGGAAGAAGAAGACGCAGCCTTATGTTTTACCTCAATAAAATTCTTCCCGCTGAGATTCTCCGGAGGTTCGCCGTTCGCCGTTCGCCACTCGCCGACTTCGAGGGGTACCCGGCGGCGCGCCAGAAACGAGAAATACCATGAAATGGCGTATACTCCGCGTGGTTCCCGTTTCTTCTTCTTTCATCGGTGGACCAATGGGGAGGAGGTGGGCTTCCAAGGGGAAGACATTGCGCGACCGATCGTTCGGTCGAATTCTCTCCCGAGTCTCGTTTCCAGCCGAGGAGTCGCAACGGGTACTGCGTGGTCCACGTCACAACGATTCTCATAAATCCTCCGCGATGATCCCATAAAGTATAGGATAGTCGCACGGGGGCGTTAATAGAAACGTGCAAATCGCGTACGTACTCTCGCTTACTCGATATAATAATCCATGGGGTGCGGGGATGAGGATCGACGATCGCAACTCTGGACAATCGAGGATCTAGCTCGATCGAGAGAGAGAGAGAGAGAGAGAGAGAGAGAGGAGTAACATAGGCCGGGTAAACATAGATTGGACCGTGTATCCGCCATTGTTTGGGCCATGTGAGGAGAGGCATGCGGCCATGTTTCTCTCGTGTATCGGACGACCGGGTAAAAAGAGGACGGTGGTGATGGTGGTGGTGGTGCTCGTGGAGATGGTGGGGGTGGAGGAGGAAGGGGAGCAGCACGTTGGCGAGGTCGGTCGAGCGATAGGGCTTGGTGGAGCGAGAACGGTGGAGGGGGCAGTGGTGGAAGGCGAGGGGAAGCTTGGGCCCTGAGGGGCAACCTGGCTTCTCTGCACACACGCACACACTTCAACGTGGGGAAGACTGGTTTTGGACTGGCGGGTAATTATAACCCTGTAACGATCGGTCCATCAAATCTGATCATTTGGATGGAAACCAATGGGAGCGTCAAGTATCCGACACACACACACGCGCGCGCGCGCACGTTTGTTGGGAGCCCTCGTTCTATTAGCTAAGAGCACCACCGCGATTATTGACACTGGTATGCGTGATGAGATTCGAATCTACCGCCCCTGCAATTCGCGTGGGCGCAAGTAGTTGAGTTTTCACGCAGTTTTCTATAGCCACGGGGGACGGGGGAAGAAGTGCATGAGTTTCGCGTGGCCCTCGCGTAATTCTACCCACCTACTCACACGCGCATTCGCACTCGCACAAGTCCACCCTAAATGGCATCGCAATGGCTAAATGAAGCTTTCACGTGTATAGCCGGATCGAGAGTTTCTTATGGGATTCTTATGGGTTGCCCAGCGGTGCAGGGACGCGTAGGCACTCGCGTTACCTTCGAAGCCTTCAGCGATCGACCAAAGCAATCGCTTATTTGCTTGTAAGCGTGCGCGCACGGATGCACCGCTGAATAAATCCTCGTACCTCCATTCGATCCCTCGACATCTTTCCTGAAACTTTATTTGCATCGGCTCTGCATTACTCTCTCCTTCGTTCTCTTATCATCGAATGAAGACGTTCAGAATTTCTCTCTCTCTCTCTCTCTCTCTCTCTCTCTCTCTTTGCCTCTCTACTCCCATCTTTCTAACACTTTTTAAGGATTTTCAAGGGAAAGACAATTTTTAGCGATTTTTACCTCGAGGAGATCGAAACGCTGGGAGAAAGATTTCTCCTTGAGACAAATGAATCGAACTACCCCAAAGAAGGAAAAGGGGAATGCGCAATGAATATCATAAAAGAGAGTGTGCGTTACAGAGGTGGGATTTCGGTGTTTGTCGTACTCGCCATAGGAAATGGCCGGAGGTCCATTCGTTAATGGGGAGAAGACAAGTTCGGGGTGTACGCAGGGCGAACCTAAGGGGGAGGGTGTGGCTCGCGACAGATGTTCGCTTCGGTCAGGACGGGGATAATTGAGTATTGTGACACGACAAGAAAATCAAATTTCACCGCGTTTATATACACTCGTCTCCTCGATGTTACATGGACAGGCTCGTTTCTTTTCAATAGCGACGATTCGCCGAGCCCGTCCCTCTTTTTCTTCCACCGTCTCCCCAGTCCGCTGGTGATTTGTGCACGTTTACGTGTCTCTCCGCGTCGGTGTTGGGGGTTGAACGACGCGTACGCACACACACGCGCGCAGAACCGAATGTTTTGTGGGATCCGTCGGGAGACATTCGTCATCTCGTTCTCGCCAGATGGAACGCGGCCCATTTGTAGCGACGTTTAGCGCAACAAACGGACGACAACCAACAACGGGAGGCCCCAACTGTTTCCACCCCCCTCGAGAGAATCTCGGAAAGCGCCAGTGGCAAGCTTGCGCCAAAAACTCGGAATTTATCGACGTTCCAAACTTTTCCGCCAAGAAAAGAAATTTTCCCTCGAGGGTGTTCTCCACCCTCCCGAGTTCCGGAGTTTTCAAAGAACATCGGACGTGCCACTTCCGTTGGAGCGAGTGGCGATTCGCGCGATCGTTAGCGGTCGAGTTATTACGTGAAAAGGGCAGTTTGGCCGTCGGCCGATGTGCCGATAAAAAGTCTCGCCCCACCTAGGGCGATCGCCGTGATTGCGGCGAGCGGCGTTACTCCCGGCCGGACATAATGAGGCATAAGCTCGCACGTGGGAAACATTAGGTGGTTGGTACGTGTGCGCGAGGAGGTGGAGAAGGAGGAGGCTCGTCGTCGTATGGAGAACCGGCCGGAACGAACCGATCGTGAGTCGAGTCGAGTCGACTGAACTCGGCTTGTTAGCGTATCGATTACAACTCGCTGCTCCCCTATACACCGACGAGTTTACCTGGGCGTCGCTACGCCCTGCGCGTATCGCCACTGGTCATCGGAAAAATCCACTTCGCGCAAATATCCACTTAATTTGCCCGGCCAAACAAACCTCGTGGGCCCGCGTCACGCGAAACCTACCGACTGTCCACCTCGGCTCCGCAAAGGGCACAGTTTTCCATGGGGGTTTTCCACCGCAACTCCCCTACCATCCCTCTCACCATCAACCCGTAGGGAGATATCTCTTCTCTGTGAAATTTCAGAACGGAGACCAGATAGAGCGCAATGCGTGGCAACAATGCTTTACCATTACTACTGCCGCTGCCGCTCTGTACCACTGAGTTATCGTTGCTTTCCACCCCCTCCGCGTTGGACTCGCGTGAATTCAATCGCGGAACTTTCTAAATTGGAGAAGATCATTATGTCGGGGCAACAACGGTGCGAGCAGGGGGCAGTCCTGGCTACGGGAGAGTTATGTCCACTGGATGACTCGGCAGAGGCGTTCAACGTGTTCGTCGGCTTCAGTAGATTCCACAGTCTCTACAGTCTAAGCTGATGTGGCCGGGAGAAAAAGCTATGGAAGGCAACGAGCTGCTTCGCCGGCATGAAAAAAACCTTTGTGCGAGGAGGAACCACCATAAGATAGAGCGGCTCTCGCTAAAAGTCCAATGAGTCTCACCGGTAGGAGGGTGAGGGGAAGGCGCGAGCGCGCGCACGGAAATTTCAGGCCGCGCCAGATATAATTTTCCGCCTCGTAATCACGGTCTAGGGGGCACCGTAATGTCCACACGGACTCTCTGTGACGTTTATGCGAGTTTCACGCGAAAGGATAATTGGATTAGATTCCGCTTTTATAATGCTACTGGCCGAGGCGTTAAAGTCCACTCGTCACGGTGGTTGCTGCGCTCCCGCGATTACGCCCCCCGTCATTTCCGTAATCGTAGATTGGCCCTTCGCGATATTCCGCGCCGAATTATCGGAATTTCGCTCGCTTCGCTCGGGAAGATCGTCGAAGAATTTCGCGCGCTAATAGTCTCCGTCGGAGTCGGGACCTCGCGAGGCGCGTGGAAAAGAGACGGCGTCGAGGGTGGAGGGCTGGAGGTGGCAGAAGGGGCTCTATCATCCGGACGTGATACATCACGGGGCGTGACCGAGCGGTCAACCGCTAAGATTTCGTTGCTGGAATTGTGTTTTGACGTGTTTTGACAAACGGTCGCTATTATCCGAGGCCCTTGGAAGCCCGGAGAGAACTTTGAGCGCTCTCTACTCGGGAGTAGGGATGGGGGCACGAGGAGCGACCTAGGTGGCCATGGGCTCCCGCAGGAACGGGAAAAACCCTCGGATTTCTATAAAACCATTATGCCCGGGGAGGGGCTTCTGTTTTAGTCGCACCGCTCGGTAATTTTCACCCTTGGTCCGCAGAAACGATCGTTTATGCTCGGCAGAATTCGTTAATGAGGTCCATGGAAAAACCGCATTCGCCTCGAGAACAGTGTGCCCCCCCACCGGCCTCTTCGGGACCGGACGGACACTGTGAAAAGTGCCCCCCTGATTTATGAGCGGGCACCTTTTGCGTTTACGACGATTTCACCGTTCCAACGTGAAAAGCTGCTCTAATTTTCGTCGTCCTCCGCACGGCGAGGGTACCACCGATTGCCTTTGTGCAGTCGACTCTCATTTTACCGCGGATCACCGTCGCCACCCCCTTGGCCAGCCAAGTCTCTTTTTCATGCAAATCGCGCGGTCTTCATTTTGCGAGTTGCGCTTCATTTAGGAGAGAAAGCAGCTTCTTCGAGCTAATGGGCTTCTTGTTAATGCTGCCACCTGGTGGAATTCATGGGACGTCGGTTTTATATTCCGCGGGGCCGCTTCATTCGGCGGGTTAAACTGGAGTGGCGCAAAATCGAGGAATACAATTTCCGGTACTGCGACCGAGAGAAATGCAGCCGCGTTATTTCTTGCTCGTTACGGGGAACACGCGTGCAAATGTCACGTAGGATGAAATCGTAAAGATTAACGCGGCGGAGCCCGAGGTGCGCGCAGCGGATGATGAAAATCTCCGGTTGCAGCTGTGGAATTGGTTGGCTGGCTAAGTCCTTGCGAGCTCCCATAATTAAAAAGTCACGGAGAGACTAATTTTGCCCCGGTAAACGTCGCGCTTTAATCAGCCTCATCTGCTGAGACTACCACAGGGAAGAGAGAACTACCGGTCTTGTACGCGTAAGTTTGCGTTGTGGGAAAAGAGTCGAAATCGAAGCCAAAGTCGAAATCGGCGCCGAAGACCGAGAACCACGACTTCCTGCGAGGGCTCGCGAGTTGGGCGGGTTCTCCCCTACTCATTCGAGAACGAATCGAGCGACGACGAGTGCCCGCCTCGCGCGTAATCGACTTTGTCCGCGTCTCGAGCTAGCGAGCACAGGAAAGGCTACCGGTCTTTTTACGCTCGGCGAGGAACGAAGCGCGGAGCGCCGTTAATTTCCCTAATTACTCGGCAGACGGATTGATGATCCGGAGTATAAGAGAGATGGGGGGGGAGAGAGAGAGAGAGAGAGAGAGAGAGAACGGCCGGAATTGCTCGATTCAGGCCGAACCAATCCGAACCGAACTGAACCGAAGAGGCAAAGGAAACGTTCTGCTGGAAACGATGGCGTTCTGCTGCTGCTGCTGCTGCTGCCATATCCCATGATGAACGCTGTTGCTAGGGCGTAACCAAACAGCTAGCTAATCATTAGGAATATACGAGCGGACATGCGAACCGTAATGAATAGACTCCGATGTGCTAGCTCGGGAAAGCCCGGAGGAGTCCCGGTCGTACAGTCGTACATCTTGGAAACTACGCGAGCTCCAGAGAGCGTATGTTTTAGTTGTCAATGATGATTTCACCTCCGGAGAAATAACTACATTCGAACTTGGCCACGATTTACCCATCAAGCTACCGCCGCGCTCTTCTTAGATATTCCTCACTTTTTTTGCCATCGAAGCCTAAAGAGCCTAAAATGGAGATTCCTCCTCTCCATGGCGCGTTATCCGGATAAATAGATGCGAAAATAATCTATTCCGAAACGTCGATCTCCACTGGAGATAAGGGAAATTAAAGAATGAAGACGAGATGGTTCTCACAGGGAGTCGCGTTGTCCGGGTCGTGGGGGCCTCCCGAAGATACGAATCGGAAATGAGACGTCCTAATGGCTCGAGAGGATCTCGAGCGTTTAGACCCGATCGGTTGAACAAGCGAGATGGGCGAGTCAGCGAAGGTGGTAAAAAGGATGGTGGTGGTGGTGGTGGTGGTAGTGGTGCGTGATCCACTCTCGCTCCTTTCCGACACAGCGATTAGGAGCACCGGTGGAGGAGCGGATACCTGTAGCGATGTACCGGGGAGGTCATTGTCGGCGGATCAAGAAAAGGATGTTAGGGTGTCGCGAGATAGGATCGATAGGGTTCCCTCGGGGAAGTCGACGGACCAGATATCGTAGTTGAATAGAGAGAGGGAGAGGGAGAGGGAGAGCGAGAGGAGGAAGGAGCAGGGAAAAGGGGCACGCCCCGATGGGACGTTCCGGGACGCGTTACGGGACGCTGCGGCGAGCGGTGACATCAATGGCCGGCTGGTTGCCGCGATCGCTCCGGATCCAGGTATATAAACGCGCGCCCTTTTTTCAAAGCCAACATCTTTTCAGGGTCCGCACTTAATAGACCCTGGGGACTCGGGCTTGTTTGGACGTTTGCGGTATAAACATAGCGACACCTGGTGATCTATGCTTCGAAAAGTCAGGATGAAACGCACCGCCTCGGCTATTGGCGGCCATTGCTATATCTCTGTGCCCTTTGACGGGCGTCCCCGGTCCTAACTGCCCGGTGAAAGTTCTCGAGCTATCTCGCAGTCCGACCTTGCGAAACTTCTTCAGCTTCTTTGCGTTGGGTATTGGTCTCTCCTAGCGACCGATAACTTACTTAACCCTTGGCCCATTTCCAGCGACGCACCTGACTTTCCTCGACGAGCTACAGACACTCCCTCTATGGAAACCGATCGAGTCTTTACAACGGCGGACTTGTTCATCCTCAATTAACCGTAATCCTCGAGAAGAAGCAATAACTGCGATAAATGCACGCCGGAAAGATACGATCGCGTCTCTCGCGAGTGGTGCGCCCCAGCGCAGCAAGAGAACTCGAAGAAATGCACGTATGACTCCCCGCGTAACAAGGCGAAAGGTATTTATGACGCTTCGAGCAAGCTCCGTTAAAAAGCGATCGTTAAGAGTAACCGCGATTAAACCGATGAAGAGTTAATCGCGATCATTAGCGATTCGTCAGCCTCGCGAGAGAGGGGAAAAACTAAAGCGAAACAATGAGAGAAAAGAGAAAGAAGGAGAAAATAAGTCTCGCGGCATTGGTTCTTCTACTCCCGTAGTTCGCGTGGTGTTCCCCGTTGATCGTGTTCTTTTGTAACGGGTCTCCCCAGATATATCCCGAGGAATCGCGAGGAAGGCCAGTCTCTCTCTCTCTCTCCCTCTCTCTCGCTACGCATTCACGACGCATTCCACTCTTCCTTTCTTGGGAGGATGCAGCGATTTTTCCTTGCCGGAAACTTTTTTCCTCTCTAAGCCATCACAATTGGGAGCGAGAGCGCTTTATATAGTTGCGTGTCCTGCATAATATTAAGAACGCAACGCGTTTTATGGTGCGGCCACCCAAGAGGAGTGTTTCGGCCCTCTGTCAGGCCAAACCCGTGTGCGACGACCAACATAATGCCCCGAACGATTGGACCGGAACATTTTCGTGTATTCCTCTTTCACCCTTTGACGACTCTACGCGCAACCCTTCCGCTCCCCCTCTTGATCCTCATTCTGCATTCTCTCTGGCCTCCTCGGAGTGTAGGCAGGTTCAGCGCGGACCACGATTCCTTCCTTCGAAGTATTCGCCGGAAATGGGGATGGGAAGCCGAGAATAACACACAGGGGAGAAGAAGGCGAGGGCAAATTTTGACGAAATATAGAAAAGATTCTGCGACGAGCGGTCGGCGCGGTCCCGTTGAAATATGTCCCTGGGCCCTGTCGGGTAATATCCCGGCGCAATATCAAGGACATTAAGTGGTTTATGCAGAGACCACCCAGGCAGTGGCGGCGGCGGTGACGGCGATGCTGATGACGACGAAGACGACGACGACGATGGCGACGATGACGATGACGATGACGACGAGCGGTTCCAGCCGATTGGCTTCGACTTCTGAAATGTTTCGCGTGTCTCGTGCGCCGTTGACAATCTAGTAGGATCGATATACGACAACATCGTAGACTCTCGACGCTCTTTCCCGGGACAGTGGGAGGTCGACCATTTCGGTGCACCTCGTCCTGGGAAAGCCATAAAAGGGGATCGGGGGACTCTTCTGCGAGCTTCGAGATAGCGACCGTGGCACGTATAACGCGTCTCTCCCGAGCAAGGACTACGACAAATGACTTTTATCTCTCATAGAACTGCCATGGATAGAACTGCCACTCGCGGCAACTCATCCCGTCAGGATTCTTTCTTATTGGGAGGAACTTATTGAATATACTCGGTTTCACGCCACTCCGAAGAGGTATCGGCGATACCGAGGACAGAGGGTGCGCCTGTATAAATAAGGAAAATAATTTTAGGTGTAGGCGTGGTTCGATGACGTTTAATAGAATTATAGGCGAGAGAGGAGAGAAGAGAAGAGAAAAAATTTATGATGGTGGTGGTGGTGGAAGTAAAAGTAGAAGTAGAAGTAGAAGTAAAAGCAGAAGCTGCAGCAGAGGATGAACCAATACGAGAGTTACTTCGGGGTGGCACGAAGAGCGCGTTGACAAAAGGCCAACAATTACTTTATTTTGACTTTGCGGCGGTCTTTGCTTCCCTTTGAGGCGATCCGCGAGTCTTTGTCGTTGGCTCTGCGGGCTGCGTGTCTAACGTGGAGACGCGGAAAAAAGAGGTCCTCCCGCGGCGAGTTACCTGTTCGGGATCTGTCATCCCGCAGGAGGATCGGTGAGATCTCCAAGATCGCGCGACAAATGGTCTCGCCCGGCCTTTGCGCCCTGCCGAATTCTATGAGGGCGCATCTTCCGAGGCCACAGCGAGAGAGCTACGACATCGTTTTCCTCGGGAAACTTACCCGAGAGGACATTCGTTCTGACGATACAAACTCTGCGACACAGTCGATGCGTGTTGTTTGCAAACGATCCGCCCCAGGAATCGTTGTCCGCCGATATTATACCGATTCCTTCAATGCCCAGGGGAGGCGGGGGCGAGGACCGTGTTTGACATTTATTGGAGAGATGAGAATCCTTTGTACAGTCACCATTATAGACGCCAAAACGAATGGCGATAATATATTTATTTGTAAGAGCCGAGGGGCGGAAGAGAGAGAGGATGAGATATCGTGCGAAACCACGCTACTCCCTCTCCCCCACCGTCAATACCAATCGAATTTTTCGAGGCGAGTTTCTTGAAACATTCTCGAGGATCCAGCGGAGAATTCGTTAACGGGTAAAAATTGATTTTCCATGCTAAGGTGGTATGGCGGAGGAGGGGAGCGAAGAGCGCTTGAAATGGAAATAGCAGCGTGCGTGAGTGTGTTAAAAACTCTAATGTACAAGTGGAAATGCATAAACTCTGAGAGAAAAGAAGGATGGAGGGGGAAGGGGGGATAAGTCTCAGGTATTTCTGAGCCAGGGAAATCCGTGTGGTCAACTTAAAAAAGCGAGCACGAGGGTGAAAAATGATTGGGAAGAAAGCGACTTTTCTAAAAGTGCTTTGCACTTGAATGAGCCAATTCCCTAAGAGATCGGAGCGGAGAGAGAGAGAGAGAGAGAGAGAGAGAGAGAGCTCGATGAACGCTCGTCTCTGTCAATGTCCGTGTCGTTGTGTCCGCACCGCGAGGTCCCAATTGGTCGTCGTTATTGACGCGCGTTGAATCCCATAGCTATCGAAAGAGCCACACGCTCCTTTGCAACTGAATGGAAGGAGGAAGGAGGAGATGGGAATTTACCGCGCGACGATCTTCTTGACTTTTTCACCTCGTCTCATTGTCGTGGGGAAAGCCAGGGGTCCATTCTAGGGGAAACTCTGGCAACCGCGGAACTCTGCAATCGGGGTTCACAATGCAATTATGCGCTCCCACACGCGCGCTCGTACGCACGAAGAACGCGCTCCGCCACAGCTTGCACTCGGGGCAAGAAGAAGAAGAAGAAAATACGCGTGGGACGGATTATCGTGCTCACCCTGAAAAGGTGATCTGGTGGCTCCCCTTCAGCTTTACTAATGAAGCGTTCGCCCGTCTTTCCCATGACTTCGATTTAACCCCCGAGATAAAGCAAAGGCTAACGATTTGACCTATCGTTTTCCCGAGGAGCCAGGAGCCAGGAACCATTATAAATTCATGAATTAAAGGACCGGGCGCACACAGGACTCCCTGTGCAAATCCCTGGAATGCCGAGAGCCAAAGTGGCAAAGAGCTATCCGTGTAAATACGGCTTTGACTGCACGGCGCTGAAGGAGAGCGTGTTCGTTTCACGGACGACCGAAGCGCCGCTACAAATGTCGATCCATTTTTTAGTAACCGCATGAGGCCACCGAGCTATTTCTCAAGGCGGAGATTATCCGCGTAACGGCCCAAACTGAATCCGCGGGAGATGGGATCTGGCTGGACATCAAAAACCCACCAACAAGCTTCATCCTCTTTCACAATGAAGCTTATTTAACAATCGGACTATCATGTCCATCTGTGTGAATTGTTCGGAGCCTTGGAAGGGAGCCGAAAATTCCAAACTCTCCCTCCCTCATCAAGTCGATGCCTTTGCCCTTTCTTCCCTTTCTCTCTCTCTCTCTCTCTCTCTCTCTCTCTCTCTCTCTCTCTCTCTCTCTCTCTCGCCGTGGAATAAATCGTGAAATTCTTGAATTTAGGAACAAGTCGCACACTTGAGACAAACTTTGTTTCATAACCAAGAAAAATACACGCGTTTCAATGATACAATAATCAAGTGTTCCATAGTGGTGTGTCTCTCACATTCCACTTTATTAATCGAAATGCATCGAAATTCCAAGTGAAGAAAAGTCTCGATGATCGTAATTGATAAATTATGAAGAAAATTGATGAGAAACTATGTTTGGAAAACGTAGCAGAAAAGATGGTAATAGATTCTATGAGATTCGCAGATTGATAAAAAGACCATGAAAAATGTGTATACACGTTCTACAGAATCGGGGAATCGCGATGGTGATGTTATCACGCAGAAGCAAATTGTTCGATGTCCTGCGAACCTCGCGAAAGGGAAAGAGAAACTTCCTGCGAGTAAATATAAAAAGGTGGGTGACGATTTCCAGAGCGCGGCTAACGTTGGTTCCGAGTCTGCCAATGTTCGTCATCTTCTGAACAAAATCGATACCATGAAGAAATACATCCAGGAGTTGGAAGCCAAACAGCAACGTACGACCACAGCATTGGTATTTATTCGGACATTGGTCGCGGTTTCTCAAAATAACTACGTGGGAAATACAAAGATAAACACTTGGACAGAATTGGTCTCAATAATTAGTTGGCATTATTACAGAACAAGTCAATTGCCAGCCAAACGCTCAGCGACATAAAGGATTTCTATGGGGCACAAACAAGTATAAATAATTGTAAGCAGGAATTAATGAAGCTCACTAGGTTCCTTCAGGATGAGAATAGCTGGTGGATGATTTTGAAAGAACGAGAGATCACCTGCTGTGGTCAGACAATGCCTCATCTTCATGGCTATTTAGATGGAACAGCTGTTACATTAAAATTATCTGAAGAGGGACCAGAGAAAGTATATGCAAATTTCTTTCAAAACATTTTACTTTAAACTCATATATTTAGCAGTGTCAAGCTTTCACAAGATGCTATTACGTTACTCCACTTAACATTTTACGCGTTTAATCATCTGGTTTAGGTGTTACCTGATTTTTCGACCACCCACCAGTCGAGGAAGGGAAAGCCAACGAGTCTAAAAGGGGATGTTCTTGTGAAAGAGAAATGTAAAATTCCACGAAAAGAAACGTTTAAGAGATCATACACGGTATCCAGTTCTGTAACGCCAATAGCGTCTGGTATTCTTCGTGGCTCACGGTTGAAAGAGGAGAAGAGAAAAATCGAGAAAGATGTAGACACGCGGAAGGAGTCGGTAGAAAAAACAAAGAATATCGTGGATTACCAAAAATCGGAGATGCAAGTGAAAGAGAAGCATTCTTCGGCGATGAAAAAGGCGAGGGATAAATACCGTGTAAAGGCGACACATATGGACGAGAAGACGAAAGAGAAGGGTGGTATATTTTATTCGGATAACCGAGGGTAGGGGGTGCATTCAAATTATGTTCCTCAATGAAATTCTTGCTCATTACAGCTCAGGTGCTACCGAAGAATGCATATTTAAATAGAATAAGTCATTTGACATTCGACGATACATCAAAACCAATAGAAACATTTCGCAGTGAAAATGCAGGAAGAAATAAAGTGAATTTTATGAGTTTTAATATCGACCAGCGAAGAAACGTGTAATTTTATACTTTTAGAATTCTTAGATTCACAGATCGAGTTTACTCTTATGTATATCGATATTTATCGACTCTTCAACTTGAATTTATTCTTTCTCATTGCGTCACGTAAATTTTAGTTTTCAGATTCCAAATAGTTCCAACGAAGGTATCTTGTAACAGTAGAGTTTGGCCCATAAAAATTTCAAGACGATTTTACGAAAACTCAAGAGAAAGTTTAAGGGACTGAAGAAAAAATGGAAGAAACTCTGTATAAGTAGGAGCGAGGACAAGGTTATGGTAATAGGAATTTTTCATGTATAAGATCACACTGAATCCATAACCAAAATCATGTTTCACAGTTTGACCAAGATAAAGTAATTATAATAGCGAGATGTTCGGCACCTGAGTTTAATGAAAACTTAAGAACGGGCACGAAAACAATTCTGATATTTAGGGAGCAAGCGATGATCAGATCACCACTCGGTACCCCAAGCGAATCGTCCGCCAGCAGTTCCTCCTGGAGCTCCAACGAAAGTAGTTTTGCGTCGAGTTAGCTCCAGAATGAGAGTGGATGATACGAGGAAGACGAACTATGAGAAAACAGAGAGTAAAGTCATCGACGGATTTCGGCAGCAGAGTCAAAAAGGTCTCGTCCTCAGAAAAAAATGCTGGGATGAATTTTCCAAGAACCGCGTGCGGTCGTAGAGAATGCGGAATCAAATTATCCGAGGAGTCTGTAAGATCTAAGAATTTTTCTTCGCACGAGATTCCTTCAGGATCGGAAACAATATCGACAACGGTGTGTACCAATCTGGAGGACCAGTTTAGTAGTAGGGATCGGTCGAAGTTTCAGAAAAAATTTCAAAGTTTCGGGAGAAGTCTGAGGGAGCGATTACAATTGGCGACGAAACACACGAGAAGAACAGCTACCAAAATGAAACAATTCTGCAGAAGAAGAGTTGTTTCTCGCAAAGGGGGCAAGGGTCATTGGTGCGATTTGAGGGAGTGTACCAGCACATTGAAAAATTGCGACAAACCTGTTTGCAGGAAGAAACGAATCTACTTTGACATTAGGAAAAAGCGAAAGGAGAAGAGATCCTCCGAAGAAATACCTCAAGCCGAGCAGGTAGAAGAAACAATATAAAACAGCGCAAGACCGTTGAGTCTCTATCGTAGATTCGTGTCTTTTCTTACTTTCAGAACGGAGTACACGAGTTTAAGGTAGTCAATCTTCACGAGGATGAGGGAACATCGACGTCCGATGAGAAGAAAATCAGCTTCACCGTATGTCAAAATCCCCCGTGTGAAAAAACTCGAAGAACTTTCATGATGAACTTTGGATTTCTCAAGCGAATAAGAAAGTTTCAGAAAAGGGTGAAATTCAAGAGACAGAAGAAACAACGTGGTGAGAGAAACTCGGAAATACCCAGGGTGGTATCGGAAGGTAGAGACAATACCTGCGAGTGTTCCGACAGTTCCGGTGGTCCGTCAAGAGGCAGTAGACGCAGGAGGTGTTACTGCCTGGAAGAGGATTGATCGAGAGTTGGAAAGTTGTAGTTGTTCAAAAATAAAGGAAAAGTAAAGCGAGAGAAAATTGAACGATTAAAAGCACTCGTCGCTCTCCATGAAAATTCAATCTAAATCAAGAGGAGAGGGAGGGAAGGATATTAGGGGTATAGATGAAGAAGGTTATCAAGGCTCGTTAGAGAAAGGGACGACGACCATTTGATTTCACGTAGGTTCATCGTATTTCTACGATCTATTATCACGTCGTAAGGCTTTATAGATCCATTCGCGGTGCCTCGGGCGACTCATGTGCCTGGACTTGTAATAGCCCCATGTTCTAATGTTAACGTCGTTCGTCTTGATTGCTCTTTGCCATTTGATGATTTGCGCGACGAGTTGGCTGCTTGGCAAAATAAATAAAAGCCCGGCCAAGATTGCTCGGTGCGTTCTGCTCGTTGGGTTACGTGGGCGCTAAGTAGCGATATATCACGCACCGCTATTCAGAGGCAAATCGACTTTTATTGCTTTATAGCACTTGTAAGCCTGGCTGCGTCCCGGGATCCCAGCCACACGTGTAATCTGGATGTAGCAGCAGCTCGTTATTACGGCTTCTCCATTCAGCTCCGAGATCCTTTTAGCATCCGCTGGGACCACACCGCTCGCGCGCGCGCACGAACCCACTCTCGGCTCCCAGTAGAAAATCATCCCTTTTCTCCGACCTTTCCGAAAATCCCTTCACAATCGGATCAAAAATCTTTCGCATGCGCCAACCCCGCTTTTCTTCCGGGCGATTCTTCATTACTGTCAATTTTCTCAGTACTATTTGCTCGGCGAAGGACAGGTAAAGAATTTCGTAAAAAGGCAAAGGGGAGGAGCGTGGCACGTATGAAATTCGCGGACGATACGACCTCCTCCTCCTCCTCCTTTCTTTATTGACTGATTGAATAATACATGCAACCAAATAGTGGATGGCTATGGAACGTGACACGCGATGCCCATGACGCCTGTCACGTCGCCCGGGTTACATGTCAGCGTTTTGACGAGTTGTTTAGGCCAACCGATTTATCGACCAGGATACCAATTCACGTACGCGTACAGCCGGGGACAGAAATGAAGTTTTTCTGACGAAACTAGAGGAACTGATAGGCTACACTCAATGGTCTCCCACAACGCATTCATATCTGTCCCTGATCGTATACCCACGTAACATACGTACACGCATCCTCCTCCACTCTCGAGCAATTTACAGATCTACGATCTTTCAGTTCAAATGCAACACACATGAATCATTGATTGGAGTATAATTGAGAATGAAATATCGTAGTTCGTAACTCGTGCCTCGTTGCGATTTGCTAAAATTCAAATAGTCTTAGGACTCCGGGCGCTTTAGTCCCTCCCACCGTAACCTTGTAACCTCTAGGTGCAGCTAAATCGCGACTCGACTGCCACTCCCGGAAGGTTTTCACACACCTACACCCTCACGCATACGCATGCACATGCCTTATTACTCGAGGAATCGAAAATAAGATGCTGCGCGTGTTCCGAAACCGGTCGACAGTCGGAGTAATTAACCTCCCGAATGGCGTGTTTCTTCCACTTAATTTGCCAGTTGTCCGAGGCGAGACTGACGTCTTAAAAGATTCTTAAGACAGCATTACAGCGCTGTTTCGTCCAGCTCATTAAAAGTCTGATCGATAATGCCATGGAAAAATTTTGACAACTTGTTAAGCGGAAAAAACAGTAGGGGTTGGGGAGGGGGGGTACCCCTCGCAAGATCATCGAGGACTCGCGTTTTCTCGGGGGAGGGATTTTGGACGGGAGAGAAAGAGGCGTGAAGGGGAGGGAGCTGGCTAGAGAGGAGGAGAAGAGAAGAGAAGAGAAGAGAAAGAAAGAAAGAAAGAAATAAAGAGTGAAATGGGTTCTGTTGGTCTGTCGAGGCACAGTGGTGTGTGGTAGTGAAGTAGTGGACTACTCGGCATAAATCACAATGAAACGCAACGCACGGCTCATTATACTTGCAGGCCCTCGTGTAATTGCGGCGGGCGTGTCCCGCGTGTATTTCGACGCACGTGTATTACGCAATTACGCGTTTGCGGCCACGGCCGAGCGCCGATGCTCTCGTGTTCCTAACTCGTTTCGGTATTTCCAGGGAGTTGGTTGGTTGGCTGGTTGGTTGGCTGGCTGGCTGGCTGGCTGGCTAGCCTGGCTGACTGGCTCCTCGATTCTCCGCGGCTTTTTGTTTACCTTCGCGACCGGAACAGAAAATTAACCGGAAGTAGCCGAACCACAGGCAGATTAAAAGCCACTTTAGTTGGCATGTTCATGGAAATTGGCTCTCCCCTCGCTGCATTTTTCCGCTGGCGGAGAACGGTACGGCGGTGCATATGCCATGGTAATTTAACAGTTGCCGAGAATGAAAGAGAGAGAGAGAGACGGATACTCGCGGACTCGTTTGGCCGCGGCCCGAAACTCCAACGAGATGTCGCGTGATCTCTCTTACCATGATTATCGCGTAGTACCGCATACGCGATGATGGGACACCGAGAGTATATCAAACAGTATGTCACTGAAAACTTGTCACACTTTTCGAATCAAAGTTCTAGCTCTCTCCTCCCTTAGCGGAGCTATAAAAATTTCTAGAAATTTTGCTCGTGGGGCGTGATTGTTGCTAAAATCGACACTGGGCGGCTTGTAAATTCAGGACGACCCGAAGAAGCAAGATTGCTGCGGTGAAAACACGCAAACCGCAACCCTTGCTTTGCGTTTTACGGCGCACGATCCTCCAGAGATCGGCTGAATATTTAGCAAACCGCTCGCTGCGAATGATACTACTCCCAGCTAATTTCGAAGCATAATTAATTGCCGCCGCAAACGACATCGCGAGGCCCGCTCATGGGGAATTATCATAAAATATCTTCCGCCATGAATAAATGCATTAACGAGAGCACGCAGGGATGTGCCGGGTGCACCGTTCCAAATTTATTCTTCGTTCCATCGCTAACTCATTCCCCTCTCTTTTCTCTTCTTTTTTCTTCCGATGTCCTTTCGACCGACTCATCCCTCATTTTCTCTCGGGAAACCGCGATTGAACCGCGAACCGTGAACCAGAGAGTCCAGAGTTTTCCATGGACTTTGGCGCACAATCCCGTTGGCTCCTCGCGGCGCTTTCCAGTTTCCATAGATTTTTGTAACGGGGTACCACCACCCCCCCAATCCTCGGTCCTTGTTAACGTCCGCTGCTCGAATGAGATTCCCCGATCCCCGCTGCGCGCTCGTGTATCCCGGGGAACTGTCATCGTGGAGCTGAATCCCGTGCGTGTACCCGAGGCACTCGTGGCGTGTTGCTTGTAAAAGCAAGTATCAAGTTGACAGGGACAAGTGCGTGCGTGTGCGCGGCTAATAGAAACACCTTGAAAAAAGCTGGGGAGGACGCGTGTGTGCGCGCCCCGAGGTTCGAGGGGGAGGGCGCGAGATGCAGGGGTCTCATGGTGGTTTCCACACGCATAATCACCTGTCTCGTCCATCATAAGGCCTGGAGTTGGCTGGCCGGCTAGTCGCTCACCCGCTTATCCGCTCGTCCGCTTGTCCGCTCGCTCGCTCGCTCGCTCGTCCGCTCGTCCGCTCGGCCAGATGTAATATGCTGAGCCCACGCAAAACCCGTCCGACATCCCAACGTTTCAACACACGCCTACGATCGGTCGGCTCGCTTTCAAAATGTCGTAAGTCAAATTGCCCGGAGTGCACCGTTTCATCATCCGGACACGGCGCGCGGGTGTACGCGCGAGGGTTGACCAAAAGCTCCGGAACCCCGCGAGGTTCCATCGATCGCTGGCTCGAAGGACAGTCGGTCCTCCGCCACGAGATCAGATTTCTCTCTCTTCCCTCACAGAGATTTGCATTCCCACGCGTCTACCCGCCCCCTCCCCCCACGCGAAATTCGTAAGTTTCGAGGAGGATGAATCGACGCGCGTCTATTTCCTCCAGGGTGACCGGCAAGGTGCAATTTGTATTTTTCTTCGCGCGTCCAGGTATCTGGGAAGATTGGCTGACACGAATCGATCCCAATCTCGATCCTTCGCAGGTTCCAGCCGACGTGAGTTGATGCGACGTACGCGACGAGAGGAGAGAAGAGGAGAGGCGAGAGAGATCTCGCGATGGACATCTCGCGTGGATCGTTAATGCCTGTCTGTCAAGCTGTCGCGTCACGTGTGCGCCTCTTCCTCACGTCTTTCTCCCAAACTCGAAACGCCCAAGGACTCGCAACGCGAGGATCAATCGATTCCATTCAATTCTCTCCCACTCCCTTCGCTCATCTTTTTATTGGAATTCAATATTATGAATCAATTAGCGCGTATTCAACCAAATTCTCCTGCCACCCTCTTGTACTCTCTTTCCATCTTCATCTCGGACGACGTCTAGCCATTGACGCCACGTTCTATCCATTTATATCGGAGACTGTAATTATTCATGGGAGGAAACCCGCGTCCCTGCGACGTATGGGAAAAGAGAAGGGAATTTTTACGAGACGACAGACGCAGGCTCGATTCGACAAGTGAGATTATTATTCCGTATATCCCCTCCTCCTACTCCTCCTCCTTCTTCTTATACTTCGTCCCGAATTAATTAGCTCGAGTGTATTTTATTCAGAATGCAAGTTTCTTTAGGATAATTAAAATATCTCGGATGTCTTTTTGAATGACTCGGATGATTTCGCCGCTTTTAATTCTGATCCTCCAATGAAGAAGTAGAACACTTTTGATATTATTTCTGATTCTCCCGAGGCAGAGAGAGGAGGAGGAGGAGGAGGAGGAGGAGTAGGAGAAGAAGAGGAAGAACAAGTCGCGGGAATTCATCCCTCTCGTGCAAGCTTACTATGAGGGTATGCACGCCGCCATTTTTGGTCGTTTCGTTAATTAATCTCGAGTGCCTAGCGTGAAAGCCATTACTTTTTGTCGCCGTGCGCCTTCAGCTAATTTCATCAGGAGTGGACTACTACTCCTTCGAAGCATGGCTGCCCTTTGCACGCGAGCCTCCTTTACCTATACCTCCCTCTCCCTTGATTCTACTCTCTCTCTCTCTCTCTCTCTCTCTCTCAATATCCTTCTCTTCCTGCTTCCTCCACTATTTTACGTACTCGACTATACGCGCGCGTTCTTTCATTTCCGTTCCTCGGACCCTTTTTATACCCATCCTCCTTATAATCCAATCAAATTTATTTTCTTCCGTTCTTTCTCGAGCACCTATTTCATTAATTTCAACATTCCGTTCCAGCGCGTACTCTCTCCCGTCGAGAACTCGTCGCGATATAATCTGCCTCGAGGTTTATCCTCGCAGTCTTTCCTCGCCAATCATTTAGCTCGAGTTCCGATTAGGTTACGACGTCCTTATCCTTCGTCAAATGGATTTATACAATTTCGTGGATATTTTCATACCTCTTCGCTCAGAAATTCAGAGAGACAACTCACTCGTTGCAACAATCACGTTCGTAAAAAGTGCGCGTTTGTAATAATTACAAGTGCGGTTGGGTTACAGCCGCTCGCTGATCCACCAGAGATGCTGCAAATTAGGAATTAGGATATTCGGGCCCCGAGGGCTGTCCAGGAACGGGTTAGACGAACGAGGTTCGCGCTAGCATTTTTTACTCCCGTAGAATTCGCTCGATAAAAAGCCGCATAGCTTTTAGGAGTCTCCCCGAATAGGAGCGCAAAGGTCCATGCGATTATTTGCGTGATGCCAATCGTAAATCACTTACTATCATCGGAATCATTAATTAGCGGCGTTATTAGTTTGCTCCACGGTGAATTATCGGCGTATCGCGCGCGTCGCTCTCGATGATTTGCATGGAAACACGCGCGCTGCTGGAAACGAGGGTACGCGCGCGCCCCAGGAATCGCTGGCCGATAACTTGGATAACACGCGGACAATGTAGCGCGAAGATGATTCCGGGGCCCAAAATGGTTCCCCATCCGACGGCCGGCAACTTTAAAGATGGCGCGCGCGCTCACGGATTTTGTCGATGTCGGTGTCGGTGCCAGCCGATTTGCCAGCCCTCTCCACTTTGCCAATTACATTTGGGGATTAATTTTGCAGGGCCCGGCAAACAGGACGCGCTCGCGCGTAATAACGGGCGAGAAAAGTGCGCAAAGTACCTCGCGCTCGGCGCAAAATTCGGAGTTAACGAACCTCGACGAACCTGCCGACACACTTGCGTTGCGCAACAGACGCGGAGAGCCAGACAAGCGTTTGAGCGTGTGCGTGCGTTATACGTTATGCGTTAACGCGCAGAACAAGGTAGATGGGCCCAGGGAGGAGGTGCCGTCAAGTCGATGTCATGTTTTCCGCGGCTAATTCATTCGGCCAGCAAGAAAACATCGGTGCGAGTTCAAGTTCCTACGCACGTCCCTCTCCTCTTCCACCTCTTCCTCGTTCTCCCTTTCTTTCTAGAGGTTTTTCATGGAACGCCTCCGCCCTTTGTACAATCTCGTCGGGAAACTCGCTAGTTTTTCCAATTTCCACCCAAGTTGAATCTGCCGGAAGGACGCGCTACCACTGCACTTTCATGTTTTTCCGGATCTTTTGTCGGCGATCCGATGCGCGAGCAACGAACCAGAATTCTCTCTCTCTCTCTATCTCTCTCTCTCTCTCTCTCTCTTCACCATTAAAGATTCAACGTGTGCGCGTGTGTGCGCGCGCGTTGAAAAGTCTTTACACACTCCACTCTTTGTCTAACTGAAAACATCCGGTCGTACAACGTAATTTACTTGTTTTCGTACACACGTTAAAAATAAGTGGATACATGAACGGACTTAATTTGTACTGAATTATGGTACGCCTTTATTCATCGGGTTAAGCATAATGCGGCTTCTTGCGCTATAGGAAATTATACGGACACTAATGGATGGACGCGAAAGTGTTAAAGCATTTTCCTCGAGCAGTTGGAGCGATTCGAGCGACACGAACGACGACGAATATTTTCCAGCGTTTACGCAAAAGACAGTGCTGCAAAGAGCAAATGAATACAAATAACTCGACGAGAGTGTGGCTGAGATGATTAATCGACGATGCAGCGGGACACGTGTGAAGGTGGTGGTGGTGGTCTATTCCTATTTATCGCGATCGTTCGATAACAGCCGTTTCGTTTAATTGGGTCAATCAGGCTAATGCAGCGCGCGAGCCTTTCCTACTCAGTCGTCGAACGTTGGTAGAGAGAGAGAGAGAGAGAGAGAGAGAATGTGGGTAGCGGAATCCGGGTTTTCTGGCCGGGGGAAGCTTGGCCGCTGAGAAATGCACCTGGGTGACTTTTGCGGCGAGGGTATCGTCGGGGGCCTGATTCGAATCAAAGATTCCGATCACGCGCGGGATAATCATTTCTGCGGTGCGTGCGAGCACGCCGGACAGCCAGCGCTTGCCTTATCCGTACAAAGTAGCACGATAAAACAATTATATCGTTCCATCGTAATTCCAGTGGCGAGGCACCGTGCCCATTGAGATCGCATCAAAATGTGGAACTTGGCAAATGATCACGTTCGCCTAAGCTAGCAGCACCGCCGGCAACGATAGACCAGCAACAAAAATTATACAGGAATTAAGTGTTAATTACGTGCTAATTTAGTGCTCTACTCGGAAATTTAGTAGCGGTCTTGCGCTTCTCGAGAAATCGCTGAAACGGCCTGGCTGTGCCAAGGCTCGAACTGGTTATCGCGCGCGCGCCTAAACCCTCTCCGGACATTTTCCGAATTTTCCAAACGCCAACTTTTTCCTTGGAACGCTATTCGCGTGATTTCGCACCGAAGCAGTTCACCGAAGTCGGAGGAGAGTCGGCTTGCTCTCTTAATCAAACGTGACGAGAGAGAAAAAGAACGGTATTTTTTTTAATACAGCGTTTCGAGACTCGCGCGCACCACCATAAGTATAAGTATAAGTATGAAAGAGCGGAGAAAGGCGTTCTCGACTATGGGGCAGGCTCGATCTATGAAACGACGCCATTGGAAGGAGGAGATTCCAGAGGGTTTCCTGGTATATAGTCTTATGGCAAACGGCAGATGTGCCATGGCCTTCTATCTTCCCTCTCGTTTTCCTTCCACTTTTTCTCCTCTTCGTCCCCTCCCCTTCCACGAGCCTCTCATCTCATTTTTTTCCCCTCCAATCTTTCTTCTATCTCTCCATCGTTCTTCCATCAGCAGGCCTCCTCCGGCATCTCCCTTTCTCTTTTACGAACTCATCGGGCCGCAGGCCCGTATTTACCATAAGGCGAGTTACATCGGCGAATAACCAAGCGACATTCAGGCATTCCTCGGCTTTCTAATGCCGGAGGAACATTATTCGAGGAGTTTAACGGCGATAAATAGACGCGATGGCAGAACAGTCTCACGCGTGCGAGATAACATGATTCATCCGCTTTGCTGCTTTGCTGAAGCGGGGGCAAGAGGGAGTGGGAGGGAATTAGTGTTCCAGAGGACGCAGCAGGTTGGCTCATTCATAAACGTCAGGAATGCTTAAGAAAGCGATACTCCGTGATCGGAATCGAGTCGATTGGAGAGGCCAGACCATAATGTGGAATACATAAAATTCTATTGAATAGGAGACTTTAATTCTCACTGGCTTCGAGGAGCCGACGCGCCATTTGCCCGACGGTTAATTTAGGAGCGAGAGAAAAGGATGCGCGCGGTCTCCTCGGTCCCTGCATGGCGTCCCCGTATCCCACGGGGCAACCACACAAAAGGAAATAATTACCTTTCCCTGTGCCGTTCCTCTGCCTTTCCCGACACGATGGCCAGATAGCTACGAAGCCTCGCGTCAGAATGGTCAGGTAGGATCATTGCCGAAATCAGCGATCGATAATAATCGATAATAACTCCATTTATCGATGTAGGAGGAGTGCGCATCGATCGGATTTTAGGTTCTCGCATCTATGAAAATTCTCAAGTTTCGAAATTTCAACAGAGCCACGACTACGCGCGCGCGCGCGTCCGACGATCGCCCAGGTCCTTGAGAGACCCTGGAAATTTCTGGGCTTGCCCCCGGTGGAAGGTATACCTTTGGAGCAAAAAAATGGGCGGCGCCTTGGAAGTGGCGAGGTGATCTAGGCTCGGGCCAAAACCAGCCGAGCGAGGCTGGGCCTTAAGTCCGGCGGGTCTTACCCCCTCTCGCTGCACGCAAACCCCCACCTCCTGCAATCCTGGAACCGAGTAGGAGGGCAGAGGAGATGGGGCTAGGACCAGCGGCTGGCCATCCGTAGCCCGCGTGGCTGCTCGGAACGTCCTGAGTTGCGACGAGGATTCGCTCGCATGGAAGATCCTTCGTCCTGTCGTCAAAGATGTCGTGTCTCGATAAAGCTATAAGCTTCTAACGCGCACTCGCGCTAATAATCCGTGAAAAATGGCACCCTAATGATTTCGCGGAACGAGCCAATTCGGAGTCTGGCCCATTCCCTTCTTCCCCCCGTGCTATTTCCCGTCATATTTTAAACCTCTCTTCCTGGAAACGCTCGGAGCCGCGCATTATTTACGAACCCCCGCGAGAAGCTAATAACGCTCTTCCCCCGTATGATTCCAAGAGAGGATCCTGCTCCTCTTCCCTTATCGGAATGCACGCGAGAGACTGTAGCGCTGCAAAAAGGCCAACGACACGGGGCGGCTAGTCCACACTTTTAAGAAAATGGAAAAACTCGAATTTGGGATATCCACGCGAAAGAGATCGGAAATTTCGCTGCCTCGGCCGCGGAGGACGCACGAGGAATTCCGCGTCGTCAACTTGCACATATTAATCACGCACCTCCTCCTCTTCCTCTCTCTCCGCACGGAAATTTCAACACTCGGAAGCTGACGTATCGGCAAATTAATCTAAGGCACGATTGCATCTGGCGTTACTGCGGCGAGGCATCAGTCTCGCGAGCTTTTTACCACTTTTCTTTCTCGATTTCCTACGTAATAGGAAACGTGGCGTGTGCAGCCTCGGAGATTGCGGGGAATGCGCGAATATCGAGAGCGGTAGGAGTGTGGCGGTAGCTGCAAGAGTATCAATGCAGCAGCGCCAGCAGCATCAGCATCGGCAGAAGCAGAAGCAGGAGCAGAAGCAGAAGCAGAAGCAGAAGCGGTAGCAGGAGAAAGGGTTCCGGGCAAGTAAAAGAAAAGGAAGAAGAAGAGCAGCGCGAGTTTGCGAGTGAGTCGAGTTAGCGTTGGGACGATCGTGTCTCGCGGTGACGCTGGTGCTGGGCCTCCGTATCGGGCGGGTGCCTCCCTCTCGCCCTTGCCCCCGCTCTCACCCTCGCCCCCATCTCGGATCGGTCGGATGTCACAACGGGGAGCCCTTTGGCATAGCGTGCGAGGAAATGAGCGAACCTGGGACGAGCGTGGCTGGAAAGAGGAGCAAGGGAGAGTCGGGAAAGAAATAGAGAAAAAGAGAGAGAGGAAGATAGAGAAAAGTGATTGTGGCGGCGGCACAAGATGCAGGGAACCGATGCAGGGAGTATAGTGAATTTCGTCTTGGGTGGTCCAGAAGCGGCAGCAGGCCCTGTCGGATCCCCGCGCCGCGCGCACCACCTCATCGGGGCCCTACCCTTCCTACTCTTTTACTCTTGCTCTCTCTCTCTCTCTCTCTCTCTCTCTCTCTCTCTCTCTTTCTATGCTTACCCTACTCTCTACCCGATTTCGCTCCACTCCACGCTATCCCGCGAGATGCGATAGGACTCCCACCCCACACTCTACGGCAAACCAGCCACCGCGGGAGCCACGTCCGTAAAGGAACCACTCCTGCCTTGCCTGCCTTTCCTTCCTTGCCTTCTTTGCCTTCCTTGCCTTCCTTACCTTCATTGCCTTGCCTGTTTCTTGCCTGCTTCTACCTTAACGTGCCACTAGCGAGCAGCGACCGAGACGAGACGACCTGCCGAGCTCATTTATATGCCTGTAATTAGGTAGTCACCCCTAATCTCTCTTCTCTTCTCTTCTCTTCTCTTCCCTTCCCTTCTCTCCTCTCCCCTCATCCCTGCCGTTCCCCTAATTCTCCTTCTTTTCCCTTCTCTCTCTTTTCTTATCGAACGTCTAGACGCCGAAACCTCTGTTCGTCCGTCATCCTAACGATCCTCCTTTTTTTGCCGCAGAGAAAAATCTCGTCTTTCTCCATTTTTTTTTTTTTTTTTCAACTCTTGCGTCACTTGACTTATCGTCTCTACTAGCGGCGGTGAAAAATGCGATTGGCCGAAGGACGGCGACGATGGAACGATGAAGAGAGCGAAATAAGGGGAGGCGGAGGGGAAGGGTGATCCGTGAGAAATGTATTTTTCTAGCCATTTCGCGAGCTTGCGAATAAAAAGAATTTCATCTGACTGGGACGTGTAAAAAGGGGATAAAAAGAGATGCGTCGCGCGATAAGTTTGGACAAACGAATCGCAGAAGAGATGCGAGATGGGAAACTGCGCGATATCTCTGCGTTTGTTCTCGCGCTCGCTAGTTGGACGGTGATAATTTACGACGGCCCCTCTTGTCGGATTAATAGAGGGTTAATTTAGGCGAGTGGCTCCACGAGGTCTGTTATCTCCCACGCAGTATTTGCTCAGCTCATCCCGAATTGCGCCTATCTCCCCATCGGCCAAATAATTATTGCTGCCAACGATCGTCACGCTCGTGGCTGTGAATTTTGAGTCCTCGCCGAGGCGTGTAATAGTCCCACGGGCGTTACACGCCTCTTTTCCTCCCGCGTGACCGCCGTTCCTTTGTTTCCCCGCCATTTTCCCCGGCCCGCCCCGCGCAGCCCTCGTAGACGGAGAGGATCGAAATCCGTCGTCGAAATCCAACGACGAGTGGCCCGCGCCATTTCTCCGCGCGTTGCTGTGGTTTCTGCGCCGCGGATGATCCTCCTGTGCCGAATCGCGGAGGCGCGTGAAAAGGCCGCGGACGTGAAATTACGAAGGGAACGGCCGCCACTCGTCCACTTGCCGCACGGAGCGTAATAACCGCTTCTAATCGATGATTAGAAGCAGCTACTGGACGCGTCGCTACCGCATCCTGATACATGCCGTGGTTTACCCACCAAGAAGCCAATCTCGGGAGAGCCCTCCTTATGCAAAATTGCAGCTGCACCCTGGTGACACTAGCGTGGACCATCGCCGCTCTCCTGGATGCATCGTTGCACGCAGCGCGTGTCTCATCCTTCTCGAAGAAACGACGATCCTCCCAATAGTTTTCAATTAGTACACGCGCTATAAACTTAATCGTCCCTCTTCTTCTCGCCTGAACTTTTTCTCACCCGGTCGACTCGCGCGATTCATTAGAAAACACGGAGGAAGGGAGAAGCTGAATTTCATTTCTCCGCTTAATTAGCCAACAACGCCGAGGACTCGCGTGTTCGCCCAACATCAAACACTCGGGGTTTCTAGCGGCGTCCGCTCCGCGCGCATTGAGAAAAAGATCCTCGGTGCTCGAGATAAGATTAGCTGTTACGATTTCCCTCCTTCCGTACTTGATATTCTTAGCGCGCAAAATCTTATTTCGATTCTTAAATCGAATCGAGAGAGAGAGAGAGAGAGAGGGTGCGTTGGAGAGGGCAAGGTGAGAACCTCGCGAGACAGCGCAAATTCTTTCGCCGAGAGGAGGAGTAGTTGGCCAGAAGACAAACAAGTTGGCATGATAAATTTTTAATAAGAGGATATTAAGTGATTTAAGAGGGTTATTTCAATTCGTCGGTCATTAGGAGAAGAAGGCCGCGAGAGGGAGAGAGACTTCCGCAATGCTAACGGAGAGTTTTAGCTCGTATAGTTGAGAATGCGTATGATAATTACGCGAGGCATCGAATCGCTCAATGTCATCGGGGGTTATTAATAAAGACGCCAGTCCCGAGCGGCGTCCATCCAATCTACGACAGGATCGGTCCCGATGCCTGGACTTGGCTCCCCTGACTCTCCCCCGGTACCCTCGGCCCGCGATAATTACTCATCCGGACGTTAATGCACGCGCGTATTAATTAGTTCGAATCAACAACGTCGGCGCTAGCGCATTGATAGGTCGTCGGTCGACCTGGAGGAATTCTTTGCTCATTCGCTTCTTTGCCTCTTCTCTTCGCTTTCCTCCGGATAGCCTTTCCGATAGGCCTTTAATAATACCAACCACCACCACTGCTGCTGCTGCTGCTCTACTACTATGCAACACCGCCACATTTTTTCCTTCCACGTACGCGCTCCGATCATTTCGTCCCTAATGAAATTGAACCGCTTAATGACTCGGACAATAAAACCTGACAGCTGAAAACTGTTACCTATCCAGTCATTAGTGTTAAATGAATGCTTAGCTTCTCATAATTATTAGTCTCCTTGAAAGGGGTTCTTGTGCCGATGCCGTCCGCGAGTCCGTCCATTCCCTTTGTGAATGTAAATTAATAATGGACGGTTCTCTCCTCGAGCGAATCCTCTTCCGTTCCGTTAATGTTCCGCGCGACCGGGTATCATCGATGCTACAAATGCCCCTATCGATTTTTCCCAATTTTCCTCCCCCGCCGCTACATCGTTTCGCGCAACGACGATCAACCATTCTATGCATTTATCTCGTCATTTTTCGATCTTTCATTCGCAATGTAATTGACTCCCGTTAGTGGTCTTTTCATTCCACCCCCCGTTTACCCACCTCGTTACATCGTGAGTAATTTCAGCGCATGATTACCGATCGCTCCAAATGCGGCGAGCCGCGCAAGCACGTTAATTGCTAAAAAGGAAAAGGAGGAGGAGGAGGTGGAGGAGAGAGAGAAGATTAACAATTCCAGTGAATATGATTGCGCGTTAAACGCGAGACCTGTCGCTGCGTTTCCTTCCTTGATTTCGGTCCCATCCCACTGTCCACCACACTACTTGGACCAGCGCTGCTGCTGCTGGGTCAGTATTAAATTTCGTTTAATGCGGGAGCGTAACGTTGACGTCGATCGTTAATCGTAATGCCCTGGTTAAAATATTTCGGACTCGGATGCTTTTTAATTTCATTAGCGTGCTCCGACCGAAAGCGGGTTACTAATCTTCCGTCGTTAAGCGCAATAATACTTTGCAGGGAGTCGCGAGAGAGCTGGATGCCGCGCATTTCCCAGTGTCGACCTGCTCCCGGGAATTTCGCTCGGGAGGATCGCTCGCCGATAAGCCGAGAGTTTTTTCCCCTTCGCTTTAACGGTGTATAATAGCGACAACGATTACGCAATTTGCTACGTTCCAATTCTTTGCGGAGCAGCGAAATTATTTGTAGCAGCGCGATATCGAAGGAAAGAAAGAAATCCCGCGGAGGTCTCCTTGGGAATTGCCGTTACTTATCCTTTTTTTTTTCTTCTTTCTTTTTTCTTCTTTTGGCCCAATTTCCTACGTTTGCTTAAGGAACTCGCGCAAAAATAACTTCTGGCTATTATTTTATCAAGATCAAGAGGAAGTTTCCTCGGATTCCGCGGATCGATCGTTCTCGCCGAGTCTGCCGGACCCTGGTGGTGGCATTGACGATGCGCTTCTCGCGTTTCCTATTTTCTTCGTGGAAAAACGTTAAAACCACTCGAGTGATTTTCGGAAACGTTCCGCCGTTCCTCGGCGGAATGAAAGAATTTCAGTGCCAGCAGCTCTTTTATTACTATTTTCGAGAATATCCCTGGGGCCCGTGTTATGCCCGAGCCCCGGATCGTATTTTGGCGAGTTGTTCGGCCTGCAAATCAAGCTGATTAGTATTTTATGGCATCGGGGGATCCTGGCGGCCGAGAGTCCGGATGGATTTGGGGACAGCAGTCTCACGGCGTGCAGGCTCGTTTGCGGGAGATTATGGGACGCCGCGGAGAACGGGGTGGCAAGATTTTATCCCGGTCTTAAGCGGGCACAACAAATGCCGTGGCACGTTCGATCAACCGAGACTGCGACGACGACGTCGTCGTGTCCGTGCCCCGCTGCTGGTGGCTCGCCTCGAAACTTTGGCTAAATTTGCATTTCCAGCCTATTCTCCCCTCTAAAACTCTCCCTGGAAATGGATCGATCTAATCTGAAATCCTCGGCTTTTCGACTACCTTGACCTTTGACCCGGGCTCCCGTCTCGGTACAAGTAAGTTTTCCTCTCTGCGAGGAGAGACTTTTTTCCCGCTCTTCTCATTTTCATGCGACTCGAACGTTTCCCCGAAGAAAGCCCGAATAAGGCAATACTGCCTGCTGCATCAACCCTCTCCCTGTACTTCTCAAGGGAGTAAAAAGCTACGGAATTGCTCGAAAAAGTAGCGATGCGCATTTTTGCGCGGAAAAGAGAGAGAGAGAGAGAGAGAGAACGGGGGAAAGGGGCAAAGGCCGCGCCTGCAGAGATCGGCTGACAAAGAGAAGGCGCGATGGCATTTTTGAGTAGCCAAGTACTAAATAAAACATCACTCGGCGAAGGGAGGCCGATCACCGGTCGGAAAGGGGCTGTAGTGGGGGTCGGAGTCCAGGAAGGGCAGGATAGATCGTTAGTACGTCTGACATGTACCTTGGTGTACACGAGATCTCTCCCTTCCCTCTGGCTCCCTGGTAAAAGGTAGCGCAGGAACAGAGGGAAAGGGTGGGTCCCCGGTCCCCCCCTGATTCTCTCGGTCGTTGTCTTTGTCTCTATCATCAAAGTCGTCGTTGTCGTCGTTGTTACCCTCCCCTCTTTCGTCATCGTCATCGTCGTGGTCTTCTTGCGTCGGTACCACAGCCGCCATGGCCGGGGCCCACGGTGATAGAGAAGCAAACCGCAGGGGCGTCCATCACTGTCGTCGGCTACGACCTGCTCGACACACACACGGGGTATTCGCTTCGACGAGCCGACGAGAAAAATTCTCGAGAGCACGAGGCGAAGCTGACTCGCTGCTACGTAAAACCTGAGGGGGCAGTCGCAACGAGCAAGAGGAAGAGGAAGAGAGAGCGAGAGAGAGAGAGAGAGAGAGACAGTAGCCCCAGAGTAAGGATTCCTCAAGAGATGCATTTCGCATACCACAACCTTGTTCGTCCGATGTTTACAGGACTCGCGCTGTACCTCTGCTGCCCCCTTTCCCCGGATCTCTATTTGCGCGAAAAAACTGCCAGAGCTCCGGCTGAGGAATCGAGAAGAAGCGCTGCTGGACCATTTCGCATAATCGGCATCGGCTGGATCGCCACCGTAAAGCCGCTACACGCTCGACGATCGTCGCACTCGCCCCGATTTTCCTTAGCGAACAGGGAGAAAACGCGCGAATTTTAATGACGAGCGATCCATGGACGCGGGTCCAAACGATTTCTCTTCTCGCTCCTTTTCAGGACTTTTGTCTCTGTCCCCCGTTTATCGCGGTCCTCGGCTGCCGCCAGATACGATCTATCGATTCGACTTCCTGCGTTCAAAGACGAAAATAGCGAACGAGAGAGAGAGAGAGAGAGCGAGCGCGACTACTAGATCGGTCCAGCAGATATTGGGGAAAAAACGGTTTCTCGCTTGCGCCACGGCCATTTGAATAACACGATACACGTCCGAGGCTCCCGTGGGGATCGGTTGACGCGTCGACCGATCGGGAATGTCAATTCCATACGGTCCGGGCATTCGTTCTCCTCGGTATCGATATCGATTTGTCCCCGACGGAAATGGTCCTCCCGTGGAAAGGAAAAGAAGAGAGGAGAAGGGAAAGTAAACTCGTGTCTTCCCAGCGGAAATCCTTGGGATATTCGTCCGTTTGTGCCGCTAAAGAGCGCGTGGCACTTTGCACTTTCGTTAAATCGGATGGCGTGGCCGAGAGGCAGGAGCAAAAAGATTTTAAAGGGAATATGAGTAACGAGGCGCGACTGAACGGATATCATTGTCATGGGAACCGGTATCGATTGTCCAGGGGGAGGCGAGCGCGCTACCTCGCGATATACGTTGGGAGAAATATGCGCGGCCTCCCTCCCCCGCTTCTTGGCGAAACGCGCGCGGCAATCCGATCTCCGATACTTCCCTCCGATATCCGAGACCGAGAGAGCAGCGAATCAACTCGACCAACCAACCAACGATTTTTCGGAAGCACCCACAGCTTTTCTAGTCGCGATTCGCCGATCGGCTTTTTGATGCGCGTGTGTGCGTAAATTCTTGACAAAATAATCGTCGCATTAACATTTGCCACATCTCGTGGCACGTTAACAATTTATCACGCGCTAATCACATTTGCATATCGTCGACTCATTAAGACAGTTATAAAATGCCGGAACTCGTGTCGTGTGGCACAATACCGATTTATAAACATAAGGATAAGGTCCCTGCTGCTGGTAAAAGAGGCCGATTTACACGAGTTTCCTGCCGCGGCGCGTAATTGTGTTCCACAAACAAGTCTTTCCTCGCTTTTTTCACTCTCCTCCACGAGATCCGGAGGCTTACTGTGGAGGTGGAAGGTAGACGGCGGGTGGCGCGAAGGGGTGGAACTTAAGATTCATTAGGTTTCCGTAAGCCACCCTAGGCTCTCCCTCGAAAGAAATCAATTCATCGCTCGGAATAAAAGATAAGGCGCGCGGAGGGTCGGTCCGGGGCTAATGTATCAATCATTCTGTTTGCGTAACCTCTGACACGCGTTTCTCGGCCGTTCACCGACAGACGGGGGGAGGCCGAGGGCCTTCCTGTAGTTGCGTGTGAGGAGCCAGCGGAAGGCGACGATCGTGCACACGCGTGTGTATGTGTGTGTGTGTGTGTGTGTGTGTGTGTGTGTGTGGGAGAGACGCGCAAAGGCCCCAGGAGAGACTTCGTGCATTTAAAAGTATCCGCGAGAAAGGTGGAGAACGTCGAGCGTTAAGGAAACTGGAAGGAATCGATAGGTGGTGGTGGTGGTGGTGCTTTCCACCCTCTCTCGCGTTTTCCCTCTTGCCCCTCTTTAACGCAGAAGGGTATTTATGTGTCACGTTGCGTTTTCTTTTGATTCGCTCGAGCGAAACAATTCCAGGAGCGTTCTTATCTACCCTCTTCCTCACCCCCTTCCTTCCCTCTCTTTTTCATTCATTAAGGCAATTCCGTCGACTTATCGGATCTCCCCTCCCCCGCGACCCGTGCAACCAAGGCTTTTACTCGAGCATGCAGAGGTGTTACAGTTCACGTTTAATTAGGCGCAACGCGCCCCGGAATGAATAAGTTAATTAAATGGCCATGCGCGGATGCTACCGGACGAGGAGGCCGGTCTGTGAAAATTTACTCGGCAATCTTCCTCTCTCTCCTCCCTTCGCTTCGTGAAACTCGCGCGCGATTGCTTCATCGCTCATGGAATTCGCGAAAGGTTTTTCCAGAGGTTTTCCCGCGGGATTCAGTAGCCATTTTCACGAATGGCTTTCCGCGGAGTTTTCCAGCGATCCGGGTAACGTCTCATTACGCACTCGGTGTACACTCGGCAATTTCTATTTCGAAGAAGGAATGAGTGGAAAGAGCAGCGCGCGAAAATATACGAGGATTTTATTATTTAATGGATGGAGAAAGAAGGCGACGCGAGGGGCGGGGGATGGGGGAGGAGGAAAGAATGCCTTTGGTAGGAGGGAAAGGGGAAAGGGAATCGTAAAGCGGCGCCCTCGCTGCGCGGTAGAAAGAGGCGAGAGAAAGAAAAAGAGAAAGAAAGGGGGGAGTGAGAAAGAGAGAAAGAGATTTGCTCTCGCTACGGCGCCCCCAGAATTCAATTTTCAGCTTGATTTGTCAGGCCGTCACTGCCAGGAGGAGAAACTCGGGAAGGCCATTTCGCGCCATTCGGGACCTGCAATGCCGGCAGCTCACCAAGTAGATTCTTTCGTTTCGCTTTTTACGACTCTTCCGAACGGGAGAAAGCTCGGGGAAACATTGAAGGGAGAAAAAGGAAGCGCGCGGAGGAAAGGAAATCGATGAACTCGTGTTCTCTCGGTGTTTCGCGCTCTTCTCCTTTTTTTCTCTTTTCCCTTCCTCCTCTCTCTCTCTCTCTCTCTCTTAGATTCTATCGCGATTCACCTCTGCTTGCGTCCCTGATAAATCTATCAGATTTTCCGCCGCTTAAAAGATTAATCGAGTTCCTTAACGGGTTTGCTCCTCTATTTTCTTAGCGCATTACAAAAGTACCTATGGAGATCCTGCGAATATTTGCGAAAGCTCTCTCTCGCCGGGAATTCGCGCTGGATGATAGTCAAGAGTATGACACGCACACGCAACACACGCGCGGCTTATCTTAGCGAGCCACGTTCTCCCCGAGCGGTCGTGTCGTGGTTGGCTGTATCGAATTTTCAGACTGCCACGTGTAAATAGAGAAGAAGCCGAGACACGGGATGAACTTCGCCATGAGACTTTACGCTCTAATAAGATGATAATTTTCACCCGTCTCCGGAAGATCACTCTCATGGCATCGCTATTGTGAAATGAGGCGAAAGAGCAAACGTGAAAAGTTTCTTCGTTTTGCGGTGGAAAAGTCAGAGTTTTTCTCGAGTGACGCGCGATATCGCTACCGGAGTTGCGAGACAAAACACACTAGCCGGTCGAGAGCCTATTCTCTAGTCCTTCGCGCTCTCTCTCTCTCTCTTCTCTCATTAGCTTCTTTTAATCACTGACATTACGGTAATCCGGATAATTAACGTTGGTTGCTGCTTCGAGTTGGTATCGCCGCTTGCCCCGTCAGTTTATTACGAATATAATGAGCCGCGGAGCACCTGAATTTCTTCGCTCTCTGTCCCCACCTCCCACCCCCTCCCGCGCTTGTTTTCAAAGCAAGAGGGCACCAGGCGTTCAGGAGGGTCTCGGAGAAAGAAAAAAAAAGAAGAAAATTGAGCTTTGCCAAACTCCGCCAAGTTAGATCGTTGCCAGATATCTGCAGGGTGCACTCTGACCTTTGATGGGGGGAGGCTCAGCTTTCCTGGAAGGGAAATTGGCAGTTGCAGCGGGGATGCTTTAATTATGTCGATCCACCGCCATCGGCCTAGGAGAAGAGTGGTCTGATGGGGGGGTGAGGGGGAAATAATTGAAGCCGAACCGGGGATGCTCGCCGGGAAAGTGACAAGCGCGTCCGAGGGTAGACACGAATTCAATTTGACCTCGGAGTGGCTCGACGACAAATATTTTCGTCGACTGGGCGCCGCGCTACGAGGGAGCCACTTAGTCGTTTTACATAAGGGTGCGACCTACCAGGGGTCTGGTATGCGAGACACGCGTCGTGATTTGTTTTCCCTTTCCACGCCCCATTCCATCGCAGCATCTCTGGAAAATATTAACTCGATCTCCACGCCCGCTGCCGGGGGTAGGAATCATGCAAATTTCATTATTACACTTTTCCAAACAAACCCTCCTTGTCACCACCCTTGGCTCGCTTAACTCGCTTGTTAACGTGCAAATAACGCGCGAAGGTTTAATGAGATTTCCCTCTCTTCCCTGCGTAAATAAGGAGTACGACTCGATGTATCGAGAAGCAAAAACGCTGACCAGCTTAGCTTACGCTCGTATCGATTTCGAGAAACGTAAATCCCTCTCCGTCTCTCTCTCTCTCGTTCTTTCTCCTGTTGCATAAAAATTGCAAATTAATATCCAAGTGTACGACGCAAAGAAATATTCGGAGAAAGCGAGGGAGCAATTTTACTCTTGCTTTCGCTCATTGAGCCTTGGGAAAACTGCAATCGTTCGGTTTCTCGATGAAAATGACCGAGGGGATACTCGGGAGAGGACGTGGTCGTGCCCAGGTCATTTCTTCAGCGAGAGAGTACTCCGGAGAGTCGACTTTGCGCAATTGGTAAATCGTTTCTAAGCACATGGTTGTTGTCGAATTTAAATTGCATGTTGGCCGCGGAGGGATTGGGGGATGGTGGGAGAAAAAAGCGCAATAAAACGGCGGCGGCGGCGGCGGCGCGTAAGATCACGAACCTCTTTAACGAGGAGGATTCTTCGTTGGTTGGCTTTCGAGTCGTTCCCGGGCATTTTGCACTTGGCCACGAAGGGGGCTGTATATTTTGGAGCATGCGCGAGGAGGAGCGGTTGCCACCGGTAGCACGCGCCCCTTCCTCGATTTCAGACTCTTACCGCGAAACTATGCAAATGAGCAGCCAATTATGTTGCGAGCCAGTAAAAACTGCACCTTGTTAAAGGGACGTCGTGCTGGCGTGACGTAACGACGGCTGGACGTGGTCACAAAGCCCGCGACAAAAGGGTCCGGGAAGACTCGAGGATCTATATCTCCTCCGCAAGCCTATTCTCCTCTCCCCTTGCTCCTTCTTCCTCGAAGATCGCAGACTCGCAGACCGCGCGACGTCTAGTTATTCCTGCATTTCATTTATCGAGGAAGGAATCCCATCCTCCTCCCCCTTCTCCCATCCTTGGTTCTCCACGTTGATCGAGGGTCGAGGGACTCTCTTTGGGGAACTCTCTTTCTCGGATAACGAGATTTATCTTTTCGCGACTGGAATCCTTCTTTATTATTCTTCATTCTTATTACGGAGTCGTGTGCGTGTGTGCGCGCGCGCGAACCACGTAACTCGTCTTATTGGATTAGCCACGGGGATTGTTCGGAGAATTTGCCATGGAAAATCCGCGATAGCTCGTAACGCGCGTGCTCGAAGATGCGGACTCGTCCGGAGAGATGGATGGCGGGGGGAGAAGAAGAAGAGGAAGAAAACGCGGTTCCTGCGCGATGTTCGCCAAAGAGGAGAAACCATGCAAACTCGAGGCGGAGGGAAGGGTATGATTAGGCGAACGGTGATTAAGTGAACAAGCCGACTTAATGAAAGAGCACGAGAAGGTAAGGTGCTTTCGATAGATAGATAAAGAAGACGCGGCACGATCTCGACGAAACGCAGCCTCGCTCCTCCGGGAACTGGATATTACTCCAGAAAGCAGATATTGATTCTTCGCAATGTCTACATTCAGCCATGCGGAACTCCTTCCGCGAGAGGAATTCTTCCAGCGGGAGCTCCCTCCAATCGTATCGCGAACCAACTCCATCAATGTTCCACGGACAAAAATCACTCTGAGAAATGGATGTCGAAAGAGCGAAAGAGCTGCCGAGGAACAGAGAGTCTCGACGAAAGAGGAGGAAGAAAAAGAAGAAGAAGAAGAAGAAAGTGATTAAAAGCAAACCAAGCACTATCCAATTACTGGCGTTTAACCAGGAGAAAATGGATTTGGCGGTAAAGTGGTAAAATAGGTAAGGCGAAGATAGTCTGTTCCCGGGGATCGGAGGAACTGGAGAGTCTTGAGTTTTATGCGCGGTAGCACTGACTCTGCGAGGAGGACATTTCGATCCTCCTAAATTAGAATGTGGAAATACTGCGAAACTCTTTGCACTCGGGATTAGGTTTCGGAATTGGTTTCGCAGCTTCTGCTGTGACGTCATCGGCGTATTACGTTTCCAGGGGAGGAGTGGCGAGAATAGGATGGGAGATCGAGAGAATTAGGCTGATAATAAGCTCGTGAGAAGAGCACGGCGTGTTCCCCATGAGCGATGGTCGATTCTGGCAGAAGGGGGAGGAGGAGGAGGAGGACATGGCGAAGCTCCTAAAGTAGATTCATGCCAAACACCGGCGCATAATGACGAGCGAGATGCGCTCGCGAACGGAGGTCACAACTACGATGAGACGGAAAAGGAGGAAGAAAGGGAGGGTAGGGCTAAGAAACGAAAGAGACAAGAAAAAACACAAGGAGGAACAAGAGAGAGAGAGGGAGAAGAGTGGAGGCAGAAGCAAAGAGCCGGAAAGAGAAACGAAGGCGAAGGAGGAGGCCAAGGAGCAGAAGAAGAAGAAGAAGAAGAAGAAGAAAACGAGGTCTACGAGAAGGGGCAGAGGGGACGGAAGGGGAAGCTTCGAGTGTCGGCACCTCGCCGCCAGAGCGGACCACACACGTCGATGAGTGGTTCTCAACCTTCGGCTACCGACGGGGGTTCTATTGTACATTTTGGGAGAGAAACTGCGCGCTCGCGCGCGCGTATTTCTTTCGAGCGTTCTATTTTTCGAAAAGAGCCTTGGCAGGAATTTTTCCCCGCAAAATCGTCAGGTCACCGAGGAACGCATTATGACGGTGCGACAGGTAATTTCCTCGTTTCCGATACATCGGGGGTGGGTATCGTTGGAGAGCGAGGGGTGCGAGAAGACGGCGCGGCGGCGATTGAAATCTCGCGTTTTCGCGAAGTGGCGTGACGAGGCTGAGATCCCAACGGCAACGTGCACGTATTTTTTCGCGGAGCCCTGGCAAAATTGGCGATCGTAGTGTAGGCAGTAATTTAAAAAATCTCGCAACCCGCAAAGCAAGTGCCACGGAAGGAAAGAGTCTCGCGACTCTTTCTCGCGCTTGCGAGTAATCACCGGGTACTTTCGTGCTAACCCCTCTTACCTACCGCTCCTTCCCCCCTGTCCCCCGCCCGACCCAGCAGCGCACACACCTCTCTCTTCTTTGTCTCCCCGCCTCCCTCCGACTACTCGTCGGCTCTTTGTCAGTTTACTGTCAATGCACGCACACAGATCCGCGTGTTCTCGTTAAAGAGAATTCCCCGCATTTGTTCGCTCTCGTCCAGACTTTTACTCTATTTTCGCCAGTTTTGCACTTTTTTTCACTCTTCGTGTAACGCTCGTTGTAATCCCGGTGCCGATCCACGCGCTTCGACGTTTCGTGCAATATCAGAAACCTGAGACGGACCCTCGCTAAAAATGACATCAAAAGGAAATTCTCTCTTTGCTGAATTTCTACGTTTTTCGACAATGGACTGCCAGCACGCGAATAGTCGCGCAGCGACCCTTCTCGCCTGACGGACGATTCCGAGGGAAAATTTGCCTTCCGCGTTATTTCTCTTTCCTCTAATGACACACATTGTTTCGACTCTTTCTCTCCGATGCCTCTTTATCGTCCCATTGTTCTTGCTTTACGATAAATGCGAATATCAGCGCCACTTTTAGTTTACGATGATTCCTCCGTCCCTTCGCAATACTTTCCTAAAGCCATGAAACCCTTTTCACGATAAACATAATGCATTTCCTGCTCTCTAACCACAAACACACGAGGGAATGCATTGGAGGCAGCGTGAAGAACACGAATGTAAATTTGTTTGTGTTTTAATAAGAGAAAAGTTCCTCGCCCGTTTGCTCCCTCTCTTCTCTCCTTCTTTTCGCATATCTCCCAGAGACCCGCATATATTGATACATAAAATGCATACGTGTTTTCATATTGACACGCGTGTACTTTTAATAGCCAGGAGGAATTAGCATTGCTCTCTCTCTCTCTCTCTCTCTCCCGCACGCATATGTGAGAATACGAGAAAGTAACGACGGATGCGCGCATAGCGCATATAGACACGCGCGTGTATGCGTGGATGCAATTTAATAAGACGGCCATGGTATTTCGACGAATAGTTTTGTGCGGTGGCTATCAAGTCATAGTCCGGCAGTGAAGCTCGGTTATTTCAATTAAACTTTATTCAATTATCCGCATATGCGGTTCTAGTGGAAGGCAAAATAGCCAATCAGGATCTTCCAATCGCTATAATCGATATAAAATGTCTTTCACCATTTTAACGAACAAATACTCGTTCGCTTTTTTACCATTTCGCCTTCCCGTGTGATTCTTCCGTGTCTGTTCCCTCTTTTGCTTTCCGTCTCTCTAAAACTCCTCAGGGAGAACGGGGTTCTCCCCCTAGGTGTGTACACGTGAATTCTTTCCTCGTATTCCTTTCATTGAAAATTTGTCATCCTTTATAATTATAGCATGAATCGCTGTTTCACCGTTTCACGTTTCGCAATCGCGTTTTTCCTACGACTCTATCGCTCCACTATTATAATCCTGTCCTATTTGTAAAATATGTTAGTCACTCGGTTTAAGTGTGATTTATGAAAAGAAATAATCAAGTCAATGAAATATCTCTTTAGCCACCTGTGTGACTCCTGATTGATTAACGTAACTAATTTGCTTCCTTGGCGGATACTGTTGCTTTCCAGGTTATATCAATGTAAATTGTAACCGCTTGAAAAATGTTCTACTACACTCTCACGAATTGACCTATTTCACGATGACGCGAGACTGTGTACTCAGTCATCCGAATCAATTGTTCAATCACACACAGGAAATATATTAGTTTGGATAAGCGTGTGCAGTGCCGTAGATCATTCAACGAACTGAATAATCTTCCTCAAATTGGAATTTATCTTCCACTCTTTCATTGTAGATTAGTCTCTTTTATGATTTGTGGTTTGAGGAAAAAATTCATATTTCGAGAATAATGATGCGGCAGAAAGGACGGAAGAGTCGGAGGCGGGGGGAGGATTTGTCACTTTCTATTCCAACTCGTTATCTCTTGGTTTCGTTATTAGCCTATTATGAGGAGGACAAGACCGTAGGGGAGTAAATAAAAATGGGCTCTTCTTCCCCGGGGAATTTCAATGGAAAAGGAACTGAAAAAATAAGCAAGTCTCTTGTGCACTTCTGACATAATGCAGTCGAGAAATAAATGGTAGCAATGACATTGGCAGTTTCGGAGCAAACTGTACTCATAATGGTGTTGCTGCTGACACAGTTTGTAGAGAAAACATTAAAGTCAAATGACCTTAACTGGGTGACTCTAACAAGGTCTTTTCGCAGCTGCCAAGGTGTCAGGAAACGCTCTTTTCAGGTTTGCCCGCAGGATTGTCATGGTTGAGACGAGCACTTTCTTTTTCTCCGCTAGCCGGAAAATCGGAAAGGCCCTGACCCAGTGATTCTTTTTCGTCCAGAGGGACGTCGCACGCAGAAGGGATCTTTACGGTCCGAGGCTATTCCTCCGAGGTTAATCGGCAAATTCTATTTGTTTTGCTTACCTTGGCTCTGCTGTTTATTTGTGCTTTTCCTCACGCTTCGATGATGGCCTCGCACGAATCCAACGTCAAAACAGATCACTTGCACAAAAATAACTTGACTCCGATTCCACCACCCGAAAATTCCCTCTACCTGCTTTTACTCACACCACCACTGCTGCTGCTGACGGTAGTAGCAGCAACAGCAGCATCCTGGAATCTTTTGCTCCATTGTGCGCCAGTTCTCAGGCACTAATCTCTCGTCAGTGTAAACATAACTTTCCGACTCCTTAAGCCGGATAATTCGGATAAGTCGACGAATAATTCGGAAGAACAACCATGGAAAGGATTTCTTCTCGATTCGATTCGAATTTCCAAAGTTCTCGCTGTTGCAAAAATAAAAAATCGTACGACGACAGCGGGGGGTGATTTCTATTTTTTCACAGGGGTGGATTTCACTCTGGCACTGAGCAGACACTAGCGGTAAAGTGACTTCCCCGAAGACGAGTAGTGGCACTCGGCTACTGCTGATCAAGGGAAACTGTCAGGGACAACACAATTTTGACATCTCAGTCACAGAAAATCAGATTATCTCTCAAGGATAACGGACCCCTGTGTATCGTGGACACACCGATCGTCAAGGATATACCTGCTCCGACCACTACCTGAAAATCATCATACGATGACCTTTTCTCTCAAGCATTTTCTCGGCCACTGGTACAAGGACAATAGTTAGCAGTTTCAGCAGTTTCATTTATTTTGCATATTTCCCCTTTTTCTCGCGAAAACACAAAACAAAGCTCATTTGCTCCAATAGAAAAGTCGACAATGGACTTGCATCGAGTGGAAGAACTCACCTGTAAGCTCATCCACGCGATGAACTACGTGTGGCTATTCAGCAGAGTTGTACAAGGGCGGGGATGGTGGGAAACGAAGAAATTAGTTCGATTTTGCGACGTAGACAGGGACAGGGAGAGAAAAACAGTTTTGGGTGGTTGGTGGTGTCTTGTTGTATGAAAGGGAGAGTGTTGCTTCCTGGGGGCCGAGACTCCTGGTGAGCAATTGGTCACAGTGAACAATGAGGCCCCCCCATAAGGCCAGAATATAAACAAACCCTTCTCCACCTAGCGGGACCCAACTGGTGGGCTGTGAGACTTCTTACCGCAATGAACAATGCAATACAGATCGCCATTGTGTACGCGATGTCCCAGCCGGGGTCCGAAGTAGGAGAAACGCGAATGAAAGCAGCTTCAGCGAGGACTGACTGTTCGACGCTTGCTCGAGGAGATTCAAGAAATGCCTTTTTACCTCCAGGATGCAAAGCGACTGCAAACACACTCGACTCCCGATCGACGTTTTATCGAGTCCCTTTCTGGATTCGACCGGGAAAACTATTGGGCAAAGAGAGGAAGGGAGAACGGTGCAACGACAATCGAAAGGCGAAAGAGTAATTTTTCAGCGCTCTAGATGATGGATATCCTCGGAGCCACACCCCCACCCCTAGAGATCGCTCGCTCGAGTTTGCTCGATCTAGGCTTCGGGGTAAATCGATTTCTCGCGATGGGATTCACGGTTTTGCGGAGAATCCAAGGGAAACTGTCTAGTCACGGGGCAGCGTGACGAAATCCAGTGTGTAGACAAGCAGGTACTACCCTGACCGATGGTGGAACAAGGGGAAAACAGTCTTTTCCACTGATCCTGTAATTCCTGCGAATCCTACGGAACGAATCGTGTTTTCGAAACACGGACGGACGTTATCCCAAACGCCTGTCCTGTGCTCGGATGACGGGGGTAACTTCGGGTACACCTGCACCCCGTTCCCGGGTCTGCTGGAATGCTCACGCAACGCAACATGAGACTAGCCGGGTCCACGACGTAATCTTCATCCTCCACTTCTACCCTGAGGGATCGACTACTTACACGCTACATCTGTCCCTTTCTCCGCTCCCTTCCCTGGTGGTGGTGGTGGTGTGTGGTATCCTTGGAAAACGCATTGGCTTCGCTCAACGCTTCGCGAGATCTTTTTATCGGGCGTGTCCGCCCCGATGATCCTCTAACGAGTCTCAGGATCCTCGGACATTCCGATCTCCGCGATTGGTTGCCGGACAAGGAAGACGTCACCGGAGGAATATGTGGAAGGTGATCAATGCTTCCGGAAGCTTCGAGAGTCTGGCGGCTGACGACTCCCGCGGCTTCTCGTTACCGCGGATCGGGAAACGTCCGTCCCCCATCCGTTTTGGCATCATCATTCCGCTAATTTATTTGCACTGCTCGAGCGGATCAGGTACGTAGGAAGGTACGAAGGAGTACCCACCCGAGTACCCGAGGGATCTTGCTACGTGCCCCGCGTAATTCAACGCTGGCTGTCGCCGAATATGGTGCAGAATCGACGCGAGAGTACGCGACCACAGCTGGTTACGCGAGTACCCCCCATTTTAATGGGCACACGGGTATCGTTCGCCAACGAGTAGTTAACGAGCAACCCACGCGCATGCTTGGAATGGTGGAAGCGAAGAATTGCGCAGCGGCAGCAGATAGAAATCGCCAAAAACCAAACACAAATCTTCCTCCAATTAGGGATATGCGTCCCTGACGAAATAATTAGCATTAGATTTCCGGATCTGGCAAAGCGGAAAACTGTGAAGCAAGAGGAAAGAGGGACGATTGAATTCGTATAAAGGGTATTGGGGAAACAGGCTACTTCGTGGCAGAGGACAGTTTCGTGCGAGGAACGCTGGCCGTTGAGATGAACTCGCCTCGTTTATCAGGTCCCCAGCCGATAAATCAGTACACGGAATGCTTTGCGGTTCCCCATCGTGTTAGAACGGTTTATAAGCAACAGCGGCGGGAACTCTGGGGTGCGGTTATCTTCGCATGTACCGGGTGTACATTATCTCGGCTGGCCCCCTCGCGCCGCTGCCGCCGGCGAATAAATATACAGACGCGACTAGAGCCCGGACACGAGTGTGCGCTAATGCACCAACACAGTTTGCTGTTTACACGCGTGATCGACGCGACGTGCCATCCATGAAAGTGCGAAGCGATGCCCCGATGGGGTGGATGGGACGCCAACCCTCCAACATCGCGGGAAAGTGGGTGTGGCCCCCCCGGTGTTTGTAAACTGGATTAGGGGAATCATCCCCGTCGACCTCCTCTCTCCTCGCGACCCCGCGCATCCTTCTCGTATCCCCCCCCCCCCGCTGCACCCTTTTCCATGGACTTAAACCCCAAATGTACCCGTTTCGCTCGGCACACGTTCATTCGCTGTAGAATTTATCGAATGAAACGGATAATAAGCTCGTTACCCGTGTAATACAATTATCGTGATATGGATTGGAGAGCCGGCTTACTCGATGTCGAGTGAAAACCTCACCCTTCGCGTGTACTTTGCAGGAAGAACCTTATGTATAATGCATCGACCGTAATTCTTGCTATAGACGATTCGTCGGTACGTGGAAAGGTTCACCTGAAAATAGTTCATTTCACTAATTAACGCGTAAATCAAGAGAGTCGGATCTGTTCTCGTCGTTTCTCACTCTTTTCTACAAATATGAGGAGAGACTCGAGTCAGTCTAAATTCGACGAATTTCGCCGAAAACGCGGTAGCAGGGATTCTTGCATTTTGGAGTATCCGCAAAGCAAACGAGACAGTCAGCCTTATGGGATGCCTGCGCGCGTTGTTGCATCGTCTCCTTTGGAATAGCGAGAGAAGACACAAAATGATCCACAAGGGTGAGAGAGGGTGGCGAGTGCTCCAGAGGTCGTCCGCGAGGAAATATTGCGGCGTTTCTTGAAAAAGTAAGCAAGTACGAGAGAAGTACCGAGAGGAACTATGAGAGGTAGCCTCGAGAGAGAAGCGAGAAGAGAGAAGAGAGAAAGGAAACACGCAAAGTTGCATGCGCGTTTATCCTTCGGAGGCGTGGTCTTGGGGTTTTCGCCACGCCTACTCACCCCCTCCGTGATTCGATAGTAGGGATTCGGTTGCAGCGATTGGTCGGTTTTCTGTTCCTTGGGCTGGCGTAGCATTAATTATTCTAAATAAGTCGTCGCCCCGCGGCGGCTGATTATAGAGTTTGCAGTGCCATAAATAGAACCCGTTTACAAATCGCGCTCGGGGAATAATGATCGGCAAGGGCGGCGGGCCCTGGGTCAGGGGAGGGGGAGGGGGTCTCCGCTTCTTCCTCTTCTTTTTGAGTCGTTCAACGAAAAACCCAATCAATCCCCAAGCCGTTCGAGACCGCCGATTGGTCTCGCCTTAGGCGTTTTCTCTTTTCGTCCTTCGTCACCCCACGGCAAATTCATTCGCCGCTCCTCTTCTCTTCTCTCCCTGCATCAACCCCTCCGCTCCTGCCTCCTCTTCGTTTATCCAACACCAATAACCGAGCTTTTCATACGAGCCCCGTCTGCTCCGGATATAAAGTATATATTGCGTGTACTAACGAGCTAACCAGCGGTACCGCGAGTTCCTGTGGTTTTAGGCGCTTCATAGCTTCATCCCCTCTCCTCTCCTATCTATTATTTCGTAAACCATATTTGTACTGGCGATCGTTCGCCTTTCTTCTTCGATAGGCACACGCGACTCGTTTTCAAACGAGCTTTTTCCTTGTGGCTCCGAGGCAAAATTGTAGGATAAACCAGGAAAGAGAGGGAGAGAGAGAGAGAGAGAGACGAAGAACTTACTAATCCGTGCCGCGAACAACATTTTATTAAAGGAAACGGGATATCGTGTATTTAATGGGAGAGAGAAGCCCACTGGAAACGGGTATACTAGCAATAAAGAAGAGCAATTCAGTCATCAAGTTTGCCGCAATAAAAACGCTAACGTAAGCGGCCGGAAAATAATAAGTGAAATTGAGATTTGATGATGAAGCATCATGATTGGGAGGACGAGAGTGGTAGTGTGCGCGCGTTTGCTGGAAACGAATGGAACGATCCTTTCTCCAATGGGAGAACTTGAGATTTCGCAAATTCCTCCGGCGCTTTATTTCAAAAACTATTCGAACGTGCCCGTAGTCGCGGGCTCAGGGAAAAAACTAGCAAATTGTCTTGAGTTTACAATGCATGTGCTTGTTATTTCGCGTAACACGATCTTAGTTTCTTGCTTACCGTATTCCTTCTCCTAAAGAGGAACAAAGAACTAGAATAGAGGAGGTTACGTGCGCACCATGAAAGGATAAACTCCCACCGGAGAGTACCAGAGAACACCACCACCACCAACACCAACACCACCACCACCGACGGCATTCCAGCTGAAAGACTATCGTGGAAGGAGTTTATGCAACCCGACAGTTTGCTATTGATAGATAGACACGTTATGGTTATTTATAGCGGCTATCTCTATTATTGTTCTTGCACGAATCGGCCTTCCACTAACGATCGTTCTCTGCGGTTCGCGTAGGGAACAGCTGGTCTCTTAGGTGTGGTCATTAATAAGATCGTCGGCCGTAACAACGATCTCATCCCTCCCCCAATCGCGCGTTACCGCGATTCTCTTCCTTCCTCTCTTTCCCTCTTTGCTCTCTTTTTCTCTCTCGTGAGTACAATGGCGAACAAAGGACCGTGTGCCTCACATTTGTTTTCGAGTTTAGTCGGGAATCTCTTTTCTCCCCTGGCCCATCGTTCAGGCCACGAAGAAAGAATTCGAGTTTTTATTGCACCACTGCAAATTGGACGGAAAATAAGCATAGGACTCGAAGCTCATCTTGTACGATGTACATTCCACGTAATTGTCTTATCATTCCTCCGCTATCCGATTAAATTGATCTTACGCAACTATCTAATGGACAATTTTCATTTTTTCATTCCTCTTCTGCTACTTCCAAGTCATTAGAGTTAATAACTGCTGTGGTATTACGTTTTTTTTATTTCCCTTTTTATTAGAATGGGTTTGGTACTGGTCTCTCTCTCTCTCTCTCTTCCACTTACTTTTCCTTTTTTCCGCCACCAAATTCCTTTTTGTTCCAGCATTTTTTATATGCAATTGAATCCAACTAATAGGCCGAGGGAAGCCTGGCTCTGCTAGCAATGAAACATGTTAAGCGAGGATAATTACTGGCTGCTGGGTAAAACGCGAAATTAAATTCTTTAAAAGACCTTTTAACCGCGAAGTTGAAAGTTTCCCCTTTAATTCCATACACTAGAGATGTACTAGAATCATTTCAGGGCATAATTAGTAGCGCGATGCCGACAATCAAGTTCTCCGCTAATTAGATAAAACAATTTTATAGTTCGTTAGTACAATTGGAGCAGGTGAGAGAAGAGCGCTGATTAACTGGTTTACTCTAATGAATAACTAAACGGAATGTTAGATCTTATCCCCCCGACCGTGAGGAAAAACGCGACTACATTTAATAAGAGCAAAATAAGATCCTTTTATATTCGCGTCGCGCAATCAAATCTACCGCGGCAGCTATTATTACGCAATCGTTTTTCAACCCAGATTATACGCGAATCATTGTATTTCCTCGAACAATGGACAATAAGGTCACGGAGAGCGCGAGGAGCTCATACATAGGCGAGGATTTATCGCCCAATTATTACAGTTATTAATGTGATCGGAGGGCGAGCGAAAAGTTGGAGCCAACGCTCAAAAGGAGGGACCGAGAAAACTCGTGGCAATTATGTTTTTAAATGTTTATTTAAACGGCTTTTCCAACAACCAGTTCGCCAGGGTAAAAATATTGTTACGGACCTTAATTACTTCCACGACATTAACTATTCGTTTGCGTGTTTCTAATACGTAGATAGGTTTATGCACTTTGTGTCGTGAAAGCAAACAGTACCTTTTTAAAAGCCATATTTTTGTGCCATTAGACATTAGAGGGCTAAAAGTAGTAATTTCATTTCGCTTTACTCGCCTTTTTAGTCGCGACTGAGCAAATAACCACTGTGAAACGACACCGACTATCATTAGTTCTGCATCGTGCTTGAACTATTTTTTAATAGTTTTCTTATGCTATCTCCTCCCTACCCCGTCGCGTACACGCGCATTTTACATTTGTCAAGAAAGTTTAAAGCATTAGATGAACCCCGTGCCACTTTTTCATTTTAGGGTAGAAATTTCGACAGAAATTACAACGTCAACGTGTCCTATCATCGTCATCATTATCGATATGATAATACAGCCATAATTTAGATTTTCTGACGCATCTCATTACCAAGCTGAGCAGCTGCAGCTGAAATATGTCCACTAACCGGGGAGAAGCGCGTCCAATGAAAAATTGAGCGATCGTAGAACAAGTTACAAGTTGCGAGGCAAAGTAGTTTGGGAAAGAGGGGCTTCCCGTCCCTTCCCAACCTTTTCCGATAGAAGAGGGGGTTGCTGGGAGAGAGAGAGGAGAAGAAGGGAGATGGGAGTCCCTGTCTCTGCGGAGCAGGAGCATCTGCTGCGAGGAGATGGATAATACATTTGTTCGTTAAACGCAACAGAGTCGATGCGTGGAAAAAAAGATATGGCGACGGGATCATCCCTCGTTTCTCTCTGGGTGGCGTGGCCCGTGCAAATTTTTGTATGAAGCGATTCTGCCACGCTTCGTGATAAAATCCACGAGGTTGTCAGGCCGGTCAGTCAGTTTTACTCGAAGAAATGAATTAACTGTGTTCCCTCCCTCCTGTCTCTTCCTCTCGTAGTGGGGAGAACAAAGCATGGAGTAAAGATCAAGCAGAGGGGGTTGATGGGCGTGTTTCTTCAGGGAGGGGCATTTCTGTGGGCGAGACTCGCGTCTCGAGTGGTGGGGGGTTCCTCCGCGTGATGGGGAGAACCTGATTTCCAACCTGTATTCACCTTCAGTGGCGTAGGATCGAGTTCTCCGAGTTCCGATTTCTCTTAGCCGAACATCGATCGTCCAATTCTACTTGTTTCGAGAGAAAATTCTTTTGGGTACCGTCGAGAACGTCGTGCTTTTATCAAGAGATTTCACACATTTTCCTGCCAAACGGAAACGAAATTTGCACATTGTGTCCGGTGTTCGGCGAATGAAATCGATCGAGTGCATTCTCACGAGCAGAGAGATCACGGGGGCTAAAATTTACTCCGATCATCGAATGGATGATCAGGTGAGATGGCAGAATTTCCACGATGACAGTTTGGACAGGCTGGTCAGTTTGGCATGTGGGGAATGAACCGTTGAAGGGGAGCCCTTAAGGTCGCACGCCAATGGGAGGTGGGGATGCAAGTTCATGGTGGGGAGAAGCCAAAGTGCAGCAGTGGGCGGCGTCATCGAGCGGAGAGTTAATAGAGATACAATCGAGGGTGCTAGTGCACTGCACTCGGTCGTGGCGTAGGAGGAGAGAGAAGGGGAGGAAGAGGAGGAGAGGCGGTAAGTAGGGACCGCAGGACCCTAGTTTAGACATCACTGAGCGACGGATGGACAGCCAGTCAGACCCGTCACAGCACTCGCTTGCGGTACTCGGAAACCTCCGGAAAACCCAATCGAAGAATCGTCTTTGCCTTGGACAATCGAGAAGACCTACGCGCGAGCAGGCTCACCAAACGTCAAGGTGGCTTCTTTTTTTCCCTTCTTCCTCCTCCTCTTGCCTCTCGTTATTACGGTATTCCCGGCACTGCTTCCGCGGGCCCCTCTTATCAGCGTGTGATACATTTTTGCCAAGTCATACTCCTTTCCCTTCGACGCGTCACCATCGAGGAAACTCGTGCTCAGAGTGCTATTGTGTCTCCAAGGAAAACTCGGAAAACCTCTGTGCCTGCTCGAGTGAAGAGCCTGTGACACGCGTACCTAAGTTGTACAAGAGTGCTCGAGCGGAGAATCGTCGACCGATCGATTCTCTCATTTCTCCCTATCAAAGTGATTTGCATCTATCCGAGTGCGCGCTTATCGAGGCACAGTGGTTCTCAGCGAAAGTAACCAGCGAGAGACGAACGTTTTCTTGGTCCGTGCAAAATGTCAAGGGAAAGTTAGCAGGTGTGATTGGTTGGCTATTTTGCTGATAATTTCGGAAAGTGTATCGAGGAGGTAGAACTGTCGTTGAGGGAGAGAGATCCCTGAAGAGCGAGACGACGAGACAAGCGGAGAGATGAGCGTAGCGCTAGTGACCATGGATGCCGCGTACGGACTTCGATTGGGCCTCGGTGGTGGTCACCATCACCACCATCATCACCACCATCGTCGTCCTCACCACCGGGTACACTCGCCCGAAAGTCACATGGTGGTCCATCACCAAGAACCAGAGGAGCGCCAAGAACCAGAAGAGTCCGCTCTGCGTTTCAGCGTGGTCAACATCCTGAGACCTGATTTCGGTCGGGACGCGATTCTCAGTAGAAAAACGTCGAAGCAAACGACGACGATCTTGCCGATAGGCCACGGGAGTTCGGTTCCGATTACACGAGACAGTCCCCTGCCACGCGACCTGAGCTTATCCTCCTCGAGATTATCGCCCCCGTCGCCCCAGACTCCGAGCTTTGCGGCTCACAGGGACCGGGACTCGTTTTCCTCTCATTGTGGCCTGACTTCACCGCTCCAGAGGACTCACAGTACCCTTAGCAGGAGCGGCAGCTTGGAGAGCCTGGCTAGCAGCAGGAGTTCCGTTACCGGAAGTTCCGTCACGGGAGCACCGTCCCTTTGCTCGACGTCCTCGAGCACTGGCCCGGAATCTGTCAGCGGTGATAGCGCGGGGACGGTGGCAGGAACCAACAGCTCCGCATCTTCGCAATCGAGTTCTACCCCATCAGGACAGAGTCTCTGGCCAGCCTGGGTCTATTGCACCCGATACTCCGACAGACCCTCTTCCGGTAAATACTCTTTTCTCATTCCCAAAGGGTGAAACCAACAAGTCTCTCGGGTCTTCGTTTAAAGGGATTTTCTCCAAGGGGAGGAAGGGCGGATCGATGGTGTCTTATCTCAGTTAATTTCAGTGGACCCGCGTGTACCGCTGACACCGCGCTGCCACGTTTATCGGCCGCTGTTGCTACACACATCACACCCTCGCGCGTCCATACATATTTACGACACAAACAACTCGTTGAACTCGCTGGATTCCGACTACCGTGTTCCGCGAAGCGACCGCTCTATGGAAAGTTCGGCGTGTAGAAACTCCAAAGAAAAAGAGACACATTGGAATTGGAAAGTTCCCTTGGTTTCGGCTCCATTCGTCTTCCAATCCACAAAGCACGGCCACTTGTATGAGTCAATACTAAGTTTCTGATAAATATTCATGTCGTCCAGAGTCCGCGCGGACTTGTCGGCACGCTTGAGACTGGCAATTGAGTATTTTTCTCTCGAGACCGTGCTCTCGCTTGATTTGGAATAAGTATCGCTGCTTGTCGTCGGGTCCGGATCGCAGCTGCTGCCCCAGAGCCGTCAGAGCATCAGAGTTTTCGATGCTCGCGACCGGAAGTCGGGTCGCGTCAGTCTCGTCCTACCGAGAGGCGGAAAGGGGGCTTGGTCGAAGAGCGCGAGTCCGTAACTTCTGGCAGTAACTCTTGGAAAACCCTCGACCTCCTTTATTGGCCCACTTTCAGAAAAATCAAGAGAGAGAAAGAGTGAGAAGGAAAAATGTCGAGTCACGGAAACGAGAAAATTTCTAGACACACCCCCGCGTATTCCAGAGGGGAAAACGGCAAGAAGTAAAATTCTCGAGGGATCAATTTGTACATTTGGTAAGATGTCTCTGTTTGTTTGATTTCAGGTCCTCGTACGAGACGAGTGAAGCGTTCTCAGAACGGAAAGAGCGGATCCTCGGAAGAAAAGCGACCAAGGACAGCCTTCAGTACCGAGCAGTTAGCAAGATTGAAGAGAGAATTTGCGGAGAATCGATATCTCACCGAACGACGAAGACAACAACTCTCGAGGGACTTGGGTCTGAACGAGGCCCAGATCAAGATCTGGTTCCAGAACAAACGGGCGAAGATCAAGAAGGCCAGCGGCCAGAAGAACCCCTTGGCCCTTCAGCTGATGGCCCAGGGTCTTTATAATCACTCGACAGTACCCGTAGACGAGGATGGCGAGGAGATCATGTCAGAGAGAAGCTCGGTTTAAAGTATTTGCTATAAATTGAACAGTTCGAGGATAATCTTCGAAGAAGAAGAATAGGAAGATTGAGAAAGGAGCAATGATATCGATGATATTTTACGAACTTTCACCCTCATCGTCGTTGAAATACTGCACAATAATCTAATATTTCGTCTCGACAGCTGATAAATACAGTTGCACGATGTTTTTGCTAAAACTATCGCTCCTCGCTTTTAGCGATTTTATCTCTTTCCACCAATTACCTTCACCTTACTTCTTAAAAATTCTTTAGCCAAGTCAGAAAAGTTATCGAATGAATCGATAAAGCTGTGTTTATATGTGCAGAGATCCGTAATAGTTACTCTGTACACCATATCCTATACTCTTTCTCCTGAAACTGTATATTTATTGCTGGCTTTTCGTGAGTAAAACTACATGTAAGTGCATTATCGCAGATATACGCTAAAAATTATTTATTTTCTTGTACATAGATGTGTATATAATGGACTACGTTCCTCTTGTCTATATGTAATATAACGCGAAACGAATGCTTTGCGAGAAAAATAAAGAGTCGAGAGTGCATGTGCGAACGAAAGTGATCTCATTCTGTAAATGTGCATAATACATACGCATATTATGTATACGCAATATTACGTGAAAGATAAAACTACGTATAACAATAATTTTTTCTCCCTTTCTACACGTATAATACCCCATTTTAATCCTCGTAGCGCAGCCTTATGGATGGAATGCGTATTTGGTATCGCATCAACGATATTAGTGTACTGGTTGTGTAATCTTTGAGAGATTAATAAAAGAATATATACGTATATACATATATATATATATATATATGTGTGTATAACAGAGATACATCTACGGAAAAAGTCTTTCGATACTTTTATTTCCATATCCCATGCTCTGGTGTCAGTCTGATGCAATTTGGTGTTTTTTTAAAGAAACGGGAGGGGTGGGGGTGGAATCTGTATATAGACAGAGAGTTTGTTTTCAGTCGGTCGCATGCTCCATTTAAGGTGACAGTGCGCGACGCGCTAATTGATGCCAAATTAACGAGGCGGCTAGCATCACGAGTGCTCGCGACAAATGGAACGCGGCAAGGATGACAGTGCGCGACTAGTTTAAAACGTGTTTGCACACATGGCGGGGCCGATCGGCATCAGATAAGCTGCATACGCACCTGTTAAACAGCCATACTCGAGCCGCGAACGGATTTACGGCCTTCTTTTTCTGGAAGGGGCAAATCCTCTCTCCGAGACGGAGATGGAGACGGAGACCGAGACCGAGACCGAGACCGGGGATGAGGGAGGGAAAGACAGAATGAACTTTGACCTTCCGCAGGGGAGGCCATTTGCCATTTGCCATTTGCCTCCCCTGCATAATTACGAAAAATATCCCACCCACCGAGCAGCGGGGGGTATGGATTTCATTGCGCAACTCCGCTTGGAATTTGGAAAACGCGCAAAATGTCTTTCGCTTTTAGCGGAACTGAAAAACGGGTCGACTCGACGAGAGGGGTTGGGCAGGCAGGCAGGCAAATAGGCAGGCGCAGGGCGCTCTTTTTCCCCAGAAAGGAAAGTCTTAATCGCGCGTTATAATTCAGGCGAGATCAGGCGATGATATCGGAGCTGATTTCAGAGTACCTTCGTGTAAGTCCGTCTTGGTGGCTGGCAAGGTCGTTCATCATGCGGAGGGTCGCTAGAAAAATGATATAATTTGTATCCCGGTGCTGTTGGAAAAGATTCGGCTTGGCGTTCGCGACGTTTCTCACAGCGGTGGTCGTGGGGGTGGGGACGCTGCCGGCGTTATTAATTATCATTAATTTCGAGCAGAACGCGGAGGCGTGAGAGGAGGAGGGGTACGAGGGTGTTAGGGTGGTGCGCGAGCGGAACAAACGCGTCCGATGGCGCTGCCGGCCGAACGGGAATAAATTACAGAGTCGTTGTCCTGGCCATTGTATTTAACTGCGGCGATGCGTAATTGCTGGAACGGCGTTCGTTGCACACGGGAGAGAAGTCTGCGAGCGGGGGTGGTGGAGGTCGGGGAACGAGTTAGAACGCACGTAGCGAACGCTGCTGGAACTGCCACCGCGGTCGAGAGCCATAGTCACCGGAATGGCCATTAGGGTCCTCTCCACCTTGCCGCTAGTGGCTCACTAAATTTTCCCTTCTTGCGCGCGGACCGCTACCACCGCACCGCGCCATGCTCATACCATACCACCACCTTGCGATCCCTCGGGAATTAATGGCCGCGACCTTGCACTGTTTATTACAATATCAGCCACCCCCTGGCCACCCTCGTTACCGTGGCGCGCTGAATTAGCGCAAATCCCCGGATCCTTTCCGGTGCAACTTTCTCACCCTCGAAAAAGGGGTGGCGGAAGAGGGGAGGCATTTCCAGCGAAATAACAGATCCATCATCCCCCTCTCGCGTTTCCGAGGAAAACTCGCTCCGCTGGATCTTGATAAAAATAATCGGCGGAATCATTTTTTGGCCGGTCGAATCTCGAGGAAGCTACTCTCGGAGAGAAAAAGAAGCTACTCTCGGGTGTTGGGGATAGTCGAGGAGTACTCGTCTCTTTATCCATCGTTCGCCACTAACGAGTGTAACGAGGGGCCACCCGTCAAATTAGCGGCGGCCCGCGTGAAAGCGAATGGAAATTTATCGCGGCGCTTTCGGGAACCGGCGCGTCTTCTCCCAGGCCACTTGGCTACCCTGCCCGTAAATGCGTCGGGGCAAGTGTGACGTCGCGACGCAGATGTCTCGCCAATAGATCACCGGGAGAGAGAGAGGAAGCGACGATGCTCAGAGGCCTGTCCTATCGGAAACCGTAGGATTTATCCGACACCCAAACTGGAATCGACCGCGCCACATGGGATACATTTTTTCCTTTCTTTCCTCCTCCTCCTCCTCCGCGAGGAAACTCGCGACGGCATAACGAGAGACGGTAGGCACCGCGATAATAAAAACAATAACGATAACGATAAAATGCGTGGGAGTCCATGTTCGCTAATTGCGAGTTCTCTCGCGCTACGGGGGAGGAGGAGGTTGCGCCGAAAGATGCGAGTCGACTGGCGGCGGTACCGCGTAATTGGCCGAGCTGTGAACGCGACATTAGATCCTCGTTATCCTAACGAGCTGAAATAGCGGCGGCGGAAAGGCGCGATGAAAATCCGCGAGACGCCGGCAGCCGTTTTCTCGTTTCTATTTCTGTAAGAGTGTCGATTATACACGCGGCGCGGCGCAGTTTCCCCCTGAAAGAATTTCCGTCCCCCCTATATATATATATATATATTTCTATCTCGTCCGATTGGGAAACATTGAATTTTTGCTGCGAATTGGCCGGTCCCCGCGACTCTCTCTCTCTCTCTCCCTCCGTTTTCTCTCGTAACGAGACGAATCTCCGGACACGCAAATACTCGTGTAACGCGAGCGGCCTGAATAATTCATGGAAGAGATTAGCGAAAGAATCTAAATTTGTCAGGGAAAAAAGAGAGAAAGAGTGAGAGTTTAAGGCGATTTCAATGGATCGGGACGGGGAGGGGGGTGGGGACGTTTCATATCTCGTAGATTCCGCGCGTGCGGACACGAAGGCCTGTGGGCCGCCAATGCCAGTTAGCTGGTGCGTGTACATCAGCGCATCACCATCACACAGAAGCCGCGAGGAATCGGTGGGTGTGCGAGGTGGAGGGCCGCTCAAGGTATAAGGGCATAAAGGTTGCTTTCGGTTTGTCTGCGTGGTCTCCGAACATGGGAGCTCGGTGTGCACACGTCGGCTATATGGGACCGCGTCGGTAGAGTAGAGAGACCACCCAACGCGATCGCGCGAGACTTCCCTCCAGAGAGAGGGAGGAACGAGAGAAGAGAGGAAGAACAAGTGGAAGCGGAGAAGGAAGAAGAAAGAAAGAGAGGCGGGGGCCGGTGGTTAAATAAGAAAATCAACGAGGGAGAGAGTGAGATCACCCCGGCAAGGAATGCTTGTTGGGTCATTAATGCTCTTCGCTATGCACGCTCCTTATGGATCTGACCAAATCAGTGACCGATTGCCCTTCTCCCCTTCCCCACACCCCTTCAGGAACTGATATATTTCGATGCGAGAATGCTCCCGCCGCCGATCTTTTGCAATCTGAGAAGGACGAGAGGGAGAGAGAGAAAGAGAGTGAGACACGATTGAATGAAAGTTGTTCGCCGCAGGATGCGCAAACGTTCTCCTCTTCTTCTTTTTCAGTCGGAAATGTGTGGGAGCTCCGCGTTTCCTCGTTCCTGCTTCTTTCCCCAAAGTGTACGCGAGGTCGCGAGGTCCCAAGATCGCGGAGAGAATAAAGGGAGAAACGCGAAAGCATCCTAGAAGGGACTTTTGCGTATTTTTGCGTAGGTCGATGAAACCCCGATTACCTCGAATCGGCGATAGATCTGGAATTCGAGTTTTCGAGGAGGAATCGAGCGCGCGGAAGTCGCGAAAAAAAGTTGCGAGAGTTTCAGCGTCGTTGTCATCGTTGCGCGTGTTGCCATTGGTCGCAGGCTGTTTAATTGTAGCGTCGTCGTAGCTCGTAGCGTCGCCGCCGGTAGCAGCGCGGGTACCAGTCGTACGCGCGCGCTGGTAATTAAATTCTTTGAGAGAACGAACGTGGAATGTACAGGACGCGCAATTAAAAGGGAAACGTTTCGCTTCGTTTCGTTGGCCCCGAAGGACTCTGGTAATTAAAAGAATACGGCCCCGTAATCGAGCCGAATCCTTTTTGCTATATCTTTTTTCTCCCTGCCTTTTCGCCCCTACCTTTTCCCTTCGCTCTCTTTCCTAAGACCCTTGTTGCACTCCCGCCTCATCCTTGCATTCAGCCTCTTTCTCACGCGCCTATTTCCTAAATATATGTGCAAATAGCTTTGAGAGATTTTCATCTCTCACCGAGAAGCTATCCTGGAGTGAAAAAAGTCACTGGCATTCCGCGCAATTCCCGATGATGATTCTTCCAACAGCCCATTCCAATTTCGAGCAGTAGGCATAATTGATAGAATTAGTTTGAGCGTTTTAACGACACTTTCGCCAGTAGCGGGGGATGGCAGTGGGAGGGTGGATGGGAGGATGGATTCGAAACACGAGAAGCGTTTACGCCGTGGGGTGCTATAAACGATGGCAAGACGAAGGAAGGAAGAAAGGAAAGAGAGAGAGAGAGAGAGAGAGAGAGAAGGAGCGTCGGGAGAAGCGCGACAACGAGAGAGAAGGAGATTCTTTCGAGTTTTATTACTCCGGCGTGGTTGATTCGCCACGCTCTTCTTGGTCCCGTTGAAAAATCCGACTTGATTAAATTTTTCATCAAATTACTTCGAGTTAAATAAACATCCAGCGGGGACCGGTCAACTCTCTCGCCCTTTCTCGTAGAATTAGGCCAAGGGAGAACGGGGCTGCAGGGGGTGTAGGCAGGCAGAACCCCTCGCGGCAGAATTCCAGGCGTTTATCAGCGGAACGACGAGGAACGGATCCTTTCATCGGGAACATTGGTTTTTCCGGACTCCTTTTGAATTTCGACGAATGCCTCGAGGGCAATTTCTCTCTCAACCACCCCCCACGGCGGCGCTCTTCTTATCTGCCCGACGCGATATCCCGCCAAGCAACATTCGTGTAGTCGGTCACATCCAGTTGGTCGTTTGCTTATCGGACACAATCCTAACGCGCGTAAACTCCGCCTGGAGTTTGCATCGGGGTGTTACGCCTATAGTTCGCAAAGATTAATTGTCCCAACACCCTATCAATTTTTATCAGGCGGCGTAGATCGCAAACGGGGCCGTCGTAAGAGCCGCGCGTCGTTTTTCCCTACGTGCGAGGAAACAATGGAGAGAGTGCGCGCTCTAAGGACTAGGAGAGTGAAGGACTATAAACGTGTAGCGAACTTTTATCATGAAGCGATCGATCCGAATTCTTTAATTAATCGGAAAACTAATGGCTCGCGAAAGAACGGCGTCGCTGAGTGCGCGAGGGTGAAACGAAGTAGACACACTAAGGAGAATAATAAGGAGGAAGGAAGGAAGGATGGAAGGTAGGAGAGCTTTCAAGAAAAAAGCTGGGGTAAGACGAAGAAGAAGCTGCAAGCTCTCGAAGCGGAGTACTTATTCTCTTAGCCGATGTCGAGGGTGGTGCGTTACAACGGTAATATAACGGGCGGCGTCGTTTCCACCCTAAGAGGGTTGTACGTATCGAGCAATGTCCGAGGGTAGACTGGTAATGAGACTAATAGACACGTAGCGCTCGTAAAAAGCGTTCCCGCGAGTTTCTGAAGATCAATCCTGGAAAGGATGGAGAGGACTCCCTCTCCCGGCTAAAGGGAACGGCATTTCTCTCTCCCGAGGTAAGCGTGGGAGGGGAGGGGGGTGGAAAAATTTCCAGGCGTTTGCGAGCGCGTTATCGCGCGTGCGTATCGATTCGCCTTCGGTTTCGGTGGCGTCCGGTTGCACCCGGCGAGTTTCAGGGGCGGAGAGTCCATTTGTCTCAAACTCTACGAGATTACGCCCCGCCGGTATCATCAGCGTTACAAGGCCGATCGAAGAACGCCGTTATTAATTGCACGGACCACTTGAAAAATGCGATTTTGCATCGCGAAGATTCTTCAACGTCCGTGGAGCCGCAAGGCCCCGAGAGACCCTTGTCGAATGATAAGCCCCCGGGACTAGCGCAACGAGATTCAGGATTTCAAGGAACGCAGGCGGGGAAGCGCGGAAGATTTTATTTTAGATCCGAGTGAGATTTTGAGCGAGAGAAAATAGACACAGGGGAGGGCTATTGACACGTTTTCGCGTTAATCGCTAATAAACTGCGTGCTCCCGTTGATACGCCCTCACCCTCCTCCCAGCGAGTTTCAGCGGCGTCGACGGGGAAGACGAAGGGGGTCGAAAATAAAGGAAGAGCCTCGTCATCGCGAAGAAGCGAACTCTTCTTCAGCGGAATCTTCGGGCGGAAAATAAGAATTCGCGCGGTAGGGGCGGATGGTGGACGCCCACCCCCTCCTCGGAGAACGGGAGGATAAGCACCCTCGCCATTTCATTTCATTTCAGTTCGCAAGGGTCGAGGCTCCAAGGTAGTTAATTAAAAAGGTGCCGAAGTCGAATCATCTCGGCAAGGGTGCGAAAACGAGGGCGCCGAGTAAAAGAAACACCGGGGGAGAAGGTACAGGCGGCGTGGGCAATCCGGGGAGGCAATTAACGTCGTGAGATGAGAATTATCGCCGTGAGTAATTATCCTCACGTTTTTCGCAATAAAGCAATTTTTCAGGCTACGTCGACGCATCGCCGTTCTCCTGAACCCCGAGGTATTGGCTCAGACCGTCTCCTCCGTTTCGGGAAAACTCGAAAACCAAGGGAAACCCTGCAAGGGGGAAAAGGCATCTTCTTCGTGCTAAGATCCTCGAGGACGCCGTTTTCACCGTAGGAAGCTGAAGAAAACATTGATCGAACCTGATAAAATGTCGGTCTACTTTTTTACGATAAAGTGTCGTCGCACTCGGCAATTCCGTCATGCGTAGAGTCGAGGAGGGGGTGGCTGGAATTCGAGGAGCGGCGTCAGAGTCGGAGTCGGCGGCGACGCCTCATCGAAATGCACCCTCGGCGCGAAACACAAGTCATGCACTTCATCGCCCGTTTCAATTCATCGGTGCGGTTATTTAATCAAACATCTCTCGGGGTGCTGGTGGTGCCGCAGCGAGCAAGAAAGAGGGTGCGACCCTTTCGAGTCTATTGCCTCTCCGGCAAAGCGCGGGGGATGAAAGCCATTTAGCCCGCAGAATCCGACCTCCTATCGACACTCCACCCCAGCGGCTGTGAAAGCGGCTAGTAAAACGCTCCGATAACGTCGGATCACGATACAACACTTACTTTTCCGACCATTTGTCGGGATTTCCTCCCCCATGGGGTGCCGCCCGCGCGAATTCATCTTCCAGTCGAAAAACAATATGCCAGCCACGCTCCCCCTCTCCAAGCTGCTGTGCGATTCTATTACGGCAATCATAATCACTTTGAGAGGATGCCGAATATTCACTCTCTCTCTCTCTCTCTTCTAGACGCAAATTAACGCAGCGACTATTTTCGCTTCGATTCGAGTCCGTAGGTGATTTTTTCCAGGGAGAGAGGGAGAGAGAGAGACCAGCGTGGACCGGAACGATGGAAGAGGAGTTTTAACGAGCTGGGACCACCTTCGAGCAAACGGGAAGTATACGTCGAATTGTTGGTCGCGCGTCGTCCTCTTGACTCGCGCCTATATTTCAATACGATTCACCGCCTCGAATCATTAATAATGATTTCTGGGAGTGGCGATACGCGAGCACCGCTTTCACGATTACCATCGAGTCCTCATACATATTTATATTTATGGCTGAACACTTCGATAAAACACATTCGGCGCAAAAGATATTATTGCGCCACCCTGCAGCCATCATCCCTCTCCCCTCCGCCAGAAAAATAACTCATTACTCATACAAACGCGTTCTTCAAGCACCTACCCTCCGGGAATTACCCAGAACGAGAAAATTATCAATTGGATGAAGGCGAGGGCGACTTTGAATTCTTGTGGAAAGATGAAGGATCTGAAGAGCAAGTGTGCGCGTTCATGGTGACCCGTCTATCTCGGTGGATTCGTGCGAAACCATCGTGATTTCCGTCGATAATTTATGGGGATTATTATTTTCGCACTCGCGTATGCGAGAATGAGAGGCTACGGTTCGCTGAATTAGATTTATCGCCGCTTTTCGAGGTATAGGGAGCCCAGCTTAAGGCTCGTAATTCACGATATTCGTATATATTGGTCTACGCATACTTGGAAAACGCTAAATACAGAAATACTATTCGCTATTTTACACGCGCATTCCATTTGGAACGCATAGTTCCGTGGCTCAATATAGTTGAGGATGAAAAAAAAAAATTGCCTACGCCACCACCATATAAAAGAGGAACAAACTCACCGCACGCAGACTGCTCCTTATTGTTGGTAGATCGTTGCTTCTGTAGGTTACATGGTAAGAAAGTAGGGTCCGTGCTCTTTTTCCATGGAAAAAATCCTTCGTGTTGGCTCAAGCCCATGATTATTCAAGTGTTTTACGGAGGGCCAAGCAAAGAAAAAAGAATCGCAATAAATCGATTTCTAACGGAAATCAGTGGAGGTCACTGTTCGTTGTAGTGAGAAATCGGTGAAATGGTGAAGGGAGGGAAAAGGGAAGAAGAGGAAGGGTATGGGTTTGCAGGTCGGTGAAGTGTAAGTTATTGTTTATGGGTCCGACGGAATGATCTATCGCGATGGTTGCTTCGCTACGATAGCGGCGAACAAAACGTACCTACCAGCGACCACCATATCTAACCCCATTACAGAGTCACCGATGCTAGGACACGATCTCAAATACAGACTCTCTCTCTCCTGAGGGCGCTTCTTATCAGGTGAGGAACATTCGTACACACCGCGAACCACGTCATTAATCAGGGCGAATATTCCGTTTTCTGCCCCTCTTGCGACAATATTCAACTTGGTATTCTCTATCCTTCTCTCCTTCTCTGACATCTTTCATTATTTTTACTAAATTAAGGCAGTCCGAAGAACACGTTTAAACTCTGCTCCAATTCTCTGAAAAGCAAGTGGGTCACAGCGTGTAATTAACGGGATAAAGCGTCACGAAGCACAAGATTGAACTTTTCTCCTCTCTCTCTCTCTCTCTCTCTCTCTCTCTCTCTCCCTCCCGATGTTTGTAAAATGCGCTTGGTCGAAACGTTCGTCGAGCATGAAAAAGAATTCTGGGGAAATTCCTCGGTGGTGGCTGTTGGTATCATTGATAAGTAGCGAGGTAAGAAGAGCGATTAAAAGAATTGTTCGGGAGGAAGAGGCTGGCAGTGGCTTTGACGAATTTCTTGCAATCGTTGAGAGAGCGCGAACATCTTTCGTTCCGGGGATGACAGCCGAACACTTTTATTACCCGTAATCGACAGTACTTAAGGCATGCGTCCATGGCGCGCGATAACGCGGCGCCTTGAAAGAAATGCCGAGCCCTTTTAATCTGAAAGCGCGCGGGCATACAACCGCCGAAGGGATCCCGCTTTTTCGCAGAAGTTTCGGCATTGTTTCACCTCGGGTAGCCTGCGACGCTCGCTTTTTATCCAGAACGAATGAGAGCAGCGAACGAGACCCCCGACCGCGCGTTATGTCGGCCACCTTGTTCGCAAAAACTTTGTTTACGATGGAAATTATCTTGCGCAAAGCCTAACCAGATCGCGCGAATCCCTTTTTGCAATTGGCGTGAGAAGCGAGAGGTGAGAAGCGAGAAGAAGCGTCAAACTCCAAAACCTGGCAGAGGGAGAAGAGGAGCGTAGTTCGCGAGGAAATTTCAGCGGAAATTGGTTTTTGAGTTGCGGCGATAACGGGCGGCTGCCATTATCTCGTTGACGAATCGGGAGCCGGCAGCTTGATAGGCCGAAACCATGGATGATGAAAGTAAATACACGGGCTCGTAAAGTGTGTGGGGAGGATCGCGCAGAAATCTTGTATGGGGCTTATGGGGCCTCGAGGGCGCTAATTTCGAGGAGGATACGTATAACGGGTGACTCGAGAAACTCAGACATTCCTGGCTGACGCATTTGCCGACTGAACGGCTCGGACTGGAGGGAGATTTTGCGTGTAGCAATATTTAATAAGGTCCTTAGCAAGAGAGCCAAGGGTATAATAGCTAAAGATGGATGTTGCAAACGCGTCAGCGGAATGGGACCACCCAACTTGGGCCCGTGCCAACGTTCAACGTTCAACATTCGCATACACACGTGCATCGCGTACTTTGCGTACATGTGCGTGCACTGCTAGAACCACGGGGTCCCATGGATCACTCTCGTCTTCCTTCTCCGGCACGAAATGCCATAGGAGTCACCTAAGTCGGTAGCCGAATTATTTCCATGCAAACGAACGGCTCTCGATTAAGGACGTGTTCGACTAGGATCGTTGGAATGTAGGGCGGTTTGCTGAAAGAGAAGAAACCTATCGAGATGTCCAGATCTCTCCCCCTCCCCTCCCTCTCTCTCTCTCTCTCTCTCTCTCGTTAATTTTGCGGGTCTACTTGTGCGGACCAGTTAATTGCCAGCTTTTAGTTCGAAGCTGCTAAAAGGAAACTCGTCTGATTTATACGATTTAAATCATTAATCCTTATTATTAAGTTCCTCGCGGTAATAAACGTCGTGGTTCCCTCCCAATTAAAATTCTTTCCCCCATAGAATCAATGTAGAAATTTTTATCGCTCGTTCCCCCATGCCGCCAATAAAAGGACGATAAAAGGATTAGTCTTACCATTAGCATTGCCCACTCCTATCACTCCTATCTTCCGAAGCAGCGCGCTCGTTGTTCCACTTTCGCTCTTACCTTATAACCTATTGTTGTCTTATCGATTTTTCGAATCACGGAATTCGCGACTCTCGTGTGTGCCTATCGTTGACTCTCGAGGATAGAAAGAAAGAGAGGACGAGGGCGAGGGCGAGGACAGCGGGGAGAGGAGACACACGATCGAGAATGCAAATGACGCTTGAATTAACGAGTGGAATTGAAGATCGGCTGCGAACGTTAACCGAAGTGGGAGAGGAGGAGGAGGAGGACGGTGCACGGCCACGCAGAACTGGTTTCACGCGGATAAACGATTGGCAATTACCGTAGTGATAAATTCCGGTGGCGCGAATGCCGGTACAGTATCGTTTGCAAGTGCCCTGTACGCTCGTAATAATTAAGCGATGAAGAGAGAAAATCGGTCCTCCGGGCCCCAAAGCAGCCCACTCTCGTGTCCGTCCATCGATTCGTTCGTCCGTTCGTTCATCCAGCCGCTCGCTCGATATCGAGCGATCGATTACGCGTTCCGTTCTCTGTAATCGAGCCACCGCGAATACCGATCACTCCTCAATAAGGCTCCACTTGGATGCAACTAGCAACCACCGCTTCTCCTCTTTCTCTTTCTCTTTCTCTTTACCTTTACCTTTACTCGCAATCTTCTCGCATTCACCATTACCTCGCTCTCCGATCCAATCGAGCTCTCTGTTCACCTGTGAACAGCTCGTGCTAGATCGTTCGAGCTTTTTTATTCGCCAGACGATTTATTTATTACTCTCGATTCATCGGAGGGAGAGAAAGAGAGAGAGAGAGAGAGAGAGTCGATGGATAATGAATCATAAACTAATAGACGAAGGACGCACACTCGTAGAACAGAGTCCTCGAAACGAACCGATGAATCTCGAGCAAGAGAGAGAGAGAGAGAGAGAGCAATCTCTCTCTTCGAAGGTAGAACATTCTCCTTTGAGGAGAATGTTTGCCATGAGCTAAAGTTCCTGGTAACGAAGCGATCAATCAGTAAGACTTTTATTATTTAATAGCTGACAAATTGCGGCATTAATGCTGTTATGCGGAAAACAATGACGGTAATTGTTCTTGAAATAAAAGCTCTAATGAAAATTCATGCAACCGAATGGAACAGTCACTTCATAAATAAGGTGTTGTAATACAATGCGTATGGTAATGCGCGTTGCAGGCTTAGAATAAAGAATGACTAAATCCAAGCGGGTTCTACGTGAACGATTTTGAAAAATGTCTCGAAGAATGTCATTCTTTCCACCTAAAAATCCTTCCTTCGAACGTGGCCGACGCAACGCTCCGGCTATTATTTCGAAAAAATTTCAATTTTTCTCCACTCCCCCACCTGCCACATGCCCCGGCCTATTTTTATTTTCCACCGGGCGCCCCGAGAGGAGGGCAAGGAGTCTTTTTAAAAAGTGCCAGAGAAGCGGGTAGCGAGATGTCTTTTTTCCATCCCTCTCCTCCGTCCGATTATGCGGCCGAGCATTTGACGGGCACGGGGATCCGAGAGGAAGCCGAGCGAGGCAAAAGTTCCGGAATCAAATTCACCGAGTCCAGCGGTGGTTCGCGAGATAATGGCTGATTTTTTGCTCGATCCGGAGACACAGGCCGAACCGGGAGTTTTATTGGGGCTTAAGCTGCAGGGAAAGAAGGTGGCTCCATGATAGATGCGAGCGAACAACGGCTACATGGGTGGGCTGCCTCGTCACTCGGCGTACTAGCCACCCCGAAGACATTCTCTGCGCTTGATATCAGAACAATGTACTCCGGGGTCCTCGATACGGTAGTTATAATGATTAGCGATTATCAAACCGATTACTCTGGCCGTAAACTCTTGGCCGCATTGAGTTTCACGCCCACCCGAAACCGTGTTCTTCCCCGTTCTTCACCGTCAGCCAGCTGAAACATATAAAACACGCACGAAAGGGCTCTGGCTCGGAATTGGATTTCTCGTCAAATGACCCAATTGCCTCTTCTCCTTCTTCTCTTATCGGAACGTACGGAAGATTCGCGAAGAAAATCGGCCAATTTCGATATTCCAGTGATTTTGAGCGAGGAGAAGGTCCCCGCTATTTTTACGGAACGATGGGTTAATAGGTATCGGTCAGTAGTGTGGAGGGATGGGGGTAGGAGGATCCATTAATTTGCTAGGTGCTTCGCTGTTGTCGTTATGAGAGTCGGTTCCTCGTGTGGGGCAAGGGGCCACCCGCAAATCCAGGTGACACGGGAGAAGGAAGGGCAAGGAAGGACCGATGGGCGCGTATCGTCGAACCCTTCGAAGCTCACGGCGTGATTTTGTCGCATCATTATCGTGACGCGCATCGATGCAGGTCCCTGTCGCGCGGTTCCTAACGATCTTCGAGTGACTGCGACATTCTTATTTCCTCCCGTCTCCTCCTCCCTCTATAAAAATCGATTAAAATTCACACTATCCTCTCTTCTCTATTATCCATGATTCTTCCTAGAGGCTCCTCCGAGTCTCCGAAGACTCCCTCTCTCTCTCTCTCTCTCTCTCACACATTCTCTCTGTCTCTATCGCAATCTTGGCTACTGTGCCAGCACCTAATGCAGCTTCTCGAGAGAGATCATAAAATGCAACTAATGCTTCTTTTATTGGTCATATGACTACTGCCAATTAGAAACTAATGAATAAAGCATATTTTAGCTGTCGTGCGTTATGTAAAGAGAGAGAGAGAGAGAGAGAGAGATGCACAATTGTGTCTCAACGAGCGTCACAGGTGTGTGTACTCATCGTACTGTAGAAAGGAAAACAGCTAAGGATCTCTCAGACAAATTCTAATGACGAAGCCTTGAACTTGTCTTATTTTCGGTGGCATTGTGTAAAGCCTGTTTAAGGATACGGGAGATATTCCGAAAAGAGCCACTGACCAAATCCGAGGAATGTTCGGCTGGAGGTAGAGGGGAGTGAAAAAGGGGATGGGGCGGTAAAGTCACGCTGAGGACACACTATAAATGAGGAATAAAGAAGCTCGATGAGATTCTGCCTTTAATTAGTAGGAACCGACAGAGGAACCGGCAGCGATCGATGGAATTAATCATGCTGCAGATAAGAAATTCTTTGTCGCGCACCCTTTGACATTAAACACGGATCAACATGCTTCCGTTAGGTTTCGTTTTTCCCCTTCTCCCTCTCTTTTTCTTAAAATCAAAGCAATCTTAATTAAGCAGAATGCGCTGGATGGATCGCGAGGCTCCAGCTCTCCTTCCATCGAATAGAAAACGCTTTCACTTTTTGGAGAAATTCGAGAATAGGAAGAAGGGAAAAGGGGAAAAAGGAGATCAAGTTTGATCAAGGCCAAATAGGGAATGGACAGGTGGACAAATTAATTTTCCTGTTTGGAAGATGGGCCAGTGCATTGGTAGGGGGTTGATTCTGTGCTTTGCAAATATCGAATGTCCTTTCTCACGGATATTATTAAGCCGTCGATCGGCGAGCACGATAAGCGAGCGTGGGTCGCCGCGGCTTGAGAACCGCTGGGCCGTTTACAATTAAGCAATGTAACCGAGTCGCAGACGCGTGGAGCGTCGTGTGTGGTCCCAAGCTCTTGGATCCGACCTCTCTCCTGTCTCTCTTTACTGCTGGTGTACCGCCACTCTGTGGTGCAGTCCCCCCACTTCCTTCGTTCCCGTTCTTCTATCACTCCTTCTTCTCTCTTTTCTTCTCTTCTCTTCTCTTACCTTCTCCTCCTCTTCTCTCTTTTTCTTTCACTCCAACCTCTTCGATCTTCTCGTTTCTTTTTCTCCATTTACCCTCTCTGCTCTCTACTTTCCTCCGCAGCGCAACTTTACCTTCTTCCCTCGATCCAAAGGTGGTGACTCATCCGCCGATTGGCTACTCGGCTCGTTTGGGAATTCCTTGTCGTTGATTCTCTTCGTCTCTCTCTCTCTCTCTCTCTCTCTCTCGCTTTATCGGATATGTTCTCCAGCTAGGGACTCCATGTGGATTCAGATTGACAATTTATAGGAAAACGAGTAGAAACAGCAGTAGCAGCAGCAGCAGGACCCGTTGACCCTACCGATTTCAATTCCACAGAAAATGATATTGTCCCTTTAATCGCGACGATCACGCGCGTCTTGTAATGAGACGCGCATCGGCTGCTTTACCAGCATTTTCCGGCATACTAGGGATACAAAGCTGTTCCTCACAAAAAAATTTCAAGTCGAGCAGAAAATATTTGGTGAAAAATTTCTGGCAAGGCGATTCTTTACGTGCTCATTATCGAGCCCCCTTAATTACACCCGTCGACGATGTTATCGCGCGAATAAATAAACCCCCTGATAAGAAAAAAGAAGAAGAAGAAGCGGCGAGTGTGGCGAGAGCAAACTTTCTCGCTGTTATCTTTTGTGGGGCATTTTGGAAGATTAAAGGAAATCGACGCGTTAATTCCTCGGGAAGTTTTGGTGTTTGCGCTGTCCCCGGAATGGATCTCGTTCTCCGAAAGAATAAATGAGATATAAGAAAGTAATACACGCAACACACAGGAAGATTGTGGTCCGGCGGCGAATAGAGCTGTGAAGCGCGAGGAGAAACCGAGAGAGACGTATTTGGAGATGGGACTTGTCTGGAGGCGCGGACGCGTAAAGAAGGACATGACACTACGAAACTAAATACCAGGCCCGATTCTCGGATCAGGTCCAGCGATTCTTATTCAGCCGAAAACTGTCAGAAACAACCTGTCGCACTGAACTCGTCTCACTTAATTTTCATTTACAAGGGAGGCACAAGCAACCTTAGAGTCCAAAATCGACCACTGACCACCACCGATCACCGATCACCGATCATCACCAACCAAAAGTGAAACTTGTCCTCTCGTACTCGTCGAGATGGTTCGATCGAAACCTACTAAAACGACACTAAAAAAGGGATTTTCCGTCGCTTGTGCGCAGTTTTAATGAAAAGTTGGTCAGTTACATTCATGCGGCGTGTCCCGGTCATTTGGCCTTCGAGACGTCGAAAAACTCGGTAGGAGCCAAGTTTTGTCCCATCGGTGGCCGGTAAAGTTTCCTCCATTGAGATCGGACAGAAGAAAACTCGAGGTTGCACCGGGCCACACATCGAGTTGTCGGAACGTGCCGATTGAGCTGTTAAACTTTGCGCTCTGTTGTGGTCTTCTTCGAGGAAACCTTAAAGACTAAAGACAGTGCCTCCATTCTTGGCTCCGGACAGACTTGTAAGCAAATTCGCCAATTGAAGGATGGCTCGTGTTATGCCGAGATGGGACGATAAGACCTTATTGACCAAGACCACAAAGGCCTCGCAACGGGATCCAAATTTCCAGCAGAATCTCTGTGATCGCAGTGGAGCAACAACCCTGCGGGATTGAGGAAATCGCGCGCTTGCGATTCAAAAGGAAAAAACAGTTCCTTTATGTTTTCTGAGGAAGGGTCGTCAAGGGGGGGAAGAAGAAGGGTCAATGAGTCTGGCACGACTTTTCTCAAACGTATCTGATGCGAGAGATTTGCGCAATCCCAAAGTGCCACGTACAGCATCCAGCTGTCGATATCTTTGCATCTATCTACGAACCTTAAGCGATCTCGGCGGTCGTACTGGAAAAGAGTGATTTTTGCCAAGGAAGGAAAACGGCGCGAAGGCCTCCGCGCGATAATTTATTGGTCAATCAAAATGACGCATGGAGGTATAAGGTGACACGTCAGCGTGCACGACTGACCATTAATTTTCATAGCCGTCAGCATGAGATTCTTCCGATGTGGGTCCTCCTGGTTGCCACTTTGCCGCTGTCTCCTCCTCCTCCTCCTCCTCCTTCTCGTCCTCGCCTCCTCCACCATCAGTTTCCGTGCGACTAATACCCTCCCCTATTTTACCGGAGCTCCTCACTCTCTATAACGATGATCCCCCGTGAGTGCGACCGGCAATTATTAATCCCACGGTCGCCAACCGCGTAAGCGCGCTAGAAAAATATCGCTGGACCAGTGACAACACCTTTGCCAGGGTAAAGATACGATCTTGAGCGCGAATAGCTGCGCTTGGAACGGTGAGAGACATTTCAGCGCACCGTTACACACGCAGATCGATAACGGCCGCTTCCATCGCGTACCCTGGCCTCTCTTCTCCTCCCTTCCGCTTCCCTCCCCGTCTCTTCCGTGATCCATGCAAAAATCGGCGGTCGCTGATAGTCACTCGACGGCGACGAAGGCTCGAACTACAAACCACTACAAACTGGTAGAGCGAATGTCAAGAACGAAGGCAGCAGTGGTCCACGGGAAAATTATTTTCCCATGGATCGAGCGCAAACGATTATCGCTCGTCGATGAGCGATCGAGCGTCGACAGATCAAGAGATAAGCAGGGAGTTTTTCGGGGCACTACGGGGATTTATGCAAACATGAAGAGGTATCGTCAGCTGATTTTCCGATCGATCGAGAAGTCTCTCGTAGAGATTTCGAATGAATCACGAGTTCTTTCTCGACTGATGCATAATTCGAGCCTTGACCTCCCAAAGGAAGAAGAAGAAGAAGAAGAAGAAGAAGAAGAAGAAGGCATGGGTGCCGAGGAATGCCGGGAATGGGCCGGGCAGGTTAATGTGCCTGCGCGCCTCCTCTTCCACTTCTTTCGTCGTCGTGCAGTGGCTCCAGAGTTGCTTTTCTCTTTGGCTCTCTGTATCTCATTTGTAAAGATTCCGGGACAAAGGGAAGGAGCGATCGCTTTTATGGATCTGTGGCGCGATTGACCCCGGCCGAGGAATGGACAGAAGCGCGAGTCTGTCAAGTAGCACGATTCTAATCTGACAGCGACGTATAGGCCAGACCCGAGGAGTCGACGGCGGCAGCGGCGGCGGTGGTGGGCCAGGACAGAACCAGGTTCACCACGTTAATCGAGTTCACTTTGGTCGTGCCATTATTAATCACCGCCGCTGAGGATTTCCATACATTTCCAAACGACGAATCGCAAATTGCCTCATTTTCCAGGCCGCTTGTCCTTGATTCTATCACGTCCGGTGACATACGACGATTTCGAGGACACACTCGTGCCCCGTGAAATCGGAGAGTCCAACGCCGGAGAGAGATGATATGCTGGCCTGTCCAAATAAATTGCCAAAAAGGGACGCGTGATAAATCTACCCGCTTCTCTCTATCACTGCACCCACTCGCATTCCGAACAAGCGTTTCTTTGCTTTCACGGAGAAACCATCACCGTCGCCACCACCGACACCAACACCACCACCACCACCACCACCATCACAGAAGAATTCGCAAAGAGTTCTATACCATGCGTGGATCTCGCGATTAGTTTCGCGGGATCCGTTTCACGAAACTTGGACAATTGTATCGCGATACTTGACCTAATCGGTTAGCGTGCTACTGCAAATGGAATGGGAGGAAAAGGGCGGAGGGAGGAGAGTCCATTAATAATCCAGCAGAGGTTTGATTTATACGTCCGTAGATGCGACCACTTTGCGAAATTGTCATTCTCGGGGAAATGTCGTTCTCTCTGTGTCGGTTTACACACGCGCGCCACACACGTACGGAGAGACTCGAGCTGATAATGGTCGAGCATTTGTAGAGATGGCCGTGTGAAATACGGCAGGGCCATCCAGGTATCGATACGCAGAATCGCCGTGGCAACGATGTGCCCATTCGTTCTCGAGGACTTGGACGAGCGGAAGTCCCGAAAGTGTCCGCCGGCGTCGATTATTCGTCACGTCGATCTTTCATCCGGCTCCCGCAGCTTGTACACTAATGTCGTCTATTACTTACTAACGACGAAGGTTCCTCATCGACCGCCAGCAGTCTTCGCCCTCTCCTGAAAACCTTTTCCGCCGCTCGTGGCCGAGTCGAAGATCGATTCTCCAAAAGCAGAAAGTAGAACGATGCAGGCTGGACGGGGTGGCCTCGTCCCATGACGAAGGAGTTCCCATAACGAAGCGAAGAGTGCGCGACAGTTTGCCTCTGCTCTTCCTCGTTTTGAGGAAATTACGTTAGTCGCGGAAGGGTTGGGAGAGGGTTGGGGCGTTTGGCTAGCGATAACAGGGTTAAACGAGCCACGATGCTAACCGATATTGTCCGACGTGACGCAAAGCATGCAACGCGCTTAGAGTGCGGCAGCGGTGGCGGTGGCGGTGGCGGCGTAGGCGTGGCCGCTTTGATATCAGCGATGGCCACCTTTCGACTGTAAATCAATCGATATCTCGTGAACGGGAGGGGCTTTCATGGGGTTCGCGCGAGCTCTCGCTATGGCAGGCAGAGGGTATCGGCCTGATAGAAGCATGCGCCAAATGCTGAATCGACCCGACCCGCTCCCCTCTCCCTCGACTTTTATCCCGTTGCAACGACGAGCTCGTTGCAAATCTCTCCTCCACTCTACTTTCCTCGCTGCTCCGCACTACGTCTTTCCTCTTTTCGTGTGTCCTCTGGCACGGGTCCACCGATATCACCACCGGAAATGCGTCCTCCACTTACCTGCATACCGACCTCGTCGTATCGTCGTCGCTTATCCACGCCAGGATTCTTGGATTCTCCTGGAAAGCTGCAAATAAAAAAAATTGGGCCGGGGACAAATTGAATTTGTCGAGAGTGAAGAGACAAGACGACTTCTGGCTTGATAATAGGAATATTTAATTCGATTTTAAATAATCTTACAAGTATGAGTTTTCGCAGGAGCGTTCGTAATGCTGCGTCTGCCTCGCTTCGTATATGGTAGAAGTAAATAAATAGCTAAGTTACTTTTTAAACAGTCTATGGGAGGATCTGATGTTCTCTCGCTAGTAAGTGGTACGGTATGTACATATCGATCGTCCAAATACATCTATACGTACAGCCTTTCTATTATCTTCTCTATATGTATATTTATATGTATAAGATTTTATTGCACGTTGCAATCACGTCTCTCGTACAGGATGTGGGTGTATATCTTACATTTTTACAATAAATTAACGAACAATCTCTGACGACCCAAGTTTTTCTCTCTCCATTTTAATTTTTCCTCTTTAGACGCACGCATAAAGGAAGGAGAGTCATAGTTCTCTCTCTCTCTCTCTCTCTCTCTCTTTTTCTCTTTTCACTATATAATATATATAGTATATATTTATATACTGCTTTCTTGATTTGTCGTGTCTTTCTTGACTCGGCTGTATTCGCTCCCGAGATTGCCGACGCGAAAAAATCACTGGGAGGTGAAATGGCACTGAAACGTTTTCTCGCGACAGCAACAACAAGAACGTGGCACGGCGAATCGAAATCCTACGAAACTCCTGGGCGAAATCCTTTCTCGCTTAACCGGAAGCTCTCTTCTGGTCAGAGAGCTGAGAAATCGAAAGAGAATTTGTCTTCTCTCTCTAGTATCTAAAATGGTAAAGAGGTAACGTTGCTGAAGGTGACGCTTCAGTCTTTTGTACGGAGGGAGAAGAAGGGGGAAGAATGGACGATGGGTCGAGGAGAAAGTTTCAAAAGGGGGTGGTGGTGGTGTTGGATGGATGGGGGAAAGAGGGAAATCGTGGACATTTAAAAATCACAATATTCGCGTCGAATTTCCTCTTATGGCAAATCGACACGTGGAAGGATGAAAAATATGGAAATCCTAGCGCGATGGACTTTGGTGGATGCGAAGATCAGCCGTTGGTTCGTCCAGTATAGGAGTCAATGAAACGACTGAGAGCTAATGAAAAACTAGTGCGGTACTTGGGGTTCGAATTTCTCCTAGAGCGGTCATTTCGCCTGGAGTTCCGCAGCTTGTTCCTCCTCCTCTTTGGTGAGAGGGACGGTGGAGTGGTTGTAGAGTCCCTGCGCCATCAGCTGTAGGGCCAGGGGGTTCTTCTGGCCACTGGCTTTCTTGATCTTCGCCCGCTTATTCTGGAACCAAATTTTAATCTGAGCCTCGTTCAGGCCGAGGTCCCTCGAGAGTTGCTGTCTCCGTCGTTCCGTGAGGTATCGGTTCTCCGCAAATTCCCGCTTTAACCTGGCCAGCTGTTCACCGCTGAAGGCCGTTCGCGGCCGCTTCTCCTCAGGCGTGGCGCCGCTGCCGCGCGTGTCACCTGACCTCTTGACCCGCCTCGTACGAGGACCTGCAAGCACACGGGAAGATTCTACCGTTAACTCGTATCTGTCGATTTCCCCGATGAAACTCGTCGATAAGGCGATCGCGCTCGAACAATCTTCCGCGATACGCCTCGCACCGGTTCTTCGAATAATTCTCTCCCTCTTATGCATACAATGGGATATGTAATAGTAACTCGTCGAACAAACACAATCGGTCAGAAGTAACGGAAGGAAACCCTTGTCGTACGCACACCAGAATCACAATGGTTTTCATTAATAAATCCTGCCCGTCATTCCACCCTCTTACGTATCCGTGGAAAAAACGTGAAAAAGATTGACTGAGAAACCGAGAGATAGAGAGAAAGAGAGAGATTGGCGCGAATTAATATCCAAGACAAAGCGAACGACGAGTTATTTACTCAAGAGCTTATCGGAGAACATTAATTATGGAAAATTTACCGTCCCCCTTCGACTCATGTGCCAGTGGAGATAAGCGTATGGAAAAAAGGGGGAAAGCTATTTATGAATTTTTGAAGAAACAATCGTCGTTTTACTAGCGCAAGTAGTAGGAAGTACTTATGGTCAGACTGACTCCGACCGACTGCCTTTGATAAATATACGACCATAAGATTTACAATGAAATTCGCACGTAAGCGTAATCCGATTGATGTATTAGAAAACTATGTGTGAAATGATACATTCTTGCTGTTATTCCCGGTATAAAATTGTGCAACTAATTGTAAATAATTGAGAGTAAAGGCGACGCGTGGGATAATAAAGATGAAGTTTACATAAGCGGTAATTTATTAAGACAGGATTTATAATCCTCCGGTTGGCTCTCGAGGGAAGGCATCGATTCGCGGCTTTACTCGCCAATAACTTTGAGAAATTAACGGTCCTCCGCTTCTCTTTGCGATGACAAATTTTACGTCGTCTTTTATTGTCTAGGCAGTCTTCGGTAATTCTCCGCAGTGACGTTAGTCTTTTTTCGCGTTTGCTGACTCGAGGATACGCGTACCGCTCGGCTTCGTCTCGCGGACGATAAAACTAACGCTAATGGAACCACAACATCCCCGATCCCCGCTCGAACCTCCCACCAATAATTCCTTATCATAAACAGCGGATTTCATCCAAATAATCAAGGGGACCGAAATGCAAACACTTTTAGCTCGATCCCGAGTCGCTTATTCGGGAGCCCCGTGAATTAGTTCTGGGGAAAGATGTTGATTTAGGTGCAACCTCAAGAACACTCGTTATTACTCTAAGCTTTATATCGTGGGTGTATTTGCGCGGAATGTGCGGTAAGAGCGATGTTGTTCGCTGTCGATGATTGACGGCTAGCGAATAAATCAAGTATTTTCATAGACGCGCGGCAACCTTGTACGGTAAAAATACCAAAATTACGTAATGCCTTTGAAAAGAGTCTACGGGTTTTTCGGTGAAATCGAGGAATTTGCAGGAGAGTCGATGGATGCCCTCGGAAGGATCGCCGGTTTGCTCAGCTTTTAACGAGCTTGCGATTCACCGGTGTAAACGTGGAGAGAGAGAGAGAGAGAGAGACAGAGAGACAGGGATCGTCCCGGCAATGGTGTAAATCCTTCCGTCTCGATTCTTCCTGTTTTATCGTCTTGCGAGGATTCGCTGGTCGCACCGTGCCATCGAGGCTATTCTCCCGGTTGTGCGAGTGCGCGCGCGAGCGCACGCGCCTGCCAGCAAAGGTTTTATCGTAAATCAAGCGTATTATTATTGCCGGGGCTGCGTGTGTGCCTCCTTCTTTCCCTAGTGTGCAAATGTGAACGTTTACGCGACTCCCGACGCCAGCGATTGCTCGACCTAACTCGAACTTGCCCACTGCTATCGACGGCCCACGATATTTCAGAATTTCTAAATTCGATTCGCGTCCATCCCCCTGCCTCCTCCCCGGGGATTTATGGCCTTTACTCCAGGTACTCTGACTCGAGAGGCAAATGAAATTCTCGGAGAAAAATTGAAAATTGAAATTGAATTGACAAAGGCTCGTGGGTTTTGGTTCTTCCGGGCGGAGCTCTGACTTGTCGGGGGTAGAGGGTCACAGTCAGCTGGTCTCTCGGCCTTCTCGATTTTACGCGCCACCGTAGAGAGAGAGAGAGATGGGAGGGGTCGATAGTTCCGGGAGTCCTACGAGTCTTCGTGCCCGCTAATAATTCACGACGCTAACGCGGAGAGCCGCGCCGTTTACACATGGGGCAGCGCGCGCGCCCGCGACTGTAATTGCAAATAAATCAAAACGTAACGATCAACACCGTTGCTATCGCCTGGAACGATCGACCAAGCCGGAGACTGTGAATCTCCACAAGGAGAGACGGACGCGGAAACCACGTGTACCGACGCGACACTACGCGACACGACGTCGTTCCGCATACTGCAGTCGATTCGCTGGAAAATACCTCGAGGATTTGCAGCCGCAGAATCTTTGCGAATCTTTCTAAAAATCCAGATACTCTCTACACAGTAACGATCTCATTATTGCGCAATTGATTCTCGAGAGGGGAAGAATTTGCCGGAGGCGATCGGAAGATTAGGTCGTCGTAATTTCGCGTTTCTCTCGCATTAATTGCCGTCGGCTGATCCAGGAAAGTCGAGCAGCACAACGCGGTTGGCTGCGCGATATATCGAGAAACCGGCGAGCAGAAGTAGCGTGAAACATACCAGGCTTGGCAGTTTCTCGTTCTTCGAGTCAAGACTGACTGAGGTAACGAACAGTCGGCAGTCTAATTACTTGAGCGAAGTAGTCTTGTTGTCGAGGAAAAGGGGGTGGCTCGTTGAAGGGGTAACGCGCGGAACCGGTTCTCTCGCGTTTCCCTACTCTCCCTCCTTCGAGACACGGCGAATTCTCCTCTCTTCCCGAGGCAACCACCCTTGGACTCTCAGGGGTGAAACCAATAACGCTAAGACGCCTCTTCTACCGAGTACACTCCAAAGTACTCCGCATACCTAGGACCTCCGGCTTCCGTGGAAACACTAATTTTCCATGGCTGTCGTTGAGTTAGATGTTAGGAACGAGAGAGTACGCTCCACACCCCACCTTTCTCTCTCTCTCTCTCTCTCTCTTCTTTCAACGAATCCCGTGCTATACGATCGACGATTAATTATGCACGTCCGATTCAATGGATACCAGCGGAAATGGTTACTGCACGAGCTATTTCCTACTCCATTAAAGTACATCTTTCTATTACCAGTCATCGAAAGAACGCAACAACGATATTTATAGAATACCGCGCTGCAATTATGAATCGAACGAGTGATCGAGTCTAGAAACGACTCTAGAGATCCTAGAGATCTATATCGAACCGGAGCGAGCTACGAGTTAATCCAAAGCATTCGATTAAGAGTTCCGTCATCGATGGGTGCTTTTTTTGCTTTTTGCCTGCTGGGGATTTGATAAAAGTTCTTCCTCTCTAATAGAAACTTTCAAGTGAATTGTGTGTCGGTGGTATTCGATCCAGCACGCGTACAATATTCAACTACCGTGGCTGGCGCAAAGTGAATCGTCGTCGTAGGTCAATGAATAGCGAGCAACGCTCGATACATATACATACGGTGATACATATAAGAAAGTATCGCGGTGACTAGCTCTCCCAGCAGAGAATGTCACTGGTGCTCGTCGAGTTGCTCGTCACGTTGCTTTTAATTACGTCGGCTGGAGTATCGTTAGAAAGCCAACGACGTCCTCCTCCTCGATAGAAGCCTAAGAAGAATTCATTAACGATCTTCTCAGTAAAGTGGATCGGCATGTATTCTATTCCCGGATAGAGAATCGTCCACACTTTCATTTCGATCGACCGCACTTTTCAATGAACAAATATTTATACTTTTCACGCAAATTGCACATAAATCAATGGATAATAGGAAAATGCTATCGTTATCGTTATCATTATCATCGTCATTGTCCTAATGCTCGTTTTCTCTTTATCTTCTCTATTTCCTCGTCATTGCTAATACCCGTATGATTCAATGCGTCGAAATTCTCCATTGAAATTCTATAAAGTTTTTCTAGCCATTCGATACGATGCTTTGCGGCGCGCGGCGTGCATTAATACAAATGTGATTACTTCTTAGTTAATTGCCTCAACGAGTAATAGCTATGTCGGAGTATGAGCAAACTATGATTAAGTAGGATTTAGCGATATATCAATTTCCTTGTAGAAAATCGAGTCAAACGTTATCGTGGCAATTAATTTACACATTGGCGTATAATTGGAATTGAAAAATTATGCCGATTACCGATTCATAACTCGGAGACTGTTATCGATGGAGAATCGATAGAGAACGAGCCGTAGAATTTTTCCATGAAATATTCATGCACGAATGGAGAAATGACAACGTCAGCGATCGGCTGGATGTGCCTACGAGTTCATTAGAAAAGGTCGCGAGCGAGGTATTTAATAAAACGTTCTCTCTTGGCGATAGTGCTCGAGTGAGTAATAAAAATCTAGCGTTCAATCAGTATACACACGGGAGGAGAGAGGGAAGGGAATTTATCGATGATAATTATTGTCCTCGTTGAAAGTGTTTTAATGCATAGCTGCTTTAATGGAATGACATGAAGGAAGAGGGTGCGTCGTTAAGTCGTTAAGCAGTTATATTCTACGTGTTATTACAACAAGTATGTCCGATGCAATGCTGTTTAACCAATTTTAACCTAGTCCCGTATTACCGTAACAGCACTAATGAGACTGACATTTTCCGAAATTGCTCGCCAAGTAGGAAAATCTCCTCCACATCATCGATGACGATTTTCCAGTTCGAAGTTGTTCGATGCATCTCGATGGGCCGGCTTATTGAAACGACCAAGTCTAATTGGTGCAAGTTCAGAGAGAGAGAGAGAGAGAGAGAGAGAGAGAACGACACGATCGATAAGAAGATAGCATAGGTGGATGATATTAGAGAGTAGTGTGGAAAATCTGTAATAATCGCGCGATAAATGTCGCAACGCAGCAGGGATCGTTGATTTTAGTTGGTGCAAACAGGTCTTTAAGGTACGTGCAGGTACTGCAACAGCGGCGATTATCAATTAAAGCACGTTCTCATCGCGAGTGCTGAAACGAGCGGCGATTACCCGCTGCAAATAGTTGGGAGATCGTTTAGGGCCACTCGCGCCAGTCGATCGACTTGTCGTTTCCGCGAATCGGACAAGTTTACGTGTGTTGGTGAATCCAACATCTCTCTCTCTCTCTCTCTCTCTTTTCCCCTAATACAGTGGCACGAGTAGAATCGCGCGACGGGCTCAGAGTCACTTGAATTATGACTGCAAGCATTACTTGGACAAACGAGGTTCAGCGTGTCGACACAGCTGAACGTCCTTCTTGCTTTTCCCGCTTTTTCATTCTTGTTTCTCCGGTCTCCGTTCTCGAAAATTACGAGAGTATCATCGCGTGCCGTTTCGTCGTTCAGCAGTAGCCAGCTGACAGTTTTAAGCGTTAACAAATAAACGACGATCGCTGCCCCCCGATTATTCTGCCGGTGACAAACTTTTTACATGAAATATCTAGCCTTCGCGTCCTGTAATAAGTATGTGGAAAATCTCGATGCCAAGACCCCCTGACTCTGAGTTCGTGATAGTTACCCTGAAATAGTCATATCAATCGTCGAATCGTATTTGCTTACTCTCGCTCTCTCTCTCTCTCTCTTTCTTTCTCTCCCGACACTATCTCGTGTTTACGTAGACTTTGAATTTCCCACGCTCGGTGTCATCCTAGATGACTCTAGCTGCACTCCGCGCGGCCCCTTTAATTCTCCATTAATTCTACAAAACCTTGCAGCATAAAAGTTCAAGTCCCCTGATTCCTCGTTTCATCATCGTTCTCGCCTACCTCGTCTTGTGTGTGAGTGTGTACAGCCTTTTAGCATCATGGCTCGCTACTTACTTCGTCCTGAGAACAAAAAAGAAAAAACATACCGATTATAAATCATATCGTGTTTGAAAATTTGCGGTGTTTCTTTTAAAGTACGAATTCACCGATTATCGCATCTTTCATCTATTTTCTCAATTGGATCTTTCGTGATGCCATTAAACGCAAGCAAAAGTAAAAAGACCAATATAAATAGTAGAGAAAGAGGGAAATGAGAAAGAAAATCATTTATAGTTCATTTACATGCACATTATATGGATATGTGGTATTTTGGTTTTCCCTCGCTGTGTTTCTCGACGGCGTTGTGAAAACATATTCGGCTAATCACTTTTCTCTAGGTCTTGTTAAAGCGTTTCGCGACTAGATTTCTGGAATTTCACGAAAAGTGGTCGTTGCCGGTAGTTATACCGACAACCATAAATAATGACCATTGATTGGTCACTCGTCGATCGTTACTCGCCAGTACGTGACTACATTTACGTTTCCACGGGTCGTTAACTCGGTTCCATTAAGGCGCGGTCTTGTCTCTTTCCCTCCTCCCCTCCTTATTCTCCTCATCCTCATTCTCCTCTCTTTCTTTCTTCCTTCCTTCCTACCCTTCTTCTCTTTTCTTTTTTCTCTTTCCCTCATCAATTGCATTTTGTACTTCCCTACGCAAATTTCCCTCGGCAATAACCAGAATTGCGATTTAATTGCACAGCTTCTGCGCGAGCAATCGACAACAGTTTGCACAGTTGATCTGCTGTTCTTTAATTGATTTACGAATCTAATATTTCTATCGTTAAAAAACAGCAGGGCGCGTAAACTGACCAATGCGATGCAATTGCGCAAAACTCGAGAGACTTGACTTAGCCAAAAACTGCAGCGCGATTAAGATTCCTTCTTTAATAATGGAAAAATTATCATTGGAATCGAGTGGATTGCGCGAAAAAAGTAAGCGCCTTGCCGAGTACTGGATGGAATTTATCGGAGGTATTGCACAGCGGTCTAGTTTTCACGTAGAGTTTTACCATTTTACGAAAAGAAAGTTGTCTCGCTAGAGCTATTAACCTTGATATCCAATCATGGCAGAACGATGTTGAAGTCTACTCGCTTAATATGAAACGATAGATCTGATAGGGATGACGACATTACTGACATTGTTTATACATGCACATATATACGTATGCATATACATATATAGGCTTTGGTTTGTTATTATTACGTTATGCGTTGGCACCATTATCATTGAGATCGTCCATCGATAGTGAATCATATCGATCTATAAATGCAACTAACAAGGAATCGCGATAAGAGCGTGAATGACTTAGGAGTGTCTCATTCGATGCTAGTCATAATTCATATCGTTCTACCAATCAATAGTGTGTATCGTTTCGCTTTATTATTCCAGCGGCGAATCGTCTACTGAAATAGCCGATTAATAGTTATTAAACGCTACGCTATAATGTTACGTATCGACGCTGTTCAATTCTGTTAACGTTGATTCCTGCCTGCTGCTTTTATATTATTTCCTGGAGAGTTTGGAGGCCTCGCCAAGAGTTGTACAATTTAATAGATATCATCTCGCACTCTCTCCCCTATGAGAGCACTCTGATTTATCTTCGATCTATTTAAATCGTCCACTTTCCTTCTGGCAGATTGCGAAATATCGACACAGTGGACAGACATTAATGAGTTAATTACCGAGCCGTGGATTGTAAGCAAAACGCCCATTAATAATAATCGTCGGTACCGATAACGATCGTTGTTCCCCGTAAAGAGAGAATAATCGGTCGCTTTCAGAGCTTGCTACGACCACGATCCTTCCCACGATCGAATAGATACTATTTTCATATTGGTAACATTTCACGCGAGCCATTACCCATAAGTATGGTGCAATCGTTTAAGTAAATTTTAATCGATAAATGTTTTATTTCTGGATTCGCGAAAGAAGAGGATTGTTCCCCATAAACATGCATGAAAAAGAGCATTATTTGAAAATAGGATCTTGTGGAATTCTTTGATGGTTTGTCGCATTCTAATAGCGATGGTGGTAGTGTGACGATGATGTTGCCGACTTGTGTCATGTTAATTAAATAGCCACTTTACACATAATGCAAGTAATCGTCCTGACTACAAGGAAATCACAAAGTGAAACAGATTCTAGTAGCGAGCACACGAATCGCTTAGAATCCCCCTAACATTCATTATACACTGTGTGTAATGGTTCGCCATGGGATGGGTGCGGGCGTTTTGCACGTTCTCGCAATCATTTAGAGAAGGATAGCTCTTAACACGCGATGCGTATTTCCAAGGGTTTTCATTCCTACCATATTATTTATTCCGCAGTACTTTCTTTCATCTTATTTTCAATTGCAGCATTGCATCGCTCGGTTCGTTGAGATCCATCGAGTTAATACCAACTTCTCAGTGTGCAGTGTGATTGTTTGTTATGCGATGAATTATACGTTTCGAACTGATATAGGAGGTGTCTGCGATTTAGTACTTGACCTTTGCTTCCCTCCCCACGACTTCCCATTCAAAGACCTGTGTTTTCGCTAACAGCTTCTCTTCGCGTATTACTTATTTGCATGGAGAGACAGTAGTTTGTTATTTCAATGCATCTTACAAGGAGAGAGGGGGTCCTCTTCTCTCCTCTCCTCTCCTCTCCACTCTTCTCTTTCTTAAAGTCTGTTTGTTGGGATTGACTGCTTTAAAAATAGAACTCTTTACTTTCCAATATACAGGATATTTCGAAATGAATGCATTTCTTTAAGCGGTCATAAACACTCGAGGCTATGAGTAAGAATTCTTTTAGTCAGATTCATCTGTAGATACGAACAAAGCGGGCTTTTATGAGAAATAGTCTTTTGAAACAGGTTAAAAATTGAACAAATAAATTAGTGTGATGCACGATACCTTTATCGTAGGAGGTTATTTGTATTTGTATTTGTTTGTTTTTAGGTCGTCTCTTGAAACAGTTCGATATAATACTATATTTTCCATACTTAACGCTACTTCAAATATCGTTCCACTTGACGAGTCATTGTTGCAATTTCTCGAAAAGAAACGAAAAATTAATTCGACGAAAAATTGTGAAATCAAATTTAGTATAAGTTTTCTAAAATTATTTTATGAATTTTCATGCCTTCAATTTCTCTTTTGTACAGTTTTTATAATAAGTATCTTTATTAATTTAATATATACGCACAATAGCGATAGCACCCACTTGACTAGTAGGTACAAGCTCAGCGCGCCAGCCAATCAGAGCGTTTCTTCTCGGTGGCGTGCAGAGTAACGGACACGGAAATCGCGCTCTCGTACTTTTTCAATTTTCTCTTCAACTTTTGCCAATCCAGTGCCAAATTTACGCTAAATTTACTCATAAAAGTGTCGTTAAACATATTTTCAATTGTCTCGAGAGAACTCGCTCGAGTAAATAGAAGATTTATCGCGATTTCCTTCGATCGAGTCCGAATTCGTTAGTGACGCCATTCGCCATTTTTCTTTCAACAATGTCGAGATTGTTTCAACCACTTTTTGGTAAGTAAAACGGATCGAAGCTCCAATTGTACGATGTATCGACAATATTTCTAATGGTATTTTTCATGTTACAGTGTGCCAAAGCTGCCCATTATCAGGAGAATCCAGATAATCCAGATATTCCTCTTCGAAGGACGGGTGACCGTTAGCCGAGAATTTCAACGGGGGATTCGCCGATCGGTGAGTTTCAATATTTCATGATTATTGCATGATCATTATCGTCTAGGTGACTTGTATTCGAGCCGAGAATCGTCGTTGCGTGTATTTTTGTAGAAAATTTCAGGAAAAATAACGATTTAGCTACATTTTTCTACGAATTACGAGAATTAGGAAAAGGGGGGGTGGGGTAGGGGGAGGCGGAGGAGATACGCAGTAGGTGGCGCAGTGCAATTAAAAATTGATCAGATGGCGTTGCAGCTACATGCCCTAGGGGATTTCATTTTTATATTATATTCGTGCAACTCGAAGTGAGCTGCGGAATCGGAAAGAGAGTGAGGGATGGTGGGGGTTATTTCTCGAAAGAAGCACTCGTATCGTACAATGCGTGTGCCACGGAGAAGTTGCGCAGCAAAGTAAATCCAACGCCAGGAGATTTCGACGTGAGACAAGGAGATGAATTTTCGCCAGTCAAGTAAGTAAAACAGTTTCCATCCAGATGGGAAAGGGGGGGGGGGAAGACCAACGCAGAATTCGACGCGAATTTCCTCTCGCGTTCGTTCATTCTTGTGTGCGTAATGGTGTGTGACAAGTGATGGCTAAAGTCGATGAGCCTGATTCAAGAAGGGTGTGAAAACCGGAACGAGATTATGAAGATGCGGAGGTAAAGATGAAAGGGGGGAGGGCAGGGAGTGCGCGAATGGCAAGAAACACAGCCACCTTCGATTTCTGCGTGTCCGCCAACTCAAGAGAGAGGTTAAATATAGAACTCGCTAAAACAACGACTGATTCTCGTGCTCGGCGTCAAGAGAGCTTTTCTCTTTTCTTTTCTCTTTGACGCCTACTACCGTAAGCTCTTCCACCCGTAAGAGCTGCTGATTGATGCGTCCCCTGTGAAGAAAGATCTTTCAGGGTTTCTACAATTTGTTAGTACGAGCGCGGCAACTACTTAGCTGCTAATTTAACGGAGGTTGGAGAAAACAGCGAAAACAGAACGGAAACCGGGTGTCCCTCATTGTTGCGCGATTAATAAAATTTTCTCCCCAAATGCGTACGATTTTTTGGTCCTGCTTTTTTCGATTTTTTTTTTGATCTAGGATTTCATGCGTAGAATGCAAGTGATTTGTCATCTCCGTTATTCCAATCCAGAGTCGCGCGGATAGAGAAGAACTCGCGTGTTTCTCAAAGCAAACGTTAAACCGTGTGATCGCGCGATTCTTCACGGCGCGTCCTCCAGGAACTTTTTTCAACGGTTCCCCCGGGTGTCTCCGTCAGATAACTAATTGAATCCGATCAAGTTTTTCGAATGCATCTTCAGTTTCTCTTCTCTTCTCTTCTCGTTAGAGAAGTCGCGCGCCAACAAGACGAACAATTTCTCCGTTATTGCACGCCATTTGTATTTTATGCAAATGAAAATTAATAGTCCATTAGCGCGCGTTTATGAAGAAACACGAGTTGGAGATAGAAGAAGCACAGCAGGAAGAGGATCGACAGAAAAAGTGACAGTAAGTGAAAAAGTATATCTTGTTAAGAGTTAGCGAATAACAAACCCCGCCTTTCTGTTACTCGACTTGATTGATGCGGCCTCCGTCAACGAGAACTTTGTACATTTTCCGCAATTCGCATACGCATCGGATGTCGCGATACCCGATTGCTAATTCACCGTCTATGAAATGTCTCGCGAAAGGAGAACTCCCCGATCGAAGATCGGCAGTATTCTTGATCTTGCATTTTAACAACAGCCTCTAACTTCGTGTTCGCGAACGTACGTGTGCTACAGCAATTCTCGGAAATTCACGGATGTTGATTAACGTTTCGAATGAACGTACCGAGTTCATTCCGGCGAATTGCAGCTTTTTCCGAGTAAGCTGCCAGTGGAACTGATAGTGATGGTAATAGCAATAGTAAAACTTGTATTAGTAGTGGTAGTAACAACAGAAGCAGATATGCAATAGCAACAGCGGTAGTAGTGCGGTAACAGTGGGAGATCCGAGAGACCGGATTAAGGCGAGTTTGAAAAAGCGCTCGTGCGTTGGTCACTTGGCCAAGTGAACGATGGGATCAAGGTGATTTATTCCTCGCCCCCGCCTTCCCCGATGGGAGGTAAAAACAGTTGGCGAGCGCTCACGGTGAGTTAGAGAAAAATACGGTTTTCTCTGGGTTCGTTTCGCTATTTTACATTTTGCGAAGAAGACTTTTGGCTAGGTCGGTAAAAAGAATTCCCCACCACCCATATGCTTTTCTGCATACACGTATATTTTAACGTGGACATTCCTTCGTGGTTTCTCACTTATTTGCGACTAATTTGCCTGAAGTAAGAAATGAATCGGTGGTTATACGATCCCGCTGAAATTGTCGTGCCTTTATGAGCTATGAGCGTTGTAAATTTTCCGTCGCAGGAAAATTTCAGTAAAAACTACTTTTACCTCATTTCTATTACTTTTCCGTTGCTTTCTCGTGCTGTTCGAAAAAAAAGTGCATCCAGCAGCAGCGTTGACTCGTAAGAGCGAGAAGGAGATTATAACGAGGCTGGCTACAATTTTCAAGCGAGCAGTAGGGAGAGGGGGACTCGTGGAGCGGCTGGTGCACGCGAAACACGTTGAGAATTATCGAGTAACACACGTGCGCGGTCAATGATAATCATTAGCAAGCTGTAGTGGTGTGCGTGAACTGGGGGTCGCGGTAGATCAGGGGGAGAGAGAGGAGAAAAGAAAGAGATAGAAGTCGAAGATGCTCTCAAAGACCTCTCAAAGACGAGGACGTCTCGAGGGTGCGAGCGGAGGCTGCGTAGCGAGGACTAATAGAAAAGGGTAGGGGAGGGAGAGTCGACTAAACGGTGCGAGCAGCGAGGAAGGAGATAACCGCGGGGTCGGACCGGGTGGTTGAAATTAATGTTTCTCGCTTAATTGGAGCCACCAAGTGGTGTGTGTGCGCGTGTGTGCGTATGGCCACAGCGGTTCTCAGTCAGAACGCACTCGTCAAATTCGCAATGATTCAGTTCCTGCAGAACTTTCGGTTTCCGTCCTACCCTCGTTATAAATTTTTCCGGATTTCCCAGGCACAAGGGAGCTGCCAGAAATCTTAGATTTAAGAGAATGCCATAAGCGCGAGAACTCGTAAATTTTGAAAATCCCTGCGTCAGTTAATGGCAGTCGCGAGGAAGCAGGTGTTGCTGGACGCCGGGTGGCCCCGGCTGCTTCGTGTAATTCGCGGACGCCCCAAATGCGACGACCATTCGTCTCTCAAGCTACCGCAGCGATTGCAAGAACTACTACACGCATTTCCGGTTTCGTTGGGAGAGTCAGAGCTTTCGCGAGAAATTCGAAATAATGCATCAATGAATGCCTTGAAAGTGGTTGCACGAGGATTGTGCGGATCACAAATTTTCATTGAAAGTGAAAGTCGAGTAACTGAAAAGCTGCGAGCGTTGGTTGATCGTTCCTCCGAAAGCACTCTGTTCGTTCACGGTCACAGCCACACCCACCCCCGTACCTTTCTCTCATTTTCGTGTCGTTGAATGTTGAAGGGAGCGACCCTTACTATTGTTACTTATGGCTTACAGGGTGGTGGCACGCGAGCAAACCTAATGTGTTAATATAACGTATGTGGGGGATCCTTGCTGCATATCTGCGCCCACGTATGTGCACAACCACATATGCGCTTCGTATCCGTGCAACGTGCAAAGCCAGCGACGAATCGTCAAATTGCACCAGATTATATTCATGAGGATTAGTAGCCAATTCGCCTTAATCGACTTGTTCCCTCGCCATCCTTCCGTTTCATAAATTACGATGTTTTCGGAAATAGCGAAAAATGAAAGATCATTTTTTTTTTATTTTTTTTTTTTTTATTTTTTAGAACGGTGCAATTTTCTCGTTTTCGGTAATCTTATATCGTGTGACTTCCTCGGACTAACGGGAAAAGAAGAGGAGAAAGGAGGGTTTGAGTGTCCAACTCGCTTAATTTAGATAATACGGATTTTTATTGCCGAGAAATTTACGAGCGAAGATTTAAGGTTGTGTCTCGGGAAGCCTTTTTACAACCAAGTCAAAGTCAATGAAGGAAATGAATGACGCTCTTTGGAGTTTGTCTTATTTTTAGACGCGAGGATTCTGCGAGTCGTGGAAATCTATTCTCTCGTAGTGGCGTATTGCGCAATGATCGCGTGGTCACTGCTGTTAGGCTCTGCCGATAATGAAATTCCGTCGCGTTCGGGGGTTGCTGCCAAAGGAGAAATATGAATCTTGGACCTTGGAGCGACTGTGGCTCTCTAGTCGTCGTTCAGGTTACCGCGGTGGACGATAAACGTGCAATAATAAAAACCGAGGACTATGATTTTCGTATAATCGTTCCTGGCAAAGGAAGGGAGAGAGAATTGATGCCAAATAGGCGCGCTCACTTAAATGTGTGGGCCTTGTGCGGGGGCGGAAGTCGCGTAGGCGTCCCCAGATGCAAATTGTCCCGACCAGATTCGACGATACATCTTAATTTCGCACTTCAACGAGTCTAAAGCGTCGGTCGTTCGTTCGATTCGCCAATAAATCTCGGTCGAGCTCTCTGAACATCACATTGTAGCGGCTTACGCTAATTATCGCGAGTTACCTCGGGGTCTTTTGTGACAATTGCACCGTCACCTGGCCGAAGTTTCCAGCAAATTTTTACAAGACCTCTAATTTCATTCGCGATATTGGGGGAAACGTTAAAATCGTCTTAGGCAAATGGACCCACACGGCAGCAGCAGCGGTGGTGGTCGAGATATTAAGTTTAATTGAGCGTTAGCCTCGACTGAATTGAGATTTATGAAGTAAATTCATTGTTTCGAGTGGCCAGTATAGAGACCACCAAGACTGATCCTCCATCCCTCTTTCTCTAATCGTTTCAACTCGTTTTCCGTCTCGGTCGTTCGCGCTGGCTATCAAATAATGTCCCCGCACCGAGTTTCTCCGACTTGACAGTTGGACTACTGTGTATATTCTATAGCGTGTGGGTTCTTTTCGAGAGAGAGAGAGAGACAGCTCACTAGTTCAATAAACGGATCTTATCGAATTTTATTCTCTCGAAGATTTATCGTTAACTTCTTTCCCAAGTCCTACATCGTTCCTTTACTCATTAGAGCCGAAGGAAAGCAAAAGTCCAGAAAAGCGACAAAAAGGGAAACTCTAGTAACTGCGAGAGTCGATGAGAATTTTCCCAGAGGAGTCCCCGTCAGTCAGCTAGTCATCAACCACCACAGTGAGAAACGTCCCGCGGGATTAATTCGGAATTAATAACCTCGAGGAGCAGACTCCCTTAATTGAAGCGCGTCGCCGGGGTTAACGTTGGATCCCCTCCCCCACGTGTGGTCCCGCGAAATCGCTTAATTTCGCGGCTCATATGAGGCCACGGTGAATTTAATATGTGCGTGCACTCGCGGACCTTTGCTCCGACTCTTCGCGGAGGACGGAAGACGAGACGCTCGTAAAATAGAGCGTCGCGTGGTGCAGCGACACAACGGATGCCCAGAGATTTATTGCGAATGAGTTTGCCACGCACCGGGATGACTATCCTCCGCGATTCTCGCTCGTTCGTTAACTTCGTATTTCAATTACGAATGTTCACCACGTTACGTGCAGTGACGCAACGTACCAATATAAATTCTAACGATAAGCATCGACCTTATAACGAATTCACCGGTGACGCAACGCGTTCCAGTAACTCCTCTCATGATTGCAGAACGGCACTCGCGAGCCGCCTATGATTCGCGATTGTTCGCGATTATTTACAAAAACGCTCGTCGGGTTCTCGCGAGTAATTTTGGCTAGTGGAAGGAAAGAGAGGGCGGTCTCGATAACGTCGCGTTACGTGTCGTCGACGGAAGTGGGCTATATTCGGCGCGGCTGCCAAATTGGAGCAGCCTTGCGGTTACTACGGACCGGGATGCGCATGAACGCACAACCGCACGGCGCCACACGCCGCTTGATAGCGATGCACACGTGTTGCCACGCAAAACCTCCATCTCCCCCCAGTTTCCTCGCAGCTTTTCGGGATGCGCATCTTCTTGGCTCGCCAGCTTTTCTCCCCTGGTCACTGAACTCCTTTCCGTTGCAAATCGCGCACAGTCGATTTAACGTTAACCGTCTGGGACGCGCCCTCTACTCTAGGGAGAGACAGAGAGAGAGAAAGAGAGAGAAAGGGAGAGACGAGAAATGGAAAAACCTCTCGGGAGCGACTCGTTGTGCAATATCTCTGCCCTTCATCGGAAAATCGGATGAGAGATACCGGGACGATACTGGCGGTGGCGGTAGTCGTAATAAACGCTCGTTTTTAACGCACCTTGCGTTTTACGCTCGCCGCGAGTAGTGTGCGAGATAAGTGTCGGCAATTGGCTGGCGGAGGTTAGAAAAAATTAATCGGAGGTTAAGTACATGCGGTGTGTACAAGCGCGTATTATCGCCGCATATTTTAAACGGTTTCGCATTACGCTCAATTAATGAGAGGATCTTTACAAGATAAGCGCTCGTAGCTGATAAATTCATTTGATTTGCCGCGCGATCGTCGTCGGATAAATCCGCCCCGTTGAAATGCATTTCGCGTCTGATTTATTGTTCTACCACCTGCAGTTTGGGGCGAGAGGTAGAAAATCCGAATTCCTCGAATTGACGCGAACAGTTAGCGGGGGACTATCTGCGAGACTCGTGGTGTCATTGGACGAAAGCAGATTATAAGCGACTCTACTCTTGATTTTCTGACGGGGATCACCACACCTCCCATTTCCATCGCCACAACGATTATATCACGTTTCTTCTACTCCGAGACTCGTTTGTTTTCCATGCGTGCGCCGTGTTCGATAGTGGCAGCGGGCCACATTCTTCTCCGACCGAATTCCTCGACGTAAGGAGGAACCTTAAAGCCTCTCTGGTTTCTTAAGCCCCCAGGATTGCTGCTATTGCGATATTCAAGATTCCCCATCGAAACTGGGTCTTGGAACTCGATCTGTTCCTCGAACGGCTCCCAAGTTTATTTGAAGGAACGAGAAACACGGAATCCCTTTGTGCGCGTGTTCTTAAAAAGATAGAAAGAGGTAGAGTTGGGGGGAGAGTCGAAAGAAAGTCGAAGAAGAAGAAAAAGACAAGATCAATTCGGTTTGGCACGAAAAGAAAACCAGTGAAATTGAAGAGAGTATCGCGCGAGGGCGAGAAGAAACGGGTGGAATTGGATAAGCGGAAAAATAATCGGTTGTTTGCAAATATTAAACTTCACTCGCTGGACAGTTCAAATCGAGTAATTAATTTGTACCGCACCGTAAGAGAGTTTACAGTATTATCAGGACGAGGATTGTTACGGAGTAGACGCCATTGCCAAGGAGAAGAAACCGCCGGAGTGAGTCGTTGCCGGAGTATAAGACGACAAGTCCTTCTGACCCTGCCAAAATAAATTCGTCGCCGGGGTTGATCCGCGCGCTCGGGTCACGCGAGGGACCATAGATCCTGGTAGGTGGTTTCGATACTCAAAGTATCCATAAGAAGTGCCGTAGCCGGACCCGAAAACTCACTGTCGTCGCAGAGAAGAATACGCGAGGCCTTTCTTCGTTTTTTTTTTTCTCTTTTTCGGCCCTCCTTGCTTAACGTCCAATATCTGTTCGTCCTTCATCCTCCTCCCGCTGCATCGGCTGCCACCATAACGTTAGTCCGAGCATTCCGCGCACCGGTATCGTAGGACCAACGACGACGGGGCCCAACCGTTGGTTCGTCCGTCCGTCCATCCGTTCCTTCGTTCGCCTGCCTGCCCGTCCAGCTTAAACTCTGTCGAGCGAGGAGGAAGACGACCAACGAGGTCCATCCTCGACCTTTTAATAATATCTTCTTCCCGCGGTGTGGAATGCAATCTCCATAAAAGTGCTGCTCGCTAAATTTGAGTTAGGGCGACCCTCCCTTTACCGGGTCTTTCTATTTATCGGGCTCGTTATCTGCCGCTTTGTGCGCGTTCCTGGCATAGCGGCGTCACCACCACCATCACTGGTGTAGTACCACTACTACCACTCTATCCCGAGAGAGAGAGAATGAGAGGTTACGCGTTGAGTGTTGAGGATGCACTTACTCGATTTTACGAGGCTACGTTGTCAGAGAGAAAGAAAGGAGGAAGAGAAGAGAATAGAATAGACTAGAAGAGCTAGTAGGTTAGCGATAACGATAGAGCGTTTAGGTTCGATCGAGTCAAGCCAATAAAAGCTACTTTAGCCTCTTTACCTCTTGCCTCTTCCATGAGAGCCTTTGTTGCGCTTCGAGGACCACCATCAGTGGCACCGGACCCCGTGGCTTGCTCGAGTATACCCAAAAATCTCTCGGACCTCGGACTCTTGTCAATTTTCTTCCGCGGTTTCCACTCGATGCCTCGTGCTCTCAACGCCCTCATCGGTTTTCCCACCTGTCTATCCCGATAGGTGTTTTGCCTCGTCGACGATCGTCAACTTCGTTAGATTATTACGGTAAAAACCTGTAAAATTGCGTACTTTGTTCTATCCGATAAAAAATCGTGGACTTTACAACAGCAGAACAGCGAGAGAAGAAAATCGTCTTAAGAACAACGTCAGAACTTTGCGATATTCAGCGATTATTCGATTGATTTCTATACCGTTTGAGGATACGATTAAAGATTCTCCTTTTCAGCCAGGGTTTCGGATAACCCTTTCGTTACGCGTCTTGACTACTCGAGAAATTATTATTGGTCTCTGTAGTCACTTCGCCGGATAAGTTCGGTAAAAAACCGCGAATTTTACAACAGCAATACCGCGATAGAAGAAAATCGTCACAAGAACAGCGTCGGAACTTTGCGATATTCAGCGATTATTCGATTGAGGATGCGATTAAAGATTGTTCTTTTCAGCCAGGGCTTCGGATAACCCTTTTTCGTTAAGCGTTTTGACTATTCGAGAAATTATTATTGGTCTCTGTAGTCACTTCGCCGGATGCGTTCGGTAAAAAACCGCGAATTTTACAACAGCAATACCGCGATAGAAGAAAATCGTCACAAGAACAGCGTCGGAACTTTGCGATATTCAGCGATTATTCGATTGATTTCTATATCGATTGAGGATGCGATTCAAGATTGTTCTTTTCAGCCAGGGCTTCGGATAACCCTTTTTCGTTAAGCGTCTTGACTATTCGAGAAATTATTATTGGTCTCTGTAGTCACTTCGCCGGATGCGTTCGGTAAAAAACCGCGAATTTTACAACAGCAATACCGCGATAGAAGAAAATCGTCACAAGAACAGCGTCGGAACTTTGCGATATTCAGCGATTATTCGATTGATTTCTATATCGATTGAGGATGCGATTAAAGATTGTTCTTTTCAGCCAGGGCTTCGGATAACCCTTTTTCGTTAAGCGTTTTGACTATTCGAGAAATTATTATTGGTCTCTGTAGTCACTTCGCCGGATGCGTTCGGTAAAAAACCGCGAATTTTACAACAGCAATACCGCGATAGAAGAAAATCGTCACAAGAACAGCGTCGGAACTTTGCGATATTCAGCGATTATTCGATTGATTTCTATATCGATTGAGGATGCGATTCAAGATTGTTCTTTTCAGCCAGGGCTTCGGATAACCCTTTTTCGTTAAGCGTTTTGACTATTCGAGAAATTATTATTGGTCTCTGTAGTCATTTCGCCGGATGTGTTCGGTAGAAAACCGCGAATTTTACAGCATCAGAACCGCGATAGAAGAAAATCGTCACAAGAACAGCGTCGGAACTTTGCGATATTTAGCGATTATTCCATTAATTTCTTTATCGTTTGAGGATTTAATGAAAGATTATTCTTTTTAGCCAGGGTTTCGGTAAACCCTTTTCTTAAGCGTTTTGACTACTCGAGAAATTTTTATTGGACTCTGTAGTCACTTCGCTAGTTTGATCGTCGGGTCGTGGGGGTGGGTGTGTGGGTCATCGCACTCGAATCATCGCCGGGACTCGGTCGTTAACTTCCGGCCGGCGTAAAACCGAAAATCTCCTATTATGGAATTAGCAAGATGATAGACCCGTCAATAACGGGGTCGGCTCCAACTCCCCAGCCTCGGAGCTTCGGAGAACGGTTTGAGAAGAACTGGAAGTAGCAGGAGCCAGCTCAGCAGCGGCAGTCTCTGGAGGCGGGCGGTAGGGTAGCGGGGGCGACGGGTGGGAAAAAAAGAGGAGCCGAGGCTGACCCATAAAAACGTCAAACTTCTCCTAACCTAGAGAAACGTCTTCATTACCGGCGGTGGGGCCGTCTGCCTCTCCCGCACGGTCCATGGCTACCCGGAGAATGAATAGTCACTGTGTATTAAGAGAGAGATAGCCGGAAAGTAGTATTGGTAATAGTAGTAGTAGTAGTAGTAGTAGTAGAGTGGACCGAGAGTGTCGAACTTGTTCTCCGCAAATATTCGGCCTCAACGAGTATCCTCGTCGACTCTGTTTTCTTCTCTCGCTGAAACACGGCTTCTGCTTGTCGAAACAACAACCGGGAACCTGACGTTCCGTACGACTTTATCCACGACACCATAATCGCAAACGAATACTCGCGAGTAGTCGGAGAATCCTACTTCTCCCAAGACGATCTCGGGATAAACTCGATTAACAAAATCGTCAACCACGCGTACGAGGTTAAAGCGATTTTCAACTATTTTGCAATGCGTCAGTTTTTGCTCGTGTGCTGCGGGCCTAATATCTTTATCCTCGTAAAAACTAATGTAGATTCCTTTATTTTTACGCGAGCTGTAAAATCCGGTAATTTAAGCCGCCATTCGAATGGCCGCGGCACGAGTTCTCGCATAATTTGGCAAGAATTATTATTAGCCCGTCTCGAGAAAAATTCAAGTATTATCCTTCCGAGAACTCGGCGCGTCTCACTTTAATACTTTTATACGTACAATATGGCGACTACTTTGTTACATCGTGGTAATGGAAGGCAACATACACACGGGAACTCGTGAACGCGTCGGAGAAGAAGTGTGTCCGAGGTTCCGTTAATAAAGAAGTCGACGTTTTAATACCATAGCCCGACAGGGCTCCAGCGAATGTGACTCTTTCCGTCTCCTTCGCTCATACTCTCTCTCTGCCGGTCCCTCTCTTTTTTTCTTCCTTGCCGTTTATTCCGTTGCGCCAGCGAGCACGTACGAGAGGAGCGGTGGGGCTAGGGGGAATTGGTTATAATTAAATCGTGCAATCAACTGGCTAATTTGTCCTCAAGCGTATTAATAAAACCCAACCCACCGTGCGCTTTCTTCTCTCTTCCGCCCTCCCATTCTTTACTGCTCCTTCGTGTCTTGTTCTTTCACGAGTGAAACACGCGAAACTATTCTTACAGTTTCGCACATCGTTCTCTCTGTGGCGGTGCTAATTTTTCCGACCCCTCCCAGCCGTGTTGTTAGTAGCTGCTGCCTGCTGCTATTTTCGCGATCATTCATCCACGGCGAATCGCTTATTCGCTTTTCTAGAAATTACCTACGGTTTCTCCGCTAGTCCTTACTTATCGGGGAAATTGCAAAAGCCGCTGTTAACGCGAATGTAAATCTAGTTTCCGGACAACATCTTACCAAGGCGGATAATATGCTAACAAGGCTAATTAAACGTAATAATAATCATAATAATAATGATAATGACAATAATGAGGATGATGATGATGACGATAATGAAGGTAATGATAAGTAAAAGGAGGTAAAGAAAAGTCGAAGAAATAAGAGAAATTGCTAGAACTCTAAAAATCGTTAAGCATCGGTTGACTCGTGGATACTTTATATACCTCTCTTCTCTCTTTCCCACCCTCTCTCTTTCCTTCTCTACTAGATTTCTAAGACCTCCTTCTCGAAAACAAGGAAAAGAATCTAGATTAACTGGACGATCCAAGCTCAATCGACAAGTTAGACCACCGGGAAAGAGATCAACGAGATGTACAAGTTAAATCGCAGCAAATTAGTCGGGAAGGTTTTACGTTGACTGACATAATAGATACCGATCTTCTTTATTACCGTCCTCGTTGAAATATTATTACAAGCCAATTATTCCTTAGAACGATGCGCGCGTTCAGAGAAATCAATTTTTAGGGATCTTATCGATGCTTCGAGTAGTGACGAAAGCGAGGATCGGTTTGTGGACTCGCTCATCGAAATTTAGCAAATGAGAGAAAAATGAGGCATCGCTAGCGGTTGTCATGGTGTTTCTTGAAATTTGCCATAGGAAAGTCCGTGATGTTCGGTCGGGACCGGTTTGGAAGCGTTCGCGGTCAATTGAGCGATAGCAGCGAACGCCGACCACACGTGTGCGCGGCTGCCTCCGCCCCCGCGTTAGCCGGGCCAGGTGGGGGAGTTCCTGGCGAGTATCGCCGGCCGGCACCGCCAGGATTGTGCACGGTAGGCAGACTGGAGTAAGTAGATGTGTCGTATTCTGGGCCAGTATGGGTACATCGAGTGCGCGAGAGACCCGACACGCATACGTACGCACACCTACACAGGGACGTTGCATCCTCCTCCCACAACTTGCGTTGAACCGCTCGCTCGCGGATGTTCCTGAGTATCGCGTGCTCGCCTATCACGTGCCACGAATATGAAAAACAAAATAAGCGTGGAATCATCTCGCTAATTTCACCGGTTCACCACTGTTCCACTGCAAGGGGGTAAGGAGATTTATGCGTTTGGCAAAAAACCAAATAAACGTTGACGCACAGCATCGCGCGCATTTAATCGCGTCCCCTCCTTCGGCCCGGCGGTTCTACCGCGAGGAGACATCGCCCGAGTAAAAAGTATCACAGCGGAAAAGAACCAGCAGTAGACGGCTAGAGCTCCATATCAATCAGCCAGAGTTATTTCATAACGGAAACGAGTTTAATGTTCCCATCTCGAGCGGCCGGGCAATTACATAAAGTTTGCGTTCTCACGAGAATAGCGTTGTACGCTCCTGAAGGCAAAACGGCTCCCGAAAGAACTTGCACTAGGCATACTGTCACGTGGACTTCTCCGGAGTCGATGACGTCGAAGAAGATGGGAACGGCCCGGAAAGAATCGGTCGTGCAGGCCTCAAAGGCCGAGAGCATGTTGAGGAGCGGTAGTGGGGACGGGATGTGCGTGTATGGGAGCACGTGTGAGCGCGAAGGGGAAAGTGGCTGGAAAGGGAGGGAGGGTAAGACAAGGAGGAAATAAAAGAGATGGAGGAAGATGAGCAGAGAAAGGGGAGAGAGTGTATATAGTGCACATAGCAGTGTGCCCGTAGCATAGGGGAGTGCCTTGGCAGGAGGACGCGGACCACCCACACGGTGCCGCGGACCACCGTGCTAGTCCGCTGGCATACATTAGGCTCTGTGGCTCCCCGAAAACTATAGCGCTCTTCGACTCCCTTTCTCTCTCTTTCTTCTTTTCCCTTTATCCTTTGCTCCTTCTCTCTCACTCCCTCTCTCTCTCTCTCTCTCTGTCTCGTTCTCTACCCTTGGATCATCCGTAGTTCCTGTCGCGGGCCAGCCGTTAGGTATTTTGATACAGTCGACACCCGTTTAATTAGCATTCGATACGGACCCCGCGGACGAACTGCAGCCCGCCAACGACTATTACTTTCAGTCGAGACAGATACGTGCCCCTAGCTCTTGACCCTTTGTTGGGATCGCGTCGACCCCATTTCCATTTGCCGCTATTGCAATTTTTCCTTCTGTATTTCGTTATACGCGGGAAATCGTAGGAAGTCGTAGGGCCATTCGTTAAGCGGTTATTCGAGAGGAATATGATTCCATTATGGGAGACAGGGAGAGACTTCTTCGGTCTTGGGTCGTGACTCACGGGCTATCGTGGAACGAGCCTAGACTCGGACTGCCGTCATGCGAGCCAACTGTGACGTCACTCGTCTTTGAGGTCAGTGGAACGAGATGAATTGACTCGTCAGCGATGATGCCAGTTTTCGAGCTGTTTGCTCCAATGAAATTACGGGTTGTCGTGCTTCTCGGGAAGTGGCTGAAACGGAAACCATTTACCAGGCGATAGTGGCGCGGTGTGGTGGCAGCCAATGCGCTTCTTTGCTTGCGGAATCTCAAAAAATTTTCGCAAATTCTCGCGTAATTCCTCTAGCAGTCTATGAAGAGAATAAAGATCCGACATAACTTGAATTTGGTTCCCAAGGGATACGGGGAAAAAGAAAGAGAGAAAGAGAGAGATGGAGAAAAAACGGTGGCTTCGGCCGCGTGAGATTTTCCCGTTGAGCATCGCCGTTAAACGGAGCCTCGGAGCGTTCGGGGAATTTACACGAGTCTTAATGCGACGCGTGCGGCAGCAATCGTTATTTAAGATTCGCAGGCTGCCCTGCAGAGTCGGTGGAGTCGGCAGAGTCGGGTTTCCATCTTAATGATGATTAACCTGCCCATCGGTCGCGGGATGGTCCCGCGCCTTCGGCAAGGGCAGCCGGATCTTTTCTGGCGGACTCGCGGGCCTGGGCCGCGCTATCTCACGCGATAAATACTCGGTCCTTAACAAGTTGCCTCGTTATTAAACGGGCGCGCGGATTCGCGTCACTCGTCCGTTAAATTTCAAGGCCGCGGCAACTCCATTTCCACCGGGCGCCTCCCGGTGCAACGATTATGGTGGGATTATTGCGGTCGCTCCTCTCGTGGAACGCGCGAACGTCGAAGGACCCCCCGGTCCGGTCCTTACTGGAGGAACTTGGCGACGCGTTCTCCCCCCACATAACCGTAAAGAGAAATAACTCGGCGCGCCCCGGAAGGCTGAACGTCCACTCTCCTACGTGTTTATGAGCGCCCGCGAAAAAAGTCCTCGAAAAAGCGACATGATTCTTCTGGGTAATCGTCCCCGGACAAATTGAACGCGAATTCGGTCGAGCGCCATATTGGAGCGGTGCAGGAGTCACGTAGGCGGTTAACGCACGAGAACGAACCGCGTACTCGCATAAATTTCCTGCAACGCCGGCCACGATTATTAATCGCGCGCCGCACCTGGATCGCATCAAACCAATGAATGACGCGATCAAACCACGAGCTTGTTTTCCTGGAATCTTTATCAGAGTCTGCGATATTGGCGCCTAATTTTCGCTAGGGAAAATTTCAAGAGAAAAATTGTGCACTTGTTTCGAGTAACGAATCGAATAAAGAGAGACGGAGAGAGAGAGAGATAGAGATAAATAAAAAGTCAAGGTGCGCGGAACTATGGGGATGGGTGGCGACGTGCGTGTGGCTGCTGGGACTTTTCGTAGAAAGTTCAAAACGTCAGCGTTCGCGTGTTCTGAACGCTCGGTTGCCGATCGGCGAGCCAGCAGTTTGCCAAGTGCCCAGGACTGCCGACCGGAAACGTTCTTATTGTCGTTGATTAATTACTGCGCTCTGCCAGCTTGAACTCACTCTCCTTATTTGTCCAAACGGTTTTCCAAATGAAACTGGGAACCCTCTCCCTCCTTCCCGCTAGTCCGCCAGCTAATAACTTTTAGTCAGGCCGTGCGAAAATCGCGAATTTTTCACTCCGTCGTCTTTTGAGAAAACTCGGATTTCTAATCTGAAGATACCGAAGGACCTGGATGCGCGGTCCCCTGTCACCTCTGCTTTTGGCTCGTATCCCAGCTATTCCCCCGCGTTCCTCGAAATCCCCATATAAATTCCCAAGGTGGTATTTAAGAATTTTCGAGGTTTGCAACGCCGCCTTTTTTGCACTTGCGTTTTTTAGGATGAGCGGCCATGCGTGATGATGAACGCGTTAAGCCGGGCGACGCGAGTGGCTCGTGAAAGCGAAATTATGCGAATCTCCAGGAACGTCGAATCATAAAGGCGAAAAGGGTCAATTGCCTTCGCGAGTGCCCTCATCGCGCGTCTTGCACTTGCATTGAGAGAACGTAAAAATTCCCTTACGGGGTCGAATCGGAACGAAGGTAGAACTCGCTGCTTAAAATGCAGCAGAAGCAACACGCGGTCTTCGGTACGAGCGCCATTGCTCCGGTAAATGACGGTGTCGGAAAAAGCGGTGTCGATTAAAACTGGACTACCTTGGAGCGACGAGTCAATCGCGAAACAAGATTTCCGATGAATAATTAAGCAGGAGTTAATGTTCCCCGGGATTCCTGGGATTGCTGCCAGGAGATAATGACGAGCGTCACTTCCAGCCTTGTATTTTGCATCGAGGGCATGAAATTGTTCTCGCGCGGACTTGACGATCATAGTATTTTTCTCCGAGAGCCACCGGTGCGAAACTCTCTCCTCCTCCCCACGGTATAATCCAACTTGCGTGGAAGCATAGGTTGGCTGGCTAGCTAGCTGGCTACTTGATGCCAGTCCGTCAGTCCTTCTGTCTGTCCGTTCGGTCGTGCGCGCGAGCGCGAATAGCTGTCCACCAGGCAAGAGAGAAATTCCAGCCATACCTGGAATCGAACCTGCAGCCATTAGCACTTCTAAGCCCGCCAACAGAGTCAACGAGAACTAGAGAATCGAGAAAGGAACGATGGACTAGGGCCTATAGAGGAGGGGTCAACGAGTTTAATTAAGCGCGCGTAATTAGCTCTAATACGCGGGACCGCTCAACGCTATACGCGTGTACTTTTGCGTTACGTGCGTTATCGTTCGGACCATCGGGTACTTGCGCACGTTTCCTTCCACTTCTGCGCAAGTCGATGAGCAAGAAGGGAGTGGTGGTGGGTCCATTTCTCAAGCGGTCCAATGGGAAATGAGAAAATTCACGGGGTTAACTGCCGATGCTGCTCTAGTTCCATATTCGTGTCGACCGACAGACCTCGGACAAGCGCGTATTTAGCTTTTTGATCCATATAAATCTGCTTTCTCTCTAATTAATGTGTCAATTGAACATAATTGCCGCGAGGGAAAATACAGCGAAAATAATCGTTAAGCGTAGGGAGCAAATAAAGGAAGCAGCAAAGTCCTAAGGAAGTGCAAAGCACTCGCTTGGAGCAAGGTGCAATTTACAAAGTTGCTAATTGTACTATTTATACTGATTACACGGTACTTTAGCGTAGCAAAGTAAGAGTAGATTAACCGGTATCGCTAATAAAACGATCTCCAAAACGTTCGCTGGCCGCGTTGTCCGGCACGAAGAAAATTTTCTCAGGGAGAAATGAAGAGAAACGGAAGGAGTCGATGCGAATCGAAGGAAATTGATCGAAGTAGGGCTGTCAGTAGTGGTGAGGAAGGGGTGAATAAAGCGGATAAACGCGTGGAAACATGGAAACGTTTTGTAGTGTCGTGCTGCCCGAGCAGAATGCCGCCGGTGGCTACAGGTCCGTTGCTTCCGGATATATGGTCAAGCGGTTTCTTTTAAGCGATGACATATGGACGAGCATTTGCTGCCACTTATTATTCTTTTCACGACTCCTTTTCTATTATTCGTGGCAAACCACCGGGTGAAATATGGCTACAGTGGCTGCTTAATATCGAAAGCCACTTACAATTAGAGACAATTGCTACCTGTTCAGGGACACGGGGCCAGACCTTTCCCTGAAACAGGTGCTCTCCTTCGGACCTTGGGAATACTTTTGCTAACAAGATGGAATTTATGTTCCTGCGAACGGTACGTGCAACAGGACAAGGTTGTTGATCGAGCATCGAATGCCCAAGGCTACGCCAGAAAATCTCTCCTTCGCGTACGGAATCCTTGGTCCTTGTAGTCCTTGCAGTCGCGCGGGGGTGTAGTAGCCAGGTCTCGCGGTGTATCGCTCGTCAGGTGGTAGCGCGACGACGACGACGACAACGACAACGACAACGACAACGATAAAAATAGATATTTGGAAATGAAGAAAGCCGAGGCGAGGGAAAAAAGAGATGATAGAGATGGATGGAAAAGATGGCAGGGCAGCGTGGGGGAGGTAGTAAAAAGGAAGGAAAGAAAGAGAGATCGAGTTAAAGAGCAAAGGAGTCGAAGCAGGACGGGGTCCGCGCGCTATGGCTCGTCGTAACTCAAGTCTAGTTAAGGGAGCCATAATTCAGAGGATAGCACCAGGTCCTCAAACGGCCCATAAATTACTGGCTTTTAATTTTGCGATATTAACGGAATGATCGGGGAGAATGCGAGGATGCCAGAGAGGATGAGCGCGATTTTAAAAAAGACGCCCGTCGAACCGCTACTTTTTCTTGCTATTCTTTCCCTCCTACTCTTCGGTTGTGTTGGCCTCTCGCCGGAAATCTCGTTCCCGCGCGTGAGAGTATTCTTATCTCCGTATGTGGCCGCCCCCGTCTTTTCAAAGTTGGCTAGCCGTTAAATAGAACCTCCTGCAAATACCGTGAGTTACGAGTATTCTTTGAAAGACTCGACTCTTCTCCTTCCTCGTCTTGGGCTTCCACGAGAAAAAGGGTGGGACTGAGAGAGAGAAGAGAAGAGAAAAGAAAAGAAGAGAAGAGAAGAGCATTGCCGCTGTTGCTTTCTTTTAACGACTTTCTCCCCGACTAATGCCGTATTTTATCAATAGTATATAGAATCTTTGACGTAGCTCTCTCACGCGCGATGACTCAGAAGCAAGTTTTAGCGCAGTGGGCTTTGCATTTTATCGTATACATAATATAGCTAGCGCGGAGTAGTTGTTTTGCGGGACCCGGCTGTTCCTCCGCCTTTTCTTCTACCAGGATTGGCATCAATCTCGACGAACTCAAGCAAGACGAAGGCAAGAAGAGTATCTTAAAGATACTGCTGGACCTCCAACCTCCCGTCTTTCTTCTTCCCTCGAAGTTGACGTAGCTTCTTTCCCGTTGACGGGACGACCTCGGCGGAACCTCGACTCGTGCGCGCGGATACTGTTGGACACCCGGTGGTGTCACACTCTCGCGAGTTCTCTCACCCGTCAAAGCTTTCCCCTTCTTAGAATGAGAACTATGGCGCGTAGCCACTTTGAGAAACTACCCCAATTCGAGAATAGCAATAATGCAAGAAGCAAGAACTAGGAGTCTAGCCGTTTAATTATGAAGACTGCGGCTAGTTATAGACTTTGAAATTGCTGTTTATAAGAAAGTTTCCACGTACCCTGTGGGTAGCACAATAGTAGTATCAAAAAGTAGTAGTAGTAGTAGTAGTAGTAGTAGTAGTAGTAGTAGTGCATGGCTACCACCAGGGGAAAGAGTAGGCCGCGGGCCGACTATTTCGCGATAGCCACCCACCCCACCGTAATGCTGCTCCAGCATACGAGAATAGTTTCCCCTTGTCAAGTATTTATGCGCGCTCTATCGCTGAGAGCGATGGAGCTTCGAGCGATTCAACGGAAACAGCAAGAGCAGCGGTAACGAAACGCTAGAGCTTCGTCCCACGACTCTATCGTCGCAAACGAGGTGACCAGTTCCAGTCCCAGGCTGCATCTTTCATGAGGCCCCCTCGACAACGTTCTTCACGACGACGTTTCCAGCGCAGCGACAAGGTACGTTACTTTGAGTTTATAGCTTGTAAGTTACTTGTAAGTCTGCCTCCGGGCTTTTTTCCCCCCTCTGCGACAAATGGAATCGGCCCGACGAATCTCTCGAAATCTCTCAGTCACCGCACAGGTGACGAGCACAGTTCGCACTCGCAGATGCGAAACACCAAAGTCCGCAGATTCGGCAATTGGATTTTTGCCGATTGTGAGTTGCGCGCGAGCGCGGGCCACTAATTACGACGCGGCTTTCAGCTTTCAGCAATCTCACCTCTTCCCCCGAGCCTCTCCCTCCCGTTAACGGTTTACGAGTTGAATTGATTCCACGAGTCGCGAATGACGTTGCAGATACCGCCGGGGAAATCTTTTGCCGTCTGTTAGCCATTCGCGCTTGACGCTCGTGAGTTACAGACCGAAGCGGACCGCTCGTGCGTGTTCGTGTCTCTCTCCTCATGTTTATCCGTGTTTATCCGTGTTTATCCTTTTAATAGGGGCTTCGTATTGCGAGAACCAATTGAACGGCCTCGTGCAACGAGGCAATAATGGACATGTGCTGAACTCGCCGCGAAAGCGGCATAAAGGGAAACGCAAATCATTTTTAGCCTACGCCTTCTCGTTCCGTCCACGATAGTTCGCGATAATGAGAGTGTAACGTGGCCCGATAGGAATCGGACGCTTTTATCTCTGGCTCTTAGCACCGGGTGCCCGCACCAGGAAAACTTCCTACTTATTTCAGATCGATACAGCGGAAGCCAGAATGCTCGCGATACAGTGAAAATATTGTAAATTGTAAAAAAAAAGAAAAGAAATTTGGTCCTTCCACTTGAACAAAATTGTGCGACCCCCTTTCGATTGCCATTATGCACCGTGGTGCAGCAGCCAAGCCAATCAAAACTTTCTAACGAAGCGTTTGCCAGCTTGGAGAATCCCGCGGCGGCTTTGTCGGGGTGGCAGCGACATCTTATCGTGGCGGCGCACCATAATAAAAGCGTTCCGCGCAGCGACAATTATTTAATGGCTCATTATCGCGGAACACTCGCTCGTTTCGCGAGCAAACGACGGATGCCATGGAGAAAAGGTGGATTCGCGTAATTAATCCGTACGCGGAATTCGTGGAGCGAATTCGACCGGGGAGATTGCATCGCTACATGCATATATCTACTTTCTGTGGAAGAAACCGAAGAAACTGCAAAAATCAGCGACAACCACCATCACCACCAGTTATCTAGCACGCGCGCGTCCCTTTTCCTTTTTCGGGAATTTACGGCAAGAAGATTCAGGAACTTCCTTCTTTCGCGTACATCCCTAATTAGACTCTACGCGCGAATAGTAGCGCGTATATTATTATTTTCCTAAAAGTTTGATAAGGCGAGAGAGCAAGACCGCTTATCTTTGGACGATTTTCCCGCGGGCCTTATCGTCCAGTCCCGCCAATAAAGATCCTTATTGAGCTCCGCGATGCCAATCGCACGCATGCACGCACGCACGCGTTAATTGTCCCCTTGCCGCTACGAGCAGCGTGTACACTTCCATTCCCAGAGCCTTCGCGAAATAATGGCTCCCGGAGAAACTCTCGGAGAGGAGAGCGAGCGCGTTCAAAAGAGGACTTTCACGAGTGTCAAATAAATTGCAATCGCACGTCGAAGTGGCTAAATTGCAGAAGGACGTCGTGGTAGCGAAGTAAGAGAAATCGAAATGAGAGCCGTGTGATTGAAAGGAAGAAGCGAAGAAAAGAGGAGAGGAGAGAGGAGAGCGCGGCAAGAGATTGGAGCCTTGGAAGTCAAATTTGCTCGTCGCGCCAGTAATTAGGTACGGAGTGGCGCGTCCGCCAATGGGTTCTCGCAGATGGACAAGCGTGTGTCCGTGTTGCTGCTACTGCACGTGTGTATGTGCGTTGGACGCTCCGCATTTAAATGGAAAGTAAGAAAACAGCTGTCTGGGACGCGTGTTGCGTGGAACGAGTATCATCCGCACGCAGGGCGAAACAGCGTCGCTCGTTCCCTCGCACTTGCCATAATCGTCGTGCCTGCGTCGATGCCGAGATAAATTTACGTAATATTTCGGTGCACCCGCGCGCAATCGACCGCATTAATCAACGTCGAGCCTGCCTCGCTGTTGTAATTCCTTAATTACCCGCTGGAAACCGTGTGGAGGAGCATCGAAGCTAGTGGAATTGGCCCCGGGTGACGCGAGGCGGCGGGAACATTGCGCGTCCTCTATAACCCAGGATAGACAGGCTACACACAGCGATCATTTCCATGCTGGAAGAATTCAATGGAATTATATTTCGCTACATGGGAAATCGCGAGAATCCCTTCTTCCATGATCCGTGTAGGGGCGGGGGGAGGTTCGTTGTACGGACTAGAACTACCAAATGGTTTGCGTAGGAAGAAGAAGCGATCGATAGGCGAGTGCACGCGCACTCGAGGACCACCCCCCGTTTTCTTCTCCCGTTTCTACGTTGATCAAAGAACCCGAACGAAGAGGGTACAACGCGGTGCTGGCTCATAATAATTGGGCCGAATTTCGCATCGATCTTTTCCGCCCCCACTCGAGTTTTCCTTCAGGAGGCAACGGCGACGTTCCCACTCCCTCCTCTTATCCGGTCGATCGCCAGTCCATGAAACGTTGTCGTGACGAAGACATTTTGTCGCGGTGACTTTGATGAATCAATTGGTCGATCGTTGCTCGCTCACATTCTCAATCTTTCGATCTTCCTTTTGGCTGGGGGGGGAAAAAAGTTGGCGCGCGGTACTAACGATCGCGAGCTGCCCCGTTACGCGTTAAACAAGTGCAACGGGACGTTGGGGCCGTGGTCTTGTGGCCCCTTGTACCTTCTCTCCTCGCACTACACTCGGAGTCGGCATTCGCTTTCCGAATTTTCTCAATTTTTTCTCGATCTACCGACGAGGAGGTGGTACACAGTCTTGCCTTATCCAAGCTCCTCGATAAACACGCACCGCTGCAATTTACTTTGCTCTTATCGGTCGGATAATGAGAGTCACTGAGAGATTGCAACACGCCGATATTTTCCTTAGATTCTTGGCTACGTCGCGTGTTTGGCTCGTTGAATAAATAATTGTCTATAACGGTCCTCGATTAATATGTAAGAATTACGAGCACAGGCCGCGAGGGTCTCCGAGCGCTTAATTAAATCAGAGAATTCAATACGGTGGCTCGACGGCAGAAGGATAGGGGGGGGGGGTGGATTTTTTCTCGGTGCTCGTCCCGCCGTGTAGGTTCCTAGTCGAAAGAAACCGGACTTTGAGTTTTTTCCTCAATGAAATCGAGGCAGGACTCGATGGAATTTCGGGATAGCCGAAAATCTTCCAGCGAGAGCTACTGCTACTACCACTGCCGCCACTACCACCACCACTACTCGTGTTCTTCGCGTTCTTCGCTCCTCTTCGTTCCGATAACCTGTAACTCCGGTATTCTACGACAAGTATGGAAATAATGTTCGAACGGGGCAGGGGGTCGGCTCTAGTAGAATGACGATGTTAAATATTGTGATTAATGGATCATAGGTCGACGATCGCCATTGAAAAAGACGATGAACTTGTAAGATGATTAACGCCTTCTTTTTCAACGCCTCAAAAAGCTCTGGGAGCGTCCACTACTAACTATGCGACATTAGTGCTCGTCTCTATATTAATGGTGATGAACGCCGTCCACTGGCATGGCCCTTATGACAACGCATCTTCCCAATACCAAAAATGACGACCCGCATTCACCCCACCCCCCAGCCCTCTCTCCGAGCAAGAGGAGCTCGGCAAGAAGATTATGCGCGCAATTCCTGCAGGGGAAAAACTCGGACGATGCGCGTCGCCGAATAAAAATTTCACGTGGCTTATACCTATATCGATGCTTTTGGAAAGCGTTCTTCTCTCCCTCGAAGAAGGACGAAGCCTCGAACGGCCGCCGGCGTCGAGGTCGAAGGTCGATTGTGTAAAATCCATGCGTTACTACCGGGAGACCATGCACGACCGTCAGCGTTAAGTCACGTAACACCTGTTTAAGTCCGCCTTGCAACTGCCGACGCATAAGTCAATTCACTTGCTAATACACGCGATTGATTTATCGCCGAGCGCTTCACTTTTCCAATTATTTATCATTCGCCGTGTGTTTTTTCATCGATCGGGAAAAGAGCCGAGCGAACGCTGACAACCACGAACTCTCTCGATCTTTATCGTTATCATTCTCCTCGTTCTTCTCTTCTCCATCGCCTTCTATTTCTTCGGTCCTCTACCCCCTTGCCCCTCTTCCCCTTACTCTCATCATCATCAATTTCCCCACGCGCGCGTTCGAAACTTTTGAAATAAAGGCATATCGTTAAAGTTGATTAGGGCATTAATATCGTGCGGACGAAAACGACGACCACCGGAGTTTCCGGAATGGGGAACGGAGAGGCCGAGATGGAGGGAGGGAGGAGGACGCTCGGGGATTTTTGGAAGTATCGTATCGGGCGAGTGATGGCCGATTAATCTTGGCCGTTGCGGTCAATCTGGTAGTCGAAGGAGCGCGCGGGGGCGCCTTTTAAAGGGGGAGATTATTTTAATTAAGGAGGCCAAAGGGCACACAGGGGCTCCGATGAGGGGGAGGGAAGCGGTGGCATTGATAACCGATCGCGGGGTCGATTCATTCATGAGCAACCGAGAGTCGCGCGCGTATCGTGGCCAGTCGTTTTGGGCCCAAGTTCCCGTATGTGGAGGAGCCGCTATCGGCGCACAGGTGTGTAGGTGCCGGCCGGCAGTGTGCACGCGTGTGCACGCTCGGCGTAAGCCGGCTACTTGGGTGGTCCGTCGAAGAAGGGACCGCACGCAGAGGTCTGCCCCCACCAGAAAAACTTCCCGGCCTTCCCCTCCAGCCGTCGCCCGCGCTCCCTACCCCGTCGCTCGCTCTCCCCTCGCCCAAGACTTTCACGAGCACACGCAACCGCGAGCGCGATACACTTGACTCGTCGGGAACCTTCACAGACAAGTGCGCGCGAGCGCACGGCGCGCACGCACACGTGTAAACCATGCCCGCGTGCGTGGATCGTCGGAATATCTCTCAATCTAGCAGGCTGGATTCCGCTCGGTGCGCGCCGCTTACCAGGACTAACCTCTGGGAACTCTAAGCCTTTTGGCAGCTCGAGAGCCGCGCCTAGCTCTCTTCTCTCATCTCTCGTCTCTCTTCTCTCCTCTCTCCTCTCGGTTTCACCGTGCGACCCCCGCGACTTCCTTCGTGTTTTCCCATCGGTCAATGCGTTCTCTCAGCGGTATGGGAGTAAAACGACTTCCGCTTGGAAATATCGCGGGATTTTCCTGGGCGGACCGAAAGCTCCAAAGCTCTGGGGGAGTTTGATCATAGGCAGAACTAACGATGACGAATGCGAACGTAACGTGCCGTAATCCACCAGTTGAATTCCAAGCTGACTTCCAGGAACTCTTAACGCGCAACAAGTCCGCCGTGTCTTTCGCCATGGCGATTCCTCGTTACATCGGAAACTCGCGAACCGTGTGAATCGTCCGGGAGATCATCCCGTCGTACTCTAGGGAGGAGGAGGAGGAGACGAGAAAATGGAAGTCTTTGGATTTGGTGATCGGAACGGCCACTAAAATTGTTCGATCGATTCGGGTTAGGCGCGTAGGCGTTCGAGGAACATCCGCGAGAGAGTGGAGAGTGGAAAGGTAGGAACTCCGAGTCTCGCCAGGAATTCCGTACGCCGTTGCGATCTAGCGACTACCAGGAGTTGCCCCGGGGGCCATGGAGTTTGGCGAGTTGCCTTAATCGGTGTGACAGTGCGAGCGTGCGTGTATAGGTGAATTGCCATGTACTACTACACCAAAGTCCCTCCGTGATACGTTCCAATCGCAAACTCTCGTACGCGATTGTTCGGGAATTGGAAGAACAAGAAGAAGAAGAAAATGGGGATGAATCAATCGATCCCCCGATGAAAATCCTGAACCTCGGGTGGAGATCCCCGTGTAGAAATCGACGAGACGACACGTATATCCCATTAGTTTTAGCAGAAACGCTTTTATCTGCTCGCGTATCTCTCCGAGTGACCGACATTGACGTAACGCGCGCGCTTTTCATTAGAGCCGATCGATATCGCTGGATGTCGGCCGATTTACTGGCGCAGAGCCGATCGAGCTCCCCGGGACTTGTGTATTCCGTCAGTCATAAATCCGCGTGGAAACTCTTGGATCTAGGGATAAGAGGATAAGAAGAGCCCGTTCTCAATTTGTGCCTATCCATCAGGGATTTGTATAACCCTTTGGTTGGTCCCTGGACGGAAAGATTCTCCCGCCATCTCTCCCTCTCTCCAGACTCGTCGATTATCCCTTTTCGTCGATGTTTACCTCCCGTGGCAGGTTCTTGACCTCGCACTCTACCTCGAAAGTGGCTGCGCGCAATACACCCCCGGGGATGATGCACAGCCTAATCGTCAGCTCGCGGTCCTTTACTGCCAACGGTTACTTTGCCCAAGTACCGGGGTCATTGAGAAAATTGCAGGTCTGTTTGCACTGTCAGCCATGGACTGGTTTCATTCGGTTAAGTCGACGGACAGCCTATACTTGAACGGAGTCCCGAACGAAATCGCTCTATCAGTCAGGGGCGAACCCGAAAACAAGTGGAAGCACCGGCGTGCACGAGGCTCTCCCTAGCCTCCTCTCCCCCTCGGCGCTCCCTGAGCTATCGGACGAAAAATGTCAACGAGCACCCACACTATCGTGCGTTATCGAGAGTTCTCGTATGTCCAAGTTGAGTCTGGTCGACGAAAGCGGCGACGGCGGTCTCTTGGCCAGCGGCCTTTATAAAATACGTAAGGTCGAGAAGGCCTGGAGTAGCTATTATCGAGAACGACGTCTTCGTGGCCGGTCGTTAGAGGAAGCCAGGTCAGACCGCGGAGGAGATGACGAAGTGCGCGCGTTCAAAGAGACTCGTTACCTCCGAGTGAGACGTAAAGTACCCTTTGTCATTGGAAGCTTCTCGGCACGAGCCTCTTCGGGGTAAAGCTTCCTCCACCTCCTCCTCCTCCTCACCATACTCTGCCGCCTCTATCCGTTTTCTTTCATCTTCGGATTTTTCTCCGACCAACTAGCCAAGAACAACCGAGAAGTTGCCGTGTGACCGCTAGAAACCTCCGGGCTATCAGAGTTCCTTTAAGGGTTGCCGCGCGCTAGTCGTTTAAGAGGAAATTCTCGAGGAATGGGGAGATTGATCGCAGGAGGCGCGACGCCGTATCCCGCAGATTTTAATATGCGCATAGTTTTGTTAAAGCAACGTGTTCGCTGATAGGGAAACGTTTCGATGTTTACGAGGGCAAGTTCCCCGGATGAATCGTAGAAACGAATGGATATTCCTTGGCCGATAGAGACTCGCGATCGCCGGACAGGATGATCGGCGATAGCTGGTCGAGGGTGGAGGGAGGGGAGGGTAAACGAACCGGGCCCGCGCGTACATCGAAGGGGCGTGACTCCATCCTTCACCTGTCACCCTGGCCGCTAATTGTGTGTAACGCGAATGACGTGGCATTGTTCCGCGAAACGCAGTCATCCCCGGAGCGGACCGGAGCTCTGGGCTGCAGTTGGTCGGATTGGCCAAGTTTCGTTTCTCGCATCGCCGGAGGATCTCGAGAAGGAAACGATCTCGCGCTACCATGAGGAAACGACTGCACGAGAGAGGGAGAGGAGAGACTCTTCCAATCTCCCCTGACACCGTTCGCACATGTTAAACTGGCACGTTCGCTCTTATCGCCGGTCTCAGGATCGCCAGACTCGCTCGCCGCACATTCCGCCAAACAATGCCTCCAATCCGTGAAACAAAATCCCCCCCGCGACTGGACGATCATCATCGCATCTCTGGATGAGCGGAAACGATACTCGCGATGATACCGGTCTTCTTCCTTCTCGGTACTCTCTACGTGTTTTCTCTACTTCGCGCGTTTTCACCCGGAGGAGTCGCAGCCGCCCCCTCCAATTTGGATGATTAACTGGGAGCCGCGCCATGAGTGATTCCTTGTCTCCCCGATTAGTCTTGGGGCAATCGCGCGTTGCACGGGGAACGGTAAGCAGCTTGACCGTGAAATTCGAGAACATAATCATAGAGTACGAACGGCGCCGTACGGTACAATAGCCCTTGTTACCGAAGCAGTTTTCTTCATTTGCCTCGCTCCCCTTTCAGGTACTTTTGTTTCGAGGCATATCGTCCGTATCAAATCGGTCAACGACTAATTCCGCGAAGAGCCAGGATATTCGCATAAGAAATGAAACAATTTCCACTTTTACGAGTTTGCAATAAATAAGGAAGGATAGGCGATGACGCGGAGGCGAAGGCTCGTCTCGGATCGAATGGAGAAACGTTTGTCGATTTGGTAGCGGGATCGATGGAGGTCCTGCACGAAATATCGAGCGTGCGTCGCCAATCGATTAATAGTATTCAGGACGTATTCAGAGCCCGAGCAGGCCACCCTGCAGCTGACTTTCGCCACACACCTTGCCAAGGATTGCCGTAGGCAAGAGGCGGTCGGCGTCTCGGCTCATTAAAGCTAATAATGTGGATTTACTAATCTCTCTGCTCTTCTCGATGTACGTGTCTCTCACCTTCTCTCCTCTTTCCCTCTCCTTCTCCTGCCACCTCTTTACTTTACTTGGCTACACCTGTAGCTTACGAACTGATAAGCGCCCCTTAAACTCGTTCCTCTTCCATCTCCTTTTCTCGATGGAGAACAACAATAAACGGTTCTCATAATCAAGGAAATTCCAGGGGTAATAAGAGCTTCGATGGCTATTCCATTATCTGGTTAATCGCGAGCCTCTCTAATGTCTCTAATTAATCAACCTGTAAATGCCAGATGGAAATCGTTTCTCTCCGCTAATTGTGAAATTGTAGGAAACGACGAGGAGACTGTGAAGAATTTATTAAAATATACCCATCAGTCGAGCTATTTTTCCTTGAAAAGCGCGTTAATGAGTTTTCCAAAATAATCCTGTCCAATGGGTTGGCATCGTGCGTGCGGTACAAATTCATTAAAGTAACCCTTCGACATTGTCGCGTTCCCCAGAGCTGATCGAATTTCACAAATACTCCTTCGAGAGCCGTGGAGGGTCGTCAGCGATAGTTTTCCCTCTTCGCGCACCCTATTGCAACGAGTAACGCAATTGTGTGGTGAGTTTAGCTAAGAATTCTTGATAAACAGTCGTCGATGTATTCGTAACTGATTGATCGTGTACAGAAGTAAGGGGAGGGTGGAGGGGTGGAGGAAGAAGAAGAAGAAGAAGAAGAAGAAAAAGAAAAAGAAGAAACTTGTCGGACTCGAAGAAGCTCTCGAGAGGGAAAAAGGGCAAGAACGCTTGCGAAGAAAGACGGAAAGACGCGGACGGAGTAGGGGCAAAGAGAGTCGAAGAGAGATAGGAACTCGTGGCAATTACGTAAGGGAATCAATTAAGAGCGCGAATACCCGAAGAGCTATAGCCATCTCTTCCCTTACCTTCTCGTCCACCTACCGAGGGTTATTAATGAACTCGTCAAATATCCGTTAAAGCTTCCCAGCTGAAACGCGTAGGCGCTCTTCAGGGCAGCGCGAGATGATTGGTCGTCGGCCAACGCTGTTATTTCCAGTGTAATAGGAACGAATTAATAATTAATAATTAATATCCCCATCCTCGGCAACTCGAACGAAAAAATATTTCTTCTCAAAGTCTAAGAGACCCGATGTCGACCGAGGAACGTGTACACGCGCGGTGGTGAAAAGCTTGAGTTTTTCCACTTGACGAAATCATTTCGATCTCGTGAGAGAGGGAGAGAGAGAGAGAAAGAGAATATCTTAGGTCGCATAGCTGCTCTCTAGGTAGTTCAAAGTGGCCCAAAGATTCTAGACGACGACGGTGCAGGTGAAAGTGAGGATTTCGCAATCTTGTAATGCGCTGCAGATAATTCAGATAAGATAGTCGGGGGAATAAGTGGCCGCTTATAGCTTGCACATTGGCTACAAGGCGTAATTAACTTCCACGAGCACGCATGGTCGTGATTAATCGAGACACGTCTATGAATTTATGGATTTCATTTAATATCTCAATGCCCGGTAGGAAAAGTGTAATTGAAACATGCTCGTGTCGATGCGCGAGTATGGACACGCCACTGGCGCTGCAACTCGCCATGAAAAAAGCCACTCGCCACTTTGATAAAGTAATTAACGATAAGAGGCTTCTCCTCTTCTCTTCTCTTCGGGGAATGTGCGTTGTTGTGATTAATGTCAACCGCGGGATTTGCGTGCGTTGTTGCTGCTTCGAGTTCTTCGCGCGACTAGATAGAGAGAGAGCGAAAGGGAAAGATAGAGAGGATAGAGAGAGAGAGAGAGAGAGAGAGAGTCGCTTAGCTATTATTAATCCCGCAACCCATATTTCCATGCATCGATTTTACAAAGCTCTCCACGACTCGTGAGCTCACTTGCATAACGTGGCAGGGAAATTTGCATTTTCTTCCCCTCCTTCTATTTCAACCGGTCAAGAAATATTCGGAAAATGACTTTTCTTCGCCTACACTCGTCGTCACGTTGGAACGAAGAAATTTTTGGACAATGATAAAGATAATGCAACGAAGTAATTAACAGGCTAGAAGAGGGGACGCGTGTTAATCGAGTAAGACAGAGCTGCAAGAATGCTGCCACTCGGTTCTCTATTAAAACGCCTGTAATTTCTCTGTATGTGCGTGCGTGCGTGCGTGCGGCATGCGTGCATGCGTGCGTTGGGTATAATGCGAGTTTACATTACACGCAGTTGCATGCTTAGATGCGAACGCGCGAACACACGATTTTTCTTCGTCTTCCCGGTTCGCCTTCTTCCCCCTTTAACGACCAGTCAGTCATTTCAGGATAAATTATAGTCGTACGGAAGGAACATCGGCCGGTTTTTCGGGTCCGGTAGTGCGGGTGGGCCCATCGTGTCTTCTTACGTAGCTCGTTGCGTGATACTTGGCCAACGACTTTCCACCTGACTACCGGCTAACGATCGCGCTCCCGAAGCCCCCGTCAAATCGTCCATTTTGTTCTCCCCCTCGCTCTAAGCTTTTTTCTTGCCTTTTCCTTCGAGAACGCAAGATTTTCCGAGATTTCCTAAGTTCAGCGAATTTTCTCCCGCGATGATAGAAGGACAGAGTCTCATCAACAGAGATCCAGAGTTTTAGATCACGAGAGTTTCACGCAACTTTCCTCTTGCTAGACGACGAACCTCGTGTCCAGCTGGCGTCTCGCCACGCAAAGGGGCCGCCCGCTGTCGATTAAATTTGCCGCATCTTTTTTCGCGCACGAGTCATCAGCCGGGCCCAGGCCCACCACCTCTAACGACTACCGTTCCCCAAGATGCCCCGATAATCTTTTTACAAGCGCGGAAGAACTACTGTAAAAAGTTTTAGTGACATTATCTTCCCTCGGGAGTTGAAGTGATTCTTTGATATCGCTTCGTGTTTATGGTGTACAAATCGCGTCGCTTTCATCACCGGAGGATGAAAGCAAAAAGGGAAGATCATTTTGGAACACGTAACGACTGCGTAATGGCCTGCCATTAAATCGCACGAAATTTTCATGCGCCACCCACGTGCAGATCGTTCCTTCCTCTGAAACTCCATTTCCCTGGCGAGAGTGGCCGAAAAAACTCACTCGACCGGGGAGAGTGCGCAAACTGCATATTTAAATCGAGGAAAAAACTAATGGTGGATATTAGAAGGTCATTAGGGGATCAGGGGCAGGGGGCGATTAGGGACGAGTCCGCGACGATTAAAAGACGGACCACTGCGTGCGCCTAGCGCAGGCAGACGCGTGCGTGCGTGCTTGTGTGCGTGCGCGTTTCTCAGAGTTCATCGCAGTTGATTTTACCTTGATGGGGGGACACCCACCGTCCACCAAACACCCCTTTTCACTCTTTTACAGCTGTTAATAATCCTTTGAAAAGTCATTAATGCTACTCACTAGGAACTCTGGCGTGTGGCGCGGCACATCGAGACCAAGCTCCCCGTAAACTTGGATCGTTTCGAGTTCCGGCAGTGACAATTCACGCGAGCTCGGTCACCGGAAATGCGTCCCCGAGTGTAAATAGTCGCGTAACGAGTCCGCGATAAATGTGCGCGCTCGATTAAAGAGCAGCAGTAGCAACAGGGCCCATTTGCCGGACCCGGAATCTTCATCCGGCTTGAAACACTGCGCGTCGTGCTCGTTTTATCTCAGACTTTTGTTTTTGTCTCCCGAGTGAGGAAAAAGCCGCTAATTTTCCTTTCCCCAGGAAAAATGAAGCAATTTCTAGTGGACGCTCCACTGGCAATAAAGATGTTACGCGCGCTATTAGCGGCCATGTCTGATTAACTTGCCGACGAGTTAATAGAATCACGCGTGCCGCGTCCGATGCGTCTCATTTCGGGAAAGTCCGGAAGAAATTGGCCGTTCGCCTCGAACGACGACCGTTAAACGATTCGGTGCAACAGGCTGATTCGCTGCAAGTTAACGAACGCTCGAAGAAGCATCGCGAATTCGTTAATGAGCCTTGTGACTCGCGGGATCTTCCGCTCATGATTGCGCGCCGAAGAACTCTCGCGGATGCTTTCGCAGAGGTCAGCAGTTCGCGAGGAAGGGCCCAATACCACCACCACCACCACCACCACCATCACCTCCACCGCCATTAACGTAGACAGAAACTTGTGTATATTCTCCTTCTTTCCCTGCTTCGTTCGTTTCGCGCTCGAGTCATTGCGATTGTGTCACGAGAGAAGTTGGTGCTGCGACGACCGAAGAGAATTCTCTTGACGATGATTAATTCCCGTGTGTCATGGCCGAAGTAAACCTGTAGGTTTATTCGCGATGCAACTTTGCTCGCTCGCTTCTGTCAGACGACGACGGAGCTTTAGAAAGTTGGACCAGTGAGGAATCACCGGGCTACGGCGGTGCAATCGATCGGGAACCCCCCGGGATTTCTGGAAGCTCCGAGCTTTTCCGCCCATATCTTTCGCTTGACCGCAGAGTCGTCGCTTGACTTCCAGTTTTTAGCTCAACGTTTTTTGGCCGAAACCGCAATCGATGTTCCCGATAATCGTCGCGTGGTAAAAGCGAACACGATTGCTAAATTTCAAGATTGTCGCGATCGGCGCAAGATCGGCAGCATCCTGTCCCCGCAACTCCGAGATTTCGCGTCGACGTAGAAGTCGAAGTCGAAGCCGAAGCCGAAGCTTTCCTAAGACTTGATTTATCGGCGAAACGTGGCTTTTTATCGTGGCGATCGCCCACGATCTTTCCTCTAATTATGCAAGGCGCCCCTTGCCCCCCGCCCCCGTTGCGCCGTCAATCCGAGTCGAATGCGAGTCGACCGCGAGAAATCAGGCGTATCGTCAACAGCCAACACCCTTTGCTGGTTGGTAACCACCGCGAGAGTACCAGCTCTCGGCAATCGCTGCTCCGAAAGGAGTTTGTTGCCTGGCCAGTTTGTTTCTTTCACCGATGGCGAGCCGATAGGACAAACCATGGGGGAGCAACGCGCGCTAACCCCACACAATTAGCGCTCGAATTCCCGGACAAACTTTGCTAATATATCTAAACGTGTATCTAATTGATCTAATTGAATGTACGGTAGGCGCCTCTAGCGCGTTTTTCTTATCTCCGTCGCTTGACCCACTTTGCCTTCTTTTCATGGGGATGATCATTGCGCGACCACTTGCGTTGTCGTATGGGGCCCGAGGAGATCGAGCCCCCTCCAAATTCGGAGTGTGAACCCGATCGTTATAAAAGCGTACGGGCAATCCCTCGTAATGAAAACTTAAACAATGATCGAGTTAGCCTGCGACTGACACTGATTGAAAGTGACACCCGATGAATCCATTAGAGTGATTTTTCATTAATCGCGTCTCGAGTTGCACGATTGCGCAACATCAATGATAATTCATTAGGGTAATGATGGCGCGTTTCTCGGATGCATTATGCATTATGCGTTATGACTACTGGAAAGTGGAGGTTTCGATTGAAAATTGCAGTTGTAAAGGCAAAGTGGCGGATGAAGGAAGAGGGAAGGAGGACAATTGTCGTGTAATCACGTGGCCAATCTCGGGTGCGCGTGTGGGGAGAGAGGGTCATCCGAATCGACCATATGCATCGCATTATGCGAATGGCATAATGAGACCTAATTGCCGCGGCCGCGTATTTACGCAGATCGTTTAGGAATCGCTGCTCTCGGCCATGCGTCCCAAAAGAATCCCCCGAAGAAATCCTATATCGATGAACATGGCACACGCCCAGTCGGCGCACGCGATTATAGTGATTACGTGCAAGTGAACGTGTCATTTTCTCTCATTGTTCCCTCCGTTCCTCGGACCGCCGCTCGGACGACACACCCGCAAAACAATCCCGTTCCTCCGGAGCGACGAATCTGGCCGAATCCGAGGAGATTGAAATCGCGCTCGGAAGGAGAAGAGGAGGACGTCGCTGCCAAAGGGTGGCCACGTCCCTTTACCCCATTCGCGAGACGCCCATTCTTCCCCTCGTATCGCTTTTGCAAGATGGCCATTTTGCGAGAAAATTGCGCGTAAAAAAGTACATAAATCGTAGCTCGCGCACCAGTCGGTTGTATATTATGTCTGATTTATGACGTAGAGAGTAACCATTTCTCCTAGCGCTAAACAATTGTTTCCTCGCAATGAGCGTATATCAGGTATGACTGACACGAAGAAACGTTTCCTACTATCCATCAACTTCATACGGGATGCCCGAGTGGAGTAATTACAGGTTTTCCCTTGTCGCCCGAGCGCACTAGCTGTCTGCCGTAAGAAGCAGCAGCGGCAGCGGCAGCACAGCATTGACGCTACCAGCAATAGTCGCACACTTTGCTTAATTAATATTCGCTAGCGCACTTATTGAGGGAAGGAGTAGGGAATTAATGCGAAAAATCTCGAGACTCACCAGAAGAAGGCCTGTCCGAGTATCTGGTGCAGTAGACCCAGGCTGGCCAAAGCATCTGTTTGTCGGGCTCCGATCCGGACCCAGACCCGGGTCCGGGTGGTCCTGGTGCATTTCTACCGACGTTTCCGCTGCCGGCGATGCTATTAGGCGAGCTGTTGTTGGTGGTGGCAGTTTCCGAGCCACCGCTCCTCTCAGAACCTTCCGACGAGGACTCCAGGAACTCCTTCGTGAGATCTATGGGTCTGCTGGGGGCCACCTTCTTCGGTCGCGACTTTTTCAGGGAAATAGGATCCGTGATTCGCCTGCCAAAATCCGCCTTGAGAATATTGTCTATGCTGAACTTTAGGCCAGCTTGATGCTGTAGATTATTGTTATTATTGTTGCTGCTATGGTTGTTGTTGTTGTTGTTGTTGTTGTTGTGGTGGTGGTGATGGTGGTGATGATGGAGGTGATGATGGTGGTTCAGGTGGTTCCCACTGCTGTTGCTGCTAGGGGTAGCAATGAGATTGCCCTGGTGAATCCCGTTGACGGTTCCTCCTACGGTCCTGCCGGTGCCCTCCTCCCGCGTCCCGGGCGAAGATGGACTTCCGGTGTCCCGTTGGAGAATCTTATTGACCGAGAGCCTATGCTGAGCGACAACCGAGTTCGATGCATGTTGCTGCACCTGCGAGGCATGCTGCAGGTGCTGCGCGTGGCTACTGGCGGAGTGCAAGTGCTGATTCGGATGGGGCATCAACGCGGCGGTGGTAGTGGCGGTGGTGGTGACGGCGGCGGAGGTCTCTCGCGGGTCCCTGCAAGCTGTCGGATGCAGGATCGGTGTCGTGGCCTGCAAACCAGTGACGGTCATTGCCGATGGGGGCGATAACGAGAGTCTGCTCACTAGTGGAACGCTAATAGGAGTTCTGTGGAGTCGTTCCACGCCGGGATAAACGATTTCGTGACCTAGGCCGTGCTGAATTCGCGATCCAAAGTCGGGAATCTCCGGGTCCCTCGACGGATACCGCGGGAGCAAGTGCGAAGGGTGCCCGGGCTGATACCTGGGGAGAATCGCGTCCTGCAAGGCATCCGCTCTGCCGGGAGACGAGGCGGTGGCCGATGAGGAAGCCGGCGACCTCACGGAAGATGCCGTAGGCGAGGACGGTGCTTGGCTGTACGCCGGGGGACTCGGTGCCGGGATGTGGCTCCCCGGAGTTCGCCTATAATACGATTCGTTGCAACTCGTTGTACTCGAGGGGGATGGTGTCGCGGACGTCCTCGTCGTGTTGTCCTCGTCTCTGCCGAAGTCGCCGCCGCGTCCATTCGTGGATTCCTGTTGCTCGTATCTAGAACTTTCGCACGTCCCCCGGATATTGGCGACGATGGAGGGTGTCGGCTCGCTGCCGACGCTCAAGACCTCGCTACTGTCGCTCTCGCAATCACTTTCGGCGTTGTTACAACCGGACCCAAGCAAATGCTGTTCCCGCCTCTCGCCTCTCTCGGAATCCTCCGGTTCCTGCTCCGTCCGAGAACCACCGGACTCTACCTGCAACCCCGACGAAGACTCCGGCGACGAACCGGACATGTTTCTCGCGATTTCAAGGTTTTACCTTGACACCACCTTTCAATGGGCGAGGACCGATCGCGCGACCTATATCCAAATCAATCGGGTTTTCATCCTCGTCTCCAATGTTTCTCCCTTTTAACGCACCCTTCCCGGGTGCATCTCCCTCGAGAGTATCAGGGGAAAAGTCCCGCGCGCTCTATCCTCTCGCGGAATTATTTGCGGTTTCACATCCTCTCGAATATGCCGGCGAGCAGCCACACACACACTCACGCACACACGCACACCAGTGAAGGACACCGGAATTTGTGCGTGATGATGATAAGCCTCCTCTATCCCCGAACTTTTCCGCAAGTTTTATGAAACTCGGGAGCTCGCGAATCCTCCGGATTATCCCGCGAGTTTAATATAATTCCAATGAGAATCGGGCTCCGTTAACCGATCTCTAGCCGACGGATTTCTGTGACAGTGCTCTTCCCAACGTCACTTTTCATACTTGACCTGTTTCCATGAGATTCCTGGGTCTGCATCAACCAATTTCTCGTCTAATTCTTTTCGGGAATCCACTCTAACTAGACGTGCGCGGATTCACTAATGTAGCTCTCGTAGCTCCATTTCTCTCTTTCTCTCTCCCTCTTTCTCTCTTTCTCTCTTTCTTTGCCCTGGCTTCTTTCTCGAAGTAAACACGAAATTCACTGCTGGTTCAACTACCCGGAGCACTGACGGTGGTAGTGGTACTGGTAGTGGTAGTACCAGCAGTAACGACGGCTGCGGCGATGGTGCTAGTGGTGTGGTGTGGTGTGGTGGTGGTGGTGGTGGTGGTGGTTGAATGGATTGAACGGTGAGTGGTAGCAGGTCCAAAAGTTCGCGCTGCGTCCTGAAGAGTCGTTTTTAGCTCCCGGAGGAGACTTGGGACTGGCGCGAGATAAATCGCGAAAAGGCCGTGAACTTTTGACGCTCGCGGCGGAGTATCGGGTAACGAGAGCGAGCAAAAGCGATAACGCGTGGGACGCCGCGGGCTGGTGGACGCGGGATTTGACGGAGCTGTTACCGAAGTGTGTGCCGTGGACCCGCGCTGCTTGTCCAGTTGGTTGCCACGAAGCGTCTGCGGCGAGGAAGCGACGGGAGGGCTGGCAAGGGGCGTTACGGGGGTGTTTCCATCGGGGAAAATGCCCCTCCCTCTTGATCCCCGCTAGATGAAACCCATGACTCGACATCTGTCGGCTGAACTGGGAAACCTCGTTTTTTAATACCGCCCACTATCCCTCCTATGCCTCTCGGTGCTCGTTCATAGGCTGCCGCCAGCTTTCAGCAAATAACCACCGCTGACTTTTACTCCGGCGACTCCACCGTTCTCTCTCCTTTCTCTTTCTCTCTTCGTTACCCTCCACTTCCCTACGCAGAGCCCCTCCAACGATTTTTCGCTGAGCTTCCCCACCATCTGCTCTCTCTCCACGAAATCCCTCTTCTTCCCGACTCTACTCTGTGTACATTCTGCTCCGATGTTAGCCGATGTTTCAACTTGTGCAGGAAAAAGCTTTTCCAGATTAAAAGAAACGCTTATTGATCGGGCCACGTTCAGAGAAGAATCATCGTAATACTCGAATCGCGTTTAGAACGTTTTCTTGGTAATAGAGTCGAGAGAAGAGTAACATCGACGAAGGATGCAAAAGTCTTCGGAGAGTTTTCATTCTCTCTCCCACTTTGGAGCGTCTCCTTCGCGTGTTTTCGCTACTGCTTCATCTCACCCCGACACAATTGGAATTTAATATATTTCAATCGACCTCTTATCTTTCTTTCTCTCTTCGAAATTCTCTCATTCCCTCCGTGATTCGCATTTTATAAAATTGCTAATAGAAATCCAGTGATTTTCCTTGGAGACCCCCATTATTACCCATTCCTCTTAATCAATCGCGATATCGCAAAACACTCGACTGGCTTATTCGTTCCCGGACTTGCACGTGTACCACGATCTCCCGCGATAAATCCAAATAAAATCGTACGTACGGGAAGAGTGTGCGTATGCTGGTTATCCGCGAGGGTCGCGAGAAGAGCACAGGGGGTGGCGGGGAACGTTGCTGCGCGCAACGGATGAAAACGTCGAGTTTTACCGTGGAAGACAGGAAACGGCTGAGTGCAGCTTACCGTACACAGATTTCTCGGTGTGCTCGCGCGAGTGTGTGCGTGTGAGAGCTAGGAGGAAGCTGTACGTGGTGGGAGGGGTGGAAGGCAGGAAGGATAGGAGGGAAGAGGAGGCACAGCAGGGGGTGCGATATTGGCAATACGCATCGGTAGGGTAGGGGCGTATCTCGAAGAGTATCGATTCCGTGCAACGTGGCGATTTTTCTCTCTTTTCGTGGGAAAGAGCAGGAAATAGAGAGAGAGAGAGAGAGAGAGAGAGAGAGAGAGAGAAAGAGAACCATTGGAGGAGAGTAGTGGGTGCTCGATTCTCGTCGGTTTCGAGGGGGAGAGAGACAGAGTTTGTCGCCTCCCTCCGGTGCTTCCTACGAGGGGTAGTAGTAGCGTGCATGCGCGTCGTGAATCACGTATTCATTTTTCGCATGGTCGCCGAGGTGCTGGCCGTGCGTCAACGCGCTCTCGCCAGGGCGATCGTTAAGGCTCATTATGGGCCCTCTCCTCAACCGGATAGCCAGCCCCCGTACCGAGAAAAATGTCAGCTCGTAAATTCCCGCTCAGCCGCGAATCCACCGGGAACTGCATTAGCAGCAACGATACGCCCGGCGCAGTAACGCGCACCTTCTGTCTGTCTCGATCTTACGACCGATACTCACGACAGATTATCAACTCTCGTCCTGTCTCTTCTGCTTCTGCTTCTGCTTCTGCTTTTGCTTCTTCGCACACTTTGACTCCCTCTAGGCACTCTCTAGGGGAATGGGTTTCCACGCTCAACGGGCGCCACCTTGTTAGCTTTCAGGCCCCGTTTTACAACCGAGAGGGGGAAAGAACTAGCGCATCTGTGTGTACAGACGGAGACACAAATATAGACGAGAGAGAGAAGTCAAACTGATGAATTTCCGCGGGTCCGGTCGGTGAATGAAAATGCGCGAATACGCCCGCTACCAAGACTGCAATGTGCAGTGTAGTGTGTGCTCCTGCGGTATTGCTGCGGGGACCATTAGCGGGGGGCGGCCCCCCCGTACTTACTCTGGAGGAGGAGGAGAGTACGCTGTCATTAGGGTCCGGCGTAACGAGCGACTCTTAGGCGTGCGTTAGCGCCTCCAGAAATTGATAAGCGGGCGTTCCTGACTCTCGCGGACCTGTTCCTTGCTTGACCTTTGCCCCTCCCTTCCCCCCGGCTGCGCGACACCGCAATTCCTCTCTTCCTGCACTACTTTGTAATCGTCCGCGATCACGAAAGAACCCGCGGCCTAATGGTAGAGTTTTAACGACACGCTGGTGGTGGCCCTTCCAGGAGAAGTTTGCTCCAGCGACTCCACCAGCAATAAAACACGCTCGCTTGCCGCGCGTTCGTCTTTTCTCTGGAGTCGCGAAATCGTCACGGATCAATACCTGTTCTCTGCGACTAATTTCTACTAATTTCGAGACGTTAATGGTTTTTTGCCGTTGCTGCTACTGCTGCTGCTGCTGCTGCTGCTGCTGCTGTTGTAGTGGCTATCGCGTGGCTCATGAGAAATAAAGAAATCTCCAGTGTAATCTCACCTTTCGCGGATGATCTCTTTTTCTTCGTCGGCGAGGTTCTTGCTTCTCCGAAGGGGTGGTGGGCGTTAATCGTCGCAGATCATGCACGCAGGCCTTCCTGCGGCTACCCGGCGGGAAGCGCTCGATCAGCTACCGGAATTTTCCCTACGTGCCCGGAGCAACGTCGTCGGATAAACGATCGAGGTCGAGAGTCGTCAAGGTTTCTCCTTTTTAGTTACTCGGGTTTTTCAGTGGAACGACGAGGACGATGAAAATGTTACCCTTTTGTTTCCGCGACGTACGGAAATTTCGTCATACGCCTCTATACGCCGGTCTCTCCGTAAAACGGAGCAAGTTGCGTCACATTTATCTGGTTCATCCTCCACTCTCCTCCGGCCTTATCTACGAAATACTTCCGTTCAGAGAAGTCTTTATCGATTAAGACTAAGACTCGGATGGGTACAGTTTCCTCCGCGTTCGACACTCCCTAGCCAATATCTAATGGCCGTGGATAATACGTTCACTGGCGGAAGACGGTAACCAACACCGATATAAGCTCGCGAGATTTGCAACACACTGGCTTTGCGATATTTTATTTTAATCCCGAGTTTGTCCAGTGGGGCTTAAATAGAATGTAATTCAAGAACCCTTTAATTACGGGCATTTTTCTCGCAGCAGTTGGATCGCCGCGGCAACGTCCCGCGGGATTAAAGGGATCTCTCGGACACGCATAATGGCGGAGTTCGGCTCTCGAACTCGTTACCAGCGAGCGGCTTCGTAAATTTCGTTAACGCGCGTTACTCGCGCGCCCGCATTCCCGCCTTAACGAGCGTCGTCCACGTGTTCTCGTTAATATCTCCGCTCCGGTTCCTATCTTGCTCTCCCTCTCTCTCTCTCTCTCTGCAAGCGTTTAGACACCGCCAGGTTCTTGCCCCTCGCGATTATTGCCAAATCTTGGACTCTCATTCGTCGACCCGTCGAATTAATATAGAAGGCACCTACGATAAATAACCCGGCAATTTGCACGCTTGAAAGAGCAACACCTCCCCCTTGTGCCAATTGACCGGATCGAAAGTACAAGTGCATCCTGCGCTGGTGGAAATTGCACTCGCTTCGGAATTGCATCCACGTACCATCAACGGCAACAACAACGGCACACGCATACGCGTAACAGACCTACTTTGGCGAACTATTGACGTAATTGCTTAATTGAACTAAGCTGGATGCAGATGCATCCGCGCGGCCAGAAAAAAGTTGCAGGCGCGTGTCCTGGAATTTTTACCCGATTCCTTCCAGCAATTAGCGCTCGCGCGCACGCGCGCTTTGCTGCTGCCCTGGGACGCGTCGTCGTTACTCCGGACAGGGAACTTTCGTAGAAACTCGTGCAATTTGTTCTCCGAAGCACGCCTCGGTGGTCTTGCATATCGTTTTACCGGTTACGCAATCGTAAAGTATACGCTGCGCTTATTAAGGCGATTCAAGTGCCACCACCGTAGGGCTCGTTACTTCTCTTTGCGTGTAATTGTCAGTTTTTACGTACTCGCCAACGCGTTCGGCAGGTAATAGCTTAATTGAAGGAACGAACGAGCGAACGAATTAAAAAGTTAACGAACGAACGAGCGAGCGAGCGAGCCAGCCAGCCAGCCAAGATGGCGGCTCTCCTTTATTGGAATTCCATCGGTTCGTTCCCAATTACGAGGGGCCGATACTCGGAGTTTTAATTCAGCGGTTGATAAGGTTTCGCCTTTGAAATTGTAGCCTGCGCCATTGGAGGAGGCGAGGTCGTCGTTAACCGGCGTTGCCGATCGTCGAATCGTCGCCCTACGATATTAATTATCGTCTGGCGGATTCCAGCCGACATCTCTCCGATCTTCGTTTGCGATACACAGAGAGGAGTAGTGTGGCGATGATAGTGGCGATGGTGTGGTAGTAAGTTAGAGGGCCCGATGATCAGGCGGAAACGCGAGCTGCGCTGAATTGCAGTGCTAAACTGCGTATTACCTTCCTTGAGTGGAATCACGCGAGACTTCTCCTTGAGTTATACTCGAAGATAGCTCCGGGAGTGAGTCGACGAGGGGCATCTATCAAACTTATCTCACCGACCTGCTGCAGCCCTTAGGATGTGATGAATGCAATCTTATTTATGAGTCGCGTCGCGCCCGTTAATCGATAACGCCATCTTGTTCCTCGCCCGAGTTACACGCTAGTGAACGCCCTTCAGTCTCTACGAGAAACTCTCTCTCTCTCACCCTCTCTCCTTCCCTCCAACCAGAGTGTAGTCTCTTCCGGTCCGTCCCGATTGCAAGCTCGCGAGAAACCTCAAAAGATCGACCTCTTTCAAAGTGTCTTTTTGCGTAGGAGGGAGAGTCAGTTGTTTTGGGCTATTGGGTCAACGAATTGTATTTGAAAGATCATTTCGGAGCACGCATTGGAAAGGGCGAGAGGAGGGTCGCGGAGGGATCGGCGGGAGGATTTTGTTGGAGCGAATGGTGAGGTGTCCGCCCGCGCGCTATCTTGCCACTCCACACCTCTGCTTTATTAGGTGTATATACACGTCGGCGTGTTCTCCTCGCTTTACCGCAGGGGTACCGCTTATATAAAAGCATGCTCGGGTAGGCGGCTATGGTTATGGCTGAGAGCACGGCCACCACGAACGACCCCCATACACGCGCGGTATCACGCGCCTGTGTGAACTCTCACATCTCCAGAACTCGGCGGACTTCTACGGCCGGTGCGTACGGATAGAGGCGGTCAGCGCTTTAGCTTAGCGCCCGCCTTCCTGCTCCCTATCGCGCGATAACTCGATTATCCGCGATAACCCGCTATTTATTAGCCCATGAGATTTCATTTGGATACCCGTTTCTTCCCTCTCCCTCTCTTTATGTGCTTTGCTTCTCCCTGCGCCATAAAATTACACGGCAGAACGGAAGCTTCTCTTTAACCGGATAGCAGAAAACGTGCAGCAGGGACCATCGCAGGGGGATTTAATGTCATCGGACAACTTCAAATCAATGCCAGGTCGTGAAATGTGGATGATCTTACCCCGAATAACCGATTGTCCGATTGTCCGGCTATCTATCTACTCTCATCATTTTCTGCATTTCGCGTGAATTCTTCGTACGCTAAGAACCCGCGGAGACCATCTTCTCCATGCAGCGCAACATGGAAACTTGTGTACTCCCTTCGTTTTTTCTAAAAGGAGGGTGGGTTGGGGAGGGGGGAGCAGAGATAGCGTACCGGCAAATATATTAATCTCTCGGACGTGTAGATAACGGCGAATTTGAGTCGATGAAAAATTACGCAGCTGAAATATTGAATTACGGCTGATCAACGAAGCGCGATAATTATTTGTACCTTGACCATAATTATCGTTGAAGCGCCGATTAATTCCTGATGGCGAGTCGATTAATTTATTGGGCTTTGATTAATTATCGCCAGGTCGCTCTGCCAAAGGCAATCCGGCGGTCTTGATCGAGCCAACATCAGAATAGTTTACAACTCCCGACTCTCTACTCCGGGCTCCATTACCCCCATGGCGATGTTTCGATAATTAGGACAGTTAAATAAAAAGCCGATGAACGAATGATGGATTTCGGACAAGCGGTCGGCTTTTGAAACGTAAAACGCTACTCTAGCCGAGATATCGGGGACGGAAAGAAGAAAAAGTACAAGCAGAAGTAGAGGAAGAAGAATGGAAACTTAGGGTGTTCGTCGTGGGTCGTGGGTCGTCGGTCGTCGGTCGTCGGTTTTCGTTATCGATGCAACGGACGATAAATGATGCCTCGCCCATTTTGCGGAGAAGATATACCGCATCGATTTTCACTTTTCAACGGGACATTGCATTTTGCCGGGGCGCGGTATCGTCCAACTTCTTCCAATGGTGTAAAAGATACGACGCTGCTGTTTGGAAAACACGATTCGTTGCGTTCCCTGGAAATTTTTTGGTCCCTTCCCTTTCGAAATTTTTCAATATCGTCCAGGTAGAACTCTCACTCCCTCGCTCTCTCTCTACTATTAAAATCAAGAAGTCGACAGCTGACTCCCTGACGATTGGCTTAAATCAAACAGAATTCTCATAAACTCTGACACGGATAAGAATGGATTTTTCTTGCCCGTATCATCCGATCATCTTCCGAAGGGAAGACAACGCGCGGAAAAAGGAAAGGGATGATCGAGTTTTGCGGAATGCACAAAAAGATTACTACTTTGGAAAATTATTCTCCTTCTACTATTTATTGAAAACCTTGATACACTCGAACTTAATTATAAATATTGGGAGTTGGTCGTACAATATACTATATTTACAAGTAATTAATTGAACAGGTTAATCCTGCGTGTGGTACTTGGCGTAACTCTCAGTATAGAGGATGAGGCTAGCATTAAATTATATGACCGCTGTGGAGGGAGACAATCAGGAGGGGAAATTAATATTTTACAGTATTCCAAAAATCGCACGAGTGCGGCGAAATCCTGAATAAATATTTGGACGAGAACTTGTGAAATTTCTGAATTCCTCGTCATTTTACGATGATAGCGCAAAATATTATTTAATCCTCGCTGACCGTACTCTCGTGGCAATTCCGCAATTCCAAATTGGTGTGTTCACACGTTGGCGTTATGTTATATACGTATATGCATATAAATCTAAAGATATGTATCCGTGATATAATATTGTTCCTTAACTCTTAAGATCTAACGCATTATTCGCGAACATCGAGGAACGTCTTATCACAACGCGATTCCAAGTATAAAAATAAAGTGGAAAATTTAATTTCGCATTTTTCATTGTACATTGTGGTGAAATTCTCTCTTGAACTTCAAGAACGACATTTTTCTTATATCAGTACCTTGTGTCGTAGACGTAGAATGATTTCCCTGCGAATACAGTTCTTTTTTGTCAAACAGCAAATTTCTCGTTCCTGAATGTGCTGAGTAATGCAAAGTCCACATAGCATGCTTAGAATTATTGAATCTCATCTCAGCGGCACTGTATGCCGTTTTCAATTCTCTCTCTCTCTCTCTCTCTCTCTCTCTCTCTTTCTTCTATTACTGAATGCAGATAATCGATAGAATTTCTCACGTGTGTTGCAACATTATACGAGTCGTCTCAGTGGAATTGTTTAGTTTTAAAAATTAATAACTATCGGTAGAGGCGCTACAACAATGAGAATTTTCCGACGGTGCATTCAGTTTCGCGAGATCTCGGGCAAGATCATAGAGCGCTGAATTGACCTCTATCAGTATTATCGACCTACGATAAATGACTTTGAGAAACTTAAGCTAGCGATTATGAATTTTTCCTCAAAGTTTCGCCAATCTACTGTATTAGTACGAAAAGTTAACGTACAAGCATAGGAATATAGGCAAAGTGTGTAGTTAGGGGAGAATGTTAAGAGGCGGTTCACGAACATTTTCTATCTTATCGAGTGACTTCTACTTTGTCGACTTGTGGCCAAGACGCGCACGCGAGTACAAGAGTTTTACCGATTCGAAGAAGAGTACCAAGACGCTGTCAGTAGTGAAAATTACGTGTTGCAATAATTAAATGGTAATGGTAATGATGATGGTGATGACGATGATGATGGTGATCGTATAGATGACCGGTGAAGAGGAAAACACCATTATGACGAGTCAAGGCGATAATAATGACGCTCAAAACTCTGCGGGAATATTCCGAAAGTAGATAAAGCGGATTGATTGTTCAAGTGATCAATAGCATAAATCAAAAGAGGAGGCGCGTGTATGGGTGTTTTGCTTAGGTGTTGCGTAAATTATCAATCGTCTCGTGAAATAACGTTCGTGCGGAACGCGCTTGATTTCGTACGAACCTTTGGGTTATCCGTCGGTAAGTCCGTGCCGATCTTTTCGACGATTAGCAAAGCGCCGACGTATCCACCCTGAGGATTTGCATTACCGACAGAATAGATATCATCGGGCGGACTCCTACCGACGGAGCGCGTATTTAACAAAGGAGAAAGCAACTGGCTCTTACGTCGAGAACTTTCGCTCTTAATTAATTCTGCCTTTATGTGTCATGTAGCTTATGCTATCGGAGAGTAATTTTTCTCTCGCTTGCCGTCTCATTCGCGAGCACATCGCCAATAGCGTTCCCGTCATTATGCAAAAGATTCCACATCCTAAACCCACGATCGTGTTCATCACCGTAGATCTCAGGCACACTTTGTCGCTCGCGCTCTCGCTGGATCCTGCAAGGGAAACGCCGCGTGTCTTTATCATTGTGCACTTTGAATATTCCTTGGAACGAAAGAAAGATCTTACGGGGATTACCTCTGCGAGACGCCGTAGAATTCTGGAATAATTCCGTGTCCGCCTCTCCCTCTTGGAGAACGCGCAGCGATTGGAAGAGATTAACGTTTTCGGATAAGCTGGTGGCTGGTGTGGATGGACCATCGATCAAATTCCCTACCGATCGTTTCGCTACGTTCTTCGCATTTCTCCAGTGGCATGGTTGACTCTGAAAACATTAGGCGCGTATAGTTTCGCAGACTCTGGAAAAGGAGGAAGCGCGCGACTGAGATATTGGCTGATACACGGTATAATTAGTTAGGCTATTTTTTCCTGAAAATACTAGGAACAGGAAAGTCTCGCGCTCCTATCAACTTTATTACAAGAGATTATTTACTTACCGGACATCGACCATGGCACATTCTTACATCGCACTCGATGTAAAGGGCGGGGGATCCTGTGAACCTGAAGGTCTTCATGTAGGCAAAGACCTGCGTCTCGAAGAGGCCACTCTCCGACCAGGAGCCTCTGAATCTGCTGATGAGCTTATCGTCCACGGGGCAGCCAAATTGGTCGATCAGCTGAATCCTCTTGTTACCGCCGTTATGCGCGTAGCAATCGTTCACGACGATGTCGAAACCGTCTGCTTGAACCCAAGTGAATAGCCCCATTAGAAAATCGTTTGACAGCGCCGGAGATGAAATAGGGACTCTATTGATTTTACGTGAAATTTCGCAGAATGCTCTACCGCTGTTGTATCGTGTAAATCGTTTGGGAGGGAATGAGAAAGAGAGAGAGAGAAAGGAACACACGTATTCCCGTTCGAAGCGCGCACGTGCGTGGTGAATGGATTCATCGCGCTAATTACAAGGCTTGATAAGAAAATGAGCGAAAAAGATAAATGATAATTTAGCAGGATTCAACGTGGCCGATCGGCTATAAAGAGAGCGGTTAATTTACATTTAGCGCGCTCCAATTATCGAGGTTTGCATGGGCTTTTTTTCTCTTTTTTCTTTCTTTCCACGGAAAGTGGGAGAGAGGAGCTTTACGCATAGAGGTGCACAGCCAGATCAACTAGATTCCCGAGATCGTATCACCCGGATCCCCGTTAGATCGCGAAGGTGGGATCAATTTCTTAAGGGGCAAGCATCCTGCGTAATTGAGAGACTAGTCAGGAGGAGGAGGAGAGAGAGAGAGAGAGAGAGTGAGAGAGAGAGAGAGAGAGAGAGAGAGAGAGAGAGAGCAGCTCTCGCGCAGGCGGCGATAAAAGGGGCAAAACGCTCCTCTTTGCTCCCTTCAGTTTTCATGGTAAAACTCCAGTTAGTCGCACATACCGTATTTGCTGCGCATGTAGATAATGAGAGTCAGAGGATCGCCTACGCGAACTGGTCCAGCCACTCTAGTTCCAGTGGTCCCGTAACCGTATCTGATTTCCATGTAGCACTCTGGTGGCTGGAGGGTGAACACTACGGGATTTCCCGTGGCAACCCTGGAAGAAGAGCACGCGGAAAGCTAGAAATCAATGCAAGAATCAATCTCCGTTATTTGGCTCGATCCCTCGATCGACCGCGGCATTACTTGGCGCCGGAAGCAGCTCCGTCGATTCCCCACTATCATCCGCCTGATATTTCGAGGCATTCTCGTTGCCATTAGCGCGAAATCCCATTGATTCCCGCACGACTGATCGCCCGTAATAGCATTTCTGCACCTACCCTCTTACCGTATAACCAATCGTCTAATCATCCTTACACCACCATGCGTGCTTCTCGTTTCGCGAAACCACCATCTTTCAAAAATACTCCAATTCTGCCGTATGCAAAAATTAGCCAACTGACAGGTCGATAACTTACTCGACATCGAGAAACGGAAAGGTCACGGTCTTCCAGAAGTCGTAGCCGTACTCGCAAGTCACTTTGAAATGCTCGTCGAACTCTTCCTCGATCAGCGGGTTGTACTGCACCGTGATCGTGTTCCACATGAGGTTCTTCTGCGAAACAATGGAGGAGAGTCTCGTGAATTAGACGGTTCAATTTAGCACACTTCGGTCAGCAAGAGTAGGGAAGTGACTGAGCGACGATAATCGTTCGATCGATCCGGCCAGATGAATTCGCCGGTGGAAACGACTCGCAGCTTGAATTTCACGAGCGAAACGCACACGATCCATCCGACACATCGAAGGATGCTCGCGGTAATTACCTGGATCGAGACCCGCTTAAAAGCTCCGCGCAGCTCTGTGCCACTTCCGCGTGCTTTTACGACTGGTTGGATCTCCCTTCTCTCGGGAGAAGAGAAGGTTAATAATGGCCGGGCACGGAGAAGTGAGAAAGATCGGAAGACAGTCTCGACTTACTCGACCTTGCCCTTACTGGATGGATGGATGGGGTGGGACTTGATCGAGGTTCCTCCTCTGTCTATTTTACCTACCGTAGGATTCTTCCTGCTGTCCTGGTGATGAGTATTCTCACCGAGGGTACCACATCGATTCAGTTGGATGTAGAACTCGTAATAATCACGGCCCGTCCCGTTAACGTACATGCAGTCCGGGTCGTAGGAGTAGCCTGTAATTAAAAACGATTGTCTTGGAGGATCAGCCTCTCTCTCTCTCTCTTTCTCCCTTAAAGAGAATGGTTACCTTTTTGAGATCGCTATCTCCATCACGCGCGCGCGCGACTATAGAGAAAGGAGATCTTCTCCAGTTGTCTCTGATCCGAAGAATACCAATGGAAATTCCATTGAATCGATTAGGGGACAGTGCGTGTCAATGCACAATTGACTTATTAACGGTTAACGTTCATGAATGGACATATCGATCGGACACCGGGAGCATGAATGGGATCGGTATTTAATCGGACGCATCGCTACCCTCATGCTAATTCCGATGCAAATCCTCCCGCGACAAAAAAAGCTCCTTCAGCGCGCATTAAATAAACTCGATACGAATGCAAATGAAGCCTACTCTTGAGACGGTGTCGTCGTTAAAATCCATCAGTCGTTTCATTCTCACGTTAGTCCCGATCAGATTAGACGCGTTTCAAGGAGCGCAGCGGCTGTTATTAATGGCGCGCGCCGACCATAATTAGGAGAACTGGTATTATCGGAGAGTAGGAGGGAGACCGCTGAATGGAAAAGCAACGAGTCGAATTTACGAGTTGACGAACAAAGGCGAGCGATTTTCCTCGGAGGATTCGCGTCGTGAACGGATCACAGCGGTCACGATTAAGGGCAGTCGTAATTTTTCCTGGGCATCGCGTGCACCCCACGTCCAAGCGGCAGTCGTGGCGGACAGATACAAAGTCTATCCGAGATTGTTCAGGATCGCGAACTTCGAAGGATACTCGTGTAATAATGGGCCACGTGAGAGCAGTAGTAGTATAGTAGTAGTATCAGTGTGCCGAACCGATCCTGGTCCAAGTTCTCCGCTAAAAGTGGGGATTCCATCGGGGTTACTGCGCTATCTCGAGAAAAACCTCGGCTTCTTTTCCTCATAGGAAACGAGACGTTTCACTCCCCTCCCTCGACAGTGTTCCCCGAGAGATTTTATCACTCGTGCTTTCAGACGAAGGAGTCGGGAACAGCAAGAACACGCGTTTCTGTTTTTTCACCTAACGGAAGCTGCGCGTTAGATCGACGCTCTCCCCTCCCCCGTAAATCCAATTGTGTACGTGCAAAAAGGGTGGGCGGGGGTTTCAACGGTGGCCCCGCACCAGCTACCGCCGATTGATTTACGATAATTAGTTTACTGCTATTAGCGAGTGATGCTCATTAACGTGGATTCTACCGGTCTATAACCGCGCCGATAGAAACGAATAGAACCTACCGAACCTTTTTCCCTTCTTCCACACGAGAGAGAGAGAGAGAGAGTACATTTACCTGCGGAATACAGCAGTCCCGCGAAGGAGCCGTTGAAGCCGATCCTGATTTTCATGTAGTCGTCCTGACACTCCGCCTCGATGTCTGCAACAGAAATTTCGCGTTACGTGGTCGCCGCTCGCAATAAAAAGTGGAAGACAGCGGCGGAGAATGGAGTGGTGAGAGGAGAGGAGAGGGCAGCGGGAGTTTTCGAGCGATTCTCCTGCGGGGAATCGGACCTTGAACGTACGCAAGAGCGTGACGTGTCGAAACGGCTGGAAAATGAGGAATTCGCAAGGGAAGCGAGCGGAAAACCGGTCGCCGATGACGAGTGAAAGTAAAATACGTTGGAGTACCGGTAAGAAGAGCGTGTGCATGGGAGTCTCCTATAAGCGCTCTTCGTGGTAAGGTGCCGTTTCCATCGCGGCGACGTAATCCGCGAGCGGCCCTCTAGAATGGAGATAGGAGCGATAGTCACACTCCGAGAGAAGCTCGATGATACAACTTCTCGCTCCGTACACTCTTCCAAGTCAGGGTCCCCTCACCCTCCGCGGCGGAACCTCTCAAGAAATTAGCACTTTGCGCTACCCGCCAACTCCGCTCGTTTAACTCCCGCGCTATATTTCATTCTCGATAGGCGTCTCTTTGCTATCGCTCATCAATGGCGCGGCAGTGCCACTCCAATTAACAATGCACAGAAACCGAGGAACCAACGACCTAGAACGCGTTGCCGCTGCTACTGGGAATACCACACCACCCCATTGATAGTCGCGGTTGAACGATTACGCGGCGGCGCTGACTGCCGCTTTCGTTACCGCGCGAAAATTTTCCAAAACTCGAGGTTTCGGATTTCAGGAGCTTTCGGGAACTCGCGTACGCAATCGTGCATATTAGAATTGCGGATATGTGCTTTGCGCCCATTGGTCGACGAAACGTCCGCGCGCAGACAATGGCCAAGTTACGCAACGGCGATACAACTCTCCCGCTGAAAAGGCGAGCACTGGAAACACTCGCGTTGCCAGGACTCTCCGAGCGGAATCCAAAGAGCGCAAAATCCTCCAACAGTCGTCGTCGTCGTCGAGGTAATTCTCCGTGCGTCCACAAATCAAATAGCCCGAGGAGCCGACGGGCCGATGCGGTTGGAGAAGCTGCGAATCGGTCGGCCAGCGATAACCAGCGGCGTTCCCTCAATTATATCGCCGCAAATTCCAATTCACCGCGCACCATGCGCGCATATGCCATTTGTCGTTGGGCTCGAACGAGATGGTTTCGCAGCGCCGTTATCCCAACTACAGTTTATCGCTCGCTATACGTGCTTGCGTTTACGACAGCTTATTTGCATAGCGAGCGATTATTACACACGGGCCTGTTTCGCGATAGTCGTGTCCGTGCAGAATTCTCTCGTCTTATTTTCTACCATTTCGATTGATCACGAGTGACACAGTTTTCCATCTCCCACCGAGCGCTCCGCGGAATATTAGCCTCGACCTTGAAAATTTCAATTCGCGAATTTGGCGATGATCCCAGAAACGACCGAAAGAATTTCGAATGCGCGGATCACAAGGGACGAGCCTCTCCCGTTCACCGTTCGAGGTGTTTCGTGCTTTTGAGCGATTACTCAAGCGCGTGATCATTACACGTAGTAATTTTCCCGCGATTGTTCATAAGCGGACAATCTTTCTGGCAGTTTGATCGATCGTGGAATCAGTTGGATTTTGCGCGCGGGGTGCTGCTCGGTATTATCGTGCCGAGCGTACATGTAGAGCGTATAGAGGAAGGGACGGTGGAGGAAGGGAAGCGAGCTTCGGAAGAAGCGTTCCCTCGACTGGGGCTCTCTCGGAGGACCCATGAGAATCGTGCGCGTGCGAGAGAGAGAGAGAGAAAGGGAGAGAGCACGAAGGATACATTAAGTCTAATGGGCCTCCTTTCGCATAATTGACGATACCGCGGGTGGGCTGAACTTCCCGCGGTGAGCATCTCAGCTCCTTCGTCTTCACGGCTTCATTCAGGTTCCGCAAACTCTTTTCAAAGTCCACGGAGTGTACCTGTAAAACCGCTCACCTAAAATCATGTACCCCAACGATGATACGAGGAACAAAGTCACGGAAAGGGAGAGTGGTGGTCGATTGTCGATAGCGGTGTGGAGATTCAACAGATTCCAGAGGTCTTCCTCCTCCAGGTTTCTTGCCGGAGAAGGGAATTGGGGGAAGAGATGGATAGAGAGGGTCGACGATGGGGGTTGGGGGGGGGGGAGGAGGTACATGACGAGCGATGGAGCATGGCCGAGTTTGTGCGGCGGGACTACCGGGGCAACAGGATCGCGATGCGGATAATGATGATCGAGAGACGATGACGAGAAGAACGATAATGATCGTGGCGGTTGATGATGATGATGACGATGAGTACGATGATGATGACGATGCCATCAGAGACGTACGAGAAGGCGCGCCGAGCTCTCGCGGTGTCAGAGCGTCGTACGACTTCCCGACACCGTTTTAATTGGATCCTATCTAACGGTAGCCATTCGCCGGCATTCGGAATTCTCGGCCAACGTTTGCGGTGCGAGCGAGAGAATGGTAGTAGCGGCGCCTACCGTGCCGAAACTCTTTACTCTCCGCGTAACTGGCCCGGGAACTACTCCCCCTCTGCTTCCTCCACGACCTTCCAATCACCGTCCGACCGACCGAGACCGTAGTCACAACTTTCCTCCCCTCGTTTCCACCGCGTCCAGTCCGATCTTCTTGCTCGCGATGCATGAAAAAATAACGGACCTTCCTGCGGGAACCGCTGACAAGTTTTCTCGACCAAACTCTCGGAGATACGCCGATGATGATCCCCGTTGACCTGCCGTCATCGATTGCCAATCGAGTAATTTGCGAAGCAGAGAGGAAGCGGAGAGAAGAGCGCCTGGGAAGCTCTTAATTCGCAGGGAAGCGAATAAAACGAAATATATCGCGCGTGATGTAAAGATGGCGGTGATAGGAGGCGGAGGATAAGGGCGGACGGCGGCAGCAGTGATGGTTATGGTAGCGGTCGATGTAACGATGTAACGATGTAACGAAGGATTCTTAGGATGACAGGAGAATGGCGGAGATTAGATAAGAGGAGATAATACTCACGTTGTACCCTGGTAGTATTCGGTCTGTATCTTCTGTGTTCGCGGTCCCAGGTCTCGGGGTGCCTCCTCCAGTCGTCCTCGGCCGTTGCCCCCGTCCCGCCGGCAGTCAAGCCCTGCAGACCTTGCAGAGTTTGCAGGGCCTGAAGATTGGGGTTGATCGGGCGACTCTTGAGAGCGGGCACGGGCACGTAAGCGGCACCGTCGCCGACGTACACCACCTTCGTGGAAGAGGGGAAAGAAGAACCTTGCTATCATAAAGATACGCAAATTACAAGCGGTGGAATCGTATGCTCGTAAAATCCCTTAAAAGTAGAAGCTCGTAAATGCTAGAGTCAGATATCGCTATCTGGTAATCGTTACAAGTGCGCCGCTACACGCGGCGGAAGAACGTGTTTAATTTGATCCGCTGGAAAGCACTATACCGAGATCGGCTAGTACCATCGCTAATTCTTCCTGTCCGCGGATCTCTTCCTGCCGCCGCATCACTGACCTCTCCCACGTTAACGAGTTGTATTAACCCAGCTAGCAGCAGCAGCAGCAGCAACAGCGGCCCCAGGTTGGGAGCCGTAAATGAGAAAAACTCTCGTCGAGCCGTGGTTCGAGAAAAGAAAGAAATATGCTCCGCGCGCAAGGGAGAGGGGGGAGAATCTTCCTAAGAATAATAGAGAGAGAGAGAGGTGGGGCTGAAGGGGAGGACACAGCGCTAGCCTGAAAAACGCATGGCACGACTCAACGCGTGACTAACGCTTTACGCGAGCTCATTCCCTGCCGAGTGTGTGGATATACTTGGGAGAGAAAGGTGCTGGGACAAGAGAGAAAAAAGGTAGTGGAGGAATAGTTTGTCAGGTGTAAAGTGGGGGTGTAGCTTTAGTATGTCCAGTGTCGGTCTTTTCGCCTACAGCATTTCTTCCATTCTTCGCTCGATTTTACCCGCCTCTTATTTCCGCTCTCCTTTCTTGTTTTCTTTCTTTCGCAACGTCCTCAAGGCTCTTCCGAGGCCTTTTTAGTAGACCGCTCCTCCTTGGGCTCCTTGGCCAGGGGGTTCTCCGCTTTGCTTTCCCGGTTATATGCGAATCCTCTTCTCTGCAGAGGAGAGTGGACTTTTCAGGAATCTTGGATATTCCCACGTTACTACCTTCCATGAGCGAAACTCCCAGCTGAGCATCGCGGGCTAGCAGCGCGTAATTAGGAAGTAGCCGTTGCACGCAACAAGCATCTGCGCCACGGGTCCTTTCGTTCCGATGAAAATTAGTTCGTACTCTTTGAATCGGAGGAGAGCCGTCATCCTCCGGTGGATGGTGAGTCTGGGAATCCGGGCTATTAAGGAGGATCTAGCGCTCGGAAAAAAACAAACGCTCAGAAACGCTCCCCATTCGCGCGCAAACCTCTTCTGGCATTCCTGATTGCTCACTTTTACGAAGCACCAGTGACCACCGCGGCCTCAGCTCCATATTTTCGCAAGCGCTCGCCCGAAAGATTATTCTTGACCTTTGACCGTTGCTTCTAGTCCCACTAGAGGAATCCCACGATAGAGCTACCGATACGGCGTTGCGTCCCGATCGTTATTCCCCGAGCTAACAGGCGTGCAAAGCGATTTCATTAAAATCTTCTTTTTTTACTCTCCGCCGCATGGGTGAAAAATGAAAACTGACGGAAAAAAGTCGAGAGAGTTTTACTAAAATTGAATTGGGCGTGTGTGTGTGTGTGTGTGTGTGTGTGTGTGTGTGTGGTCAGCAGGAAGTAGCTGGGTAATCGATCTCGACGCTCGATTATCCTCTTAATTGTTCCACCTTCTCACCTTCTCTCTCGTCACCGTTGAAGTATAGGGCTTCTGTTGCGAAGCAATCGAAAGTTCTCGGGGGACGCGAAAAATGAAGAAAAAATCGCCTTGAAACGATTGCATTGGCTTTTCCAACCATAACGAATCCCTTCATTCGACTGTCCGCGATTGAACGCTCTCGGCTTTATCGTTCTCCTCGTCGTCGTCGTCGTCCTCCTCCTCCTCCTTCTCCTCTTGCCCCGCTTCGTTTCCGGTTTCCGCGAGTGGCGTGGCAAAAAGGATCGCTCACCTCCACCGTGGAGAGCACAACGCTGGGAAGCTTCCTGGGAACCCTCTTAGCCTGGATTTATATGGTTGCTGACGTCCTTCGTGCGGAGAACTAGTTCTTCCTGAGATATTTCGAGATCAAGATCGTGTACTTAAACTAGTTAGTGAAACGGGACCGCCGCACCACGAAGAATCCACGCGGCTCGCTAGCGCGAAACTGTTCCTTCCCCGATCAATGGATTAATGCGCTGCTCCTTTGAGATCGACGCAACTTACCATTCGTTTAACGTGGCTTAAGTCTTGAGTAAGCGATTACGTCTTAATTATGTAATATATCCTGTTGCTGCCGTGTTCTGTAATAGCCGATATGGGATATGGGATATGGAACGCACGCGCGGACCTTTCCACCAACACGCTCGTCGATTGCCGCCGCGTTCTCGCGAAACCACTCGGAGAGAGAGAGAGAGAGAGAGAGAGAGAGGGAGAGAACGGTGGAACGACTGCGATATTCTTTCTTCTTTTCTCTTCTCTCTAATCTTACCAGGCGGAGGATTATCGATACTGCGAGGACCGTTATTAGAGGCCTAATTAACTTCGCGTTGTATCCTTGCGTCAAAGGTTACGGCAATTTATGGCGATTGCTCGATTTTTTACGCAAGTCTCCACACTAAAGGGATTTCCCTGTTTTTGTTACGGAACCGAGGCTTTTGCCTCTTTTGCTCGACATTTGGAACGAGGAGCAGCACACGGTGTCAGCAATCAGCGGAAGAGCCAGCCAGTGCGCTGCGTGAATGTAAGTAATGCATATTATGACAAGCGTATATTAAAGTAACCGTAATAGATATTTGCTCTGGCAAAAAGGGGATAAAGGATGTAGCCGGAGATTCAGCGATCTCTCCCCACCCCCGACGATCTTCTCTATTTCGCTCTATCCCTCCCCATCCCTCTTTCCGACTCTCTGTGTTTCTCCGGGCAGGAACTCCTCGGTGGATTATCTTATTTTTCCGCTTGGTTGGCGAGACACGGATCGAGCGCGGACATGACTCTCGCGCGCTCTCCTCCTGGACTTTTCCTTTTGCCTCGTCGAAATCTCATAACGGACGAGGCAGGCAGGCAGGCAGGTGCCTCGGCGCGTACTTTTCCTTACGCGCGCGCGGTCCTCGGATGCGCACCTACGGACGACTCTGCCACACCTCTCCCGTGACTCATTTTCCTCGCACTATTTCAAAGGTCGCATAACAGTTTATCGATTAATTATGAACGCGTGCGCGCACGGCGCGATAAACATCTGTGCGGAGATGAAAATCGGAGGATCAAAAGACGGATAGAGCGCGAGTTCCGAGTGCCATCCTCATCGTGGAAGCTCTCTCGATGCGCTCTACGGATTTTTCAGGCGCGCGAAGGTCAAGGTACTAGCGGCGGCAACGGCGGAGGCGCGCACCTGATGGAATTTCGTTGGTAATCACGAGTAGCGCCGCTAACTGTAATGAAATGAAGGGTTTCTTCACGTTAATTTGCTTACGGCTTCGTGATCGCTGGCTTCGTGCGCGAGGGCCTCTCTGGTTTCATTATGAGTCGCCGCGTCCTCTTCCTCCGGACCAGATCCACTTCCGGTCCAGTAGTCCTCGGTCGAATCCTCCAAGGATGCCTCCTCCGCGTTAGCTTCGTTCTCCGGGCCATCCGCAGCCGCAGCCACAGCCTTCGAATCACAATGGGAACTCGTCAATAGCGTCCACCCTACACTTACCTTCCTGGGTGGCTGGATTCAGGGTCAGCCCTGCTCCCGCAGCAGTGGAGGAGGTCGCGCGTTACCTGGCACCTCAGCATCGCTATCGCGAGCATCCAAACGGCTACGTATCTGCAATCAAAGAAAAAAAGCCAGCGTTGATCCAGCTGTAGAAAGATTTTTCGGGATAGGGCGAACAATTCTCCCTGCGGTAAGATAATGGACTCCCTTTCTCCCCGAGGGAAGACAAAAGTCCTCCTTCCTTTTTTTCACCGCTACTTTTCCTCGCCACCGTTAGTCCATCCGCACAGGAGGAGGGTCTTATTATTTATAGGTGCATTGGATGCGGCAGTAACCTTCCTATTAGCGATATTATCTCCCCGTCGTAAAATTCCATCAAAAATCCTCAGTCTTAAAGGATTAAATGGCTCGCGTGCTCACACACTCGGTGTATTTATTAGAAATTCAGTGCAACAGCCACGTCCGGTATGAATGAAGCGGCGCATATTCATCAAATTGCTCGGAGGAGATAAGTCGAGCGATTTATCAGACTAACTGTTCCTAACTATTGCAATTGGCGGTGGTGGTGGTGGTGACGGTGGTGGTACCTGGAGGAATGAAAAACGATGCGTTTGCTCTAATCTCCGCAGCTCCCGTACGCGCTCGATCCAGCTAGCCCGTATTCATTATGGTCTATGAATTATGCTAACCCACTTTAATATGCATATCGAGGAAGGTTTGATCGTCCGTTGCGCGTCGCGGAGAATGGGGAATCCCCGGAAGAAGCAACGAGCGGCGGCCTCCTCGCGAACCATTCGCCACGCGTACACGGTTTATACTCGCGGCCAAGCAAATTCCCCGCTAACGCGTCCCGCGCTTTTTCTTGAATTTCTATGAGCAGAAGCAGGAAATTATTCCCAGGGAATGATACGCGTTCCAAGGAGAGAGTCCCGGCAATGTTATTCCCATTCAGGCGAGTAGACGCAGCGTTGTTGCACGCGCCCGTTTAAATTACACCCTTGACGCAGTGCACTCGAGGAATACGGAAAGTGTATGTTTTAATTGCTTAATCAGGTGCGAACGCTCGCGGCACACGCGTGTCTGCCACGAGTGTGTACAGAGCGCGAGTAAGCGGAGATGTGATTTTAACCGTACTCTTCGCCGCACAGGAGCACACACGGGTGGCATCTGTCCGGATGAAAAATAATACCGAGAGATCCAGGGGTGTTGTCTGTCTGCTGCCGACTACTATCCACCCTCCACACCCCGGGGGAGGTCAGTTGCTCGCACGGGTTTTTTGCGAGAACCGCCGCCGCCGCCGCCGCGTAGTCTTGAGGAGTTCGCGGGGTGAAGGGAGCATTTTACGGTACCCTGTGCGAGAAGGTTGTAGCGCGCGCATAATAAGGCATCATAATTAGCCGGTTCCGCAGGATCGTTGCCGAGGATCGTGAGGACGCATCTACGTTCGTACGTCACGGGAGACAAACCGCAATTTATATTCGCTGCTCGTGATTGCACCGCCGGTATCAGATACCGCGGGCACAATAGATTGTACTCTCCGGCTATTTTTCCCGGGCTAAACGCAATGACGCGAGCAGCATTCAGCTTTGCGTCGTGGATAAGATCGAGGAAACGCAATGGCGGCGACGGCGACGGCGGTGCCGTGGCACAACTTCATGCGGCCGATAGCATCGAACGAGCGCGCGGGGCTCGATAGGATCGCGCGCGGACTAATCGCATCGTTGACATGCGTTACCCCGCGTGAGAGTGCACGCGAACACCGCGGGAATCGGGCGAAAAGAATTTCTCTCCTTGCCTCCCCGACGACCGCCCCTCCTTGTACCACAGAGATGACTCGTCGGTCCATCGTGGCATCACGCAACCGCAACTGTAACTGTGCAGCCTCCACTTTGCGCGACTCCCTGATAAATCATATCTCGTTACGGCGATGACGCGAAGAGTCCCTCTGCCAGCCAGGAATTACCTGCGGGAAGGTGCGCGCGGTGCTTCTAAATTGTATGCCGGGGGACTACAATGAGACCGCGTGGCGTGGCGTGTCGCGATCCCCGCCGGATCAACGAGTCCTTTTTCTACTTTGTATTCCGTCGTGGCGTCTTCCGCCTCTCTCGGGCATTCTCCACTGCGAATCGCTCGCTCGCAGTTGAACTTGGCAAATTCTTTCGAACCAGTAAAAGGAGACCCTGGGAAAACGCGCCTGGGGAGCCACCCTGGCGATGAGTCACGTGACCAAAGGAGAGTAAGCGCGTAACTAATACTCTTCATTACGGTTAATACGGGTAAACACTCGCTATCGCATCGAGTGCCGCGTCGCGCCATCTTTATTTTCATCTTTTGCTCTGATCGATGCCATTTGTACATCAGCGGGGAGATTATCACGCGTTCTTCTCCTTCTCTGCTTCTTCGCCTCCTGCCCCGTTCTTTCCAGCTGTTTCAGCCTATCTAAAGGGAGCAGCACCGCTCTGTACCGCGACTTGTATCACCCGTGTGCTCTCCTCTTTCTATTTTCTGCGATGACAACCGGTAGATTGTAGTGGACTTGTATCTCGCGCGAGGCTTCAAACTAGTCGATCGTTCTCGATACAATCGAGTAATTAAGTTTTTGATCGATAGCGAGAAATCGCGTGAAACCGCCGCAGTGGATGTTGAATAGGACCCAAGAGGTTCCCATGGATTTCTAACCTGTCTCTCTCTCTCTCTCTCTCTCTCTCTTTCTCTATTCGATTCCGTCGAGCTTCGATATCTTGACGCAAAGATGACTCTTGCCCGCGTGTTTATTCACATATCTCTCTAACCCTCGTCTCGAAGCGTGGAATAACATAGTTTCGCGACTTTTCTTTTTTGACCACAGTTTGCTCGTGTGAGGTGGATTCTTTTGATAAATTATACCGTGGTAGAGACGAGTGAAAAGTTAAGGCAAGGCAAAAGACAGTCAGGCAGGGAGATGGGCAGGCTCGCTCGCAAGATGCCAGGGAAGAAGCCGGCCGCTAAATAATACGAAGGAACGGAGAAGAAAAGGAGAATAGAAGCGGAAGATAGACGCTCTCGAGCCAACTCGACTTCTCGGAGCCGCGGGGCCATCATCGTCTCTAATGCGTTGCGATCTGTGTCAGTTCGTTTCTCATAGTGTGCACTCGCGAGGCATATTCCGCTGGCTTCCTCTCCTCTCTCTCCTCGACTCGGCACGGTTCATCTCATTGCTCGAGTCGACTCGACTCGACTCGACTTCCTTCTTCCTCCCAGCGATCCTGCCACCGCCGCCTCATTCCCCGTGCAGCGACCTCGCGCTCTCGACCTTGTCGCTGCTTTCCACCGACCGTTCACCTCTCTTCAGAAAATGAGCGAGTGAACGAGCGAGCGCCCGACCGAGAAATCCTGGCTTTGTTCCGCGAGACTCCCGTTCGAGGATCGATCCTGGATCCTGGCCCCATTTCCGGCAAAACCCACTCCTTCCGGGATTCCTCTAACGAGGTCCTAGAAGAGACAAGTTTTTGCTCCTCTCCCTTTTTACATTTTCGCTTTTTCGCTTTTTCGCCTTTTCGCCTTTTCGCTTATCTAGACGACCGGCAGAAGCGAAGGATCGCTCCGAACCGGCAACGGTAATTGCTGCACGGCTATCCGCGTATTAGCCTAATTGCGATATTCGATATAACCATATGGGGCTCTAGATAAGCCCGTCAGAGAATTACGGGGCTGCAACACTGCTGGAGCGCCGAAACGAGCAAATAGAACGGAAATGGATCCTAGCAAACAGAAATGTCCCGATAAGGGTTACGCGTCGGGATACCGTTTGTTTCTTAATCGCACTTCGTTAAGTCCTAAATAATTCACGACTAACGGAAATGATTATCCGACGAGAGCATCAACGGCGCGCGCTCCGTGTCTGAATCTCGAAGGGGTCGTTCGATCTCTGACGTCGTCATTCGTCACTCACTCTAGAAAACTAATAGTCTTCAACGTCCACAAACTTAAGGGAATATCAACGCAGGTTCTCGGCTGTTTCGCGTCTAATTATTATTCTTGATGATGATTTCGCGCGGTAAATGGAACGGAAGGTGGATCGCCGGGCGTGGGATGTTGCCACTCGTGAATCACGAGCCAATATGAATGCACTTGTAGTAGTAGTGGTAGGAGGTAGGATGTTGGTTGCGCGGCCGTTAATCACACGGCGCCCGTGTCCGATTTAGAGAAGAAGCATAAGGAATAGGAAAGCATAGGATTGGAGAAGGAGGAGGAGGAGGAGGAGGAGGCGATGCTAGTGGAAAAGAAGAAGCTGCGAGCTCCCTAACGAGTGAAGGACGGAGCGAGCGAACGTGTGGTTCTCGTTTGCTCTCGTTTGCTCGCTGCCATCTCCTAGTCGCCTTGGCCGAACGCTCCAATTTACAGTTATTATTCCCTGTTGCGTCAAGGCGATAAATCCCTTGATCCGGCCCCGATTATTTAACTGCTCCGAGCAGCCGCGACTCCTCCATCGGGAATCAATTAATCCGAGGCTATGAGTTAATGTAAGTGGAACTCTCATTTCCCTCGTTTCTCTCTTTCTCTCTCAGTGGCTCTCCCTACCCCTTCGAGACAATCGCCGGGACAAAAGTGGCTCGTTTGCAGATTGTCATTACGGCTCTACTTTGAAAATGCAGGTCGAGTAACACTTTGGAACTTGGTAATTATATAACGTAACAGTGGCTTTAGAAACGATGACTGGAGAGTGATGGTGATGGTGGTGGTGGTGGTGGTGGTGGTGTGCTGTTGGTACTCTTAAGGTTCTCTTCGAGTCTCCGTTATTTCTTGGTTATTATGGCACTAATATTTAAGAGTTGAGCGTGGAAGTAGTTCGAGTATAGTTATTCGTACTTCATAAAACGAAGTAGGAAGTTTATGACTTGGTAATTATACTCGTCATTACACTTTTTTAGCTGTTACGCGATTCTTTTTAATGTCTTACTCGACTTTGAAGGAAACGCGAGTAAACAATGAACACGGGGAGGGAGCTTCTCATTTTTTTAAAAGGTCCCCATTCGGCGGACGAATCAGCGGACGAACGAATTTAGTCGCGAGCTGACACTTTAATTAAATGCATTTTGCTAGGTTCGCAATTAATGCTGGTAAATTAAACACGCTTAGGATACTAATGTTTTTTTAATTCTTAACATTAAAGCTCGAGGCACTGTCTCGTGCTCTTAAAATAACGGATACTTTGTTACACTCTCGTCTAAAAGAGAATTTTCCAATTGACTTTTCATGTATCTTCTTAAACGATATTCTTACGCACAAATGGAAAGAGCAAGAAAGAGAGAGGGGAGAGCTCGATTAAAATCAAACAAGTTATCACGCAGAGACGCGAAAGAAAATTTAATGGATCACGAGTGATAGTCGTCGACGTGTGTTGGAATCGGGACAAGTTGCAATAATTAATTAAACAGTTTAATGGATAGTGGCGCGAGATGAAACGAAGGTAACAGTAACGGGAAGGTAAATCCCGTGGAATAGGAGACATAGATTTTCGAGGTCGAAATACTTAGTTTGCAGGAACGTTCGATCTGCTTGGCTATTGGAGCTGTCAGAAATAACGACATTGCAGCTGACTCGGCGGGAATCCGGAATAGATAAAGAAGAGGGAGGGGCGGTAGGAAAAGAGAGGAGGAGAAGGAGGCAGAATAGTCGGGCGATGGCGGGAGGATCCGGTGGCGGTGACTCGGATCAGTTCCGTTAGCCACCAATGGCAGGCAGCAAGGAATTTTTACTCCCGAGCGAAACTCTCGGCTACTCCTTAATGCCGTAATTGCGCACTGCGAATTCTCCTGCGCATTTACACGAGGGAACTTCTCTGATAGGGGGTGGAGAAATAACAACATTTCCGCGCGTAAACCACCCGGCGCTAACCACACTCTCCTCCTTAGCCATAAAAGCAGACAATATTTATTTTTTTTTCCCCCTTTTAAACCACCATTTTGGTTTTGTCGTCGTTGTCTTTGAGACTAGCCCGGAAAAGTCTCACCATCCACCACCACCACTTCTTCCAGTTCTCGCAGCTCCAAATGAAAATTCTCCCGTTCTTCATTCTGGCGCGAGTACAGTTAACCTCGCCGACTAATCTTTTTATTGTTTTTGCTTGGTCTTTTTAGAACGCGCGCAGAAATCGTTTAACCGAACGCCGGGATAGATTCGGCGGGTCGTTCCTCGCGTAACAGCGGCGATTCCCGGAGAAACGTTAGCCCGCGAGCGCGGGAAAACCAGGAAAAACTGTAATTATCGATAAGTGTCGGTGGTATTCGGGATTACCTTAAGCGATGCCGATTATTAAAGCTGCGCCGCGCGCCTGGTCAAGCAATGGCGCAACTGTGAGAACCGAGTCGTGTCGGGGCAGAGTCGAAATTGCCGCTACGCCGAGTCTACCGAGTGCGAAGTTCGAAGTAACGATAGAGAAGTTCAGAGTCACGGTCGAGGGGGCAATTTCCCAGAAGATAAGCCCGCTCTGCCTACCGCTTTCCTCCTCGGACTCGACGGCTGCAGCAACACAGGAGCATCTGCAACTGCAGCAGCAGCAGCGTAGCTTTATGCGAACGTCTGTAATAAAACCGACTTGATTTACCGGTATGCGCCGCGAGTAATTTCGGTTTCGTTGTACGAACGCGATCGGCGTATATCGGACCTTTATCCGCTTCAAATAAGCTCGTTACCTTAGCGATTTGCAAAGAAGGTTGAGTGGAGGGGGGTGGTAGCAGCATGTGTTTCCCGAGCGCGTGGATATTTAAGGGGAGTGAGAAAACTACGTCTAACGGCCCGCGCATCTCACATGGGTTGTGTTCTCCACCCTTAAACGCTTAACAGTATCTCACGCGGAGTAAAAGAGCAAGATATTTTCAGAAGGTAGCTGTAAATTCGCGGCATTCGGCTGCCTGCTGGAGATTCTGGAACAATCGCCAGAAGTACCTATCTCTTCTTCTTCGGACGGTCCTCCACCAGTACAAAGTGTTAGGGCGTTGGTTCGATTACCCTAGAACTCGTTTCGCCGGGCAATTCCTCCCCCCCCTGGAGCATCTTCCTCTTAATCACCTCGTTGCGCCGCGTGGAAACTGTTCGAAAAATCTCTGAGAACCCAGTGGATGAGTTAAAAGATAACGAGCTTGGAGAAAATCTGCAAGGGTAGGCCATAAGCGTGTTGCGTGCACGCACGCAATCTCTGCTTCAGGTTCGGTTCGGTTCGGTTCGGAATGGCCGCTTTGACGAGCGCGGCCTTAAACGCCCTGGCGCTCCTCCACCTAAATGAGCCTATTGTCTCTCGCACCCTATTTATGCGGGGTAAGTCAATAAATAAATGAAGTGAACTGAAATATCTCGACACAGAGTTTCAACGTTGAAAGGATCAAAAGGGACGTCGTCGTTCGTAAGATTTCAAGTCTGGCCGTGAAATTACGGCAGAGCGGGACGCGACGCTGTACTTAGGGGAATTCCAAAAGAAATACATTAAAGAAAAAGAAGTTTGCGAAAGGTCAGTTCCGTGTCAACTGGCACTTAGCGGTGTTTTATTGCTCCTCGAGTAATCCTTAAAGGAGGATTGTTGAAATCGTTCGATAATGCTCCGTCCTCTCCAGCGGGGTAAGCCTTCGCAGCGGCTGCGTTTAACTAGAGCAGTAGCCTTAAGCCCGCGATTAATCTGCTATCATAATTCGATGTTTGCGGTAACTCGGATACCATACATCAACCGGTGCTATTAGCCTGTAATGATCTAACAACCGGTGTACTACGACCCTAGAGCTGCTTCGCAACTACGTCACTAACTGCCTGACAACGTTCCAGGCGGATTAATCGGTAGAGCCTTAATAGATTACCGGAGGAGGACCTTGAAAGATCTCCGTTTTATAAGCAGATTAATGATAAAACGTATCATTGAACGACGCGTCCAAGAAGAAAGTCCTGCTGTCATTAGCAAGACGGCAGCCACGAGGAGTGGAGAGCGGTGGCCAACGGTAGCTTTCATTCCGCGGACTATTCTGCAACGCTACTACAACTTAAAGGATCTCTATCGATCTTTCGCTTTAACACGGTCAAATGGCTCTCTGTAATCCTGCGATATCAGAAGAAACAGTTTAATGCTAGTGACGTATCGTCCTTAATGACGTACATGCAAAAGGTTACGTAACGGTGAACGCGAGTCTTGAAAAGTCCTATAATCTATAATAATAGATCGAGAGAGAGAGAGACTTTGGTAACGGTGTAGGAGCATCGAGGAAATATGTGGAAACACTATTTCTAGATTAAGTTTAGCTGGTTGAGGAACGTTTCTCATATTGAACAATAAGAAAAATCCCTTCCTTCTCTCCTCTATCCCCAGTTGAGTTCGTCTCTCCGGAAGTGTTTCAGCACCCGGGGAGCAATTCGCCGTTCAACTCGGCAGTTTGCGCAAGATTCGCGGTTGCGCGGGAAATTTAGCCGGCGTTTCACGCTCGATGACTCCTTCGCGTCGGCGCGTTCTCCGGGAGATCTCGTGGAATCTCCCGTCCGACAGGTAGCAGCAGCCAGTGGCCAGGGCGTGACGTTGTCGTCGTCGGGTCTCGAAATGCAGCGTCGAAGAGAGAGACATCTTGCAATCCGTATGCACTTGTGCGCAAACCCTCTCGATTTCATTTTCCGCGAATTCGTTCCTACTGGTTTCCTGCTGCTGCCGCCACTTGCCAAACCGCTGGATTCGCCGCGAATAAAAGTGCGAGTCGCCGCCGAGAGTCTCCTTTTTTCGAGGCTAATTAAAAGCGGGAGAAAGTGCGCGTGTACGCTCATCCGGTCAAGTTGAGTTGACTCGCGGTGGAGGCGGCAGAGGCGGCGGCGGGTTGTTGTGTCAGCCCGCGGCTCCGTTCCGGCTGCACCAGCGTGTTTCTCCACTTTATCGAATTCTCGTAGCTCGTCGTTTTCCACGTGTGTCGCCCATCGCTCTTACATCCGTCAATTAAAAGCGCAGGCCAATTAAGGCTGATTGCTCGCGCGCTTTTATTAGGCGCGCAACTCCGAGCCCGCTTTCTGGCGGAAGCAATAATTTCGATACGGCCACTCCGTAATAAAGAGGATTCATTTCACGCTGATTGAAAAGTAACAGTCGGCGAGATGATAAATATTTTATGACGCTCGGGTCAGGGGTTAATCGAAGTCAGTGCAGAAGAGATCAAGAAGGTCAGCGCTCAACTTTCAACAGGAACGCGGAGATGAGGCGAGATGGTGGTGGTGCTGGAGGTGGAGGCGAGGAAGACCGCCGACACTCGTACAGGTTCATCTCTCGCGGGAATTGCGGGCGCCCCCCCCCCCCCCCGCGACTTTCCCAAGGTCCCCACGCGTGCCGCGACGAAACAAAGAAAAATGCTTCAGCATCTACGAGTGTCGGTCGGTGCGCGCATATTCCTCGAAAGATTCATTGAATTGAAAAGTGCAACTGCACGATCGCGTGGCCCGATAGAAGGTCAACGACTTTCCGCGAGAACAAGCGATGCGCCTATGTTCGATATGAGAATGGTAGGAGGGAAAGGGAGAGGGAGAGAAAAAAAAAGAAGCGCCACGGCGTTTCCTCGTTTCGCCCATGAAATTCCTGAGAATAACCGGCGATTACCTACCGGCGGATGGGCAAGTCGTCTGTCCGTCCGTTGCAGTGACGATGTCCCGCGGCTCGACTTAATGACGAGAGCGGCGGATTCTGCGGACCCGGTCGGTGATAAATCTATCCGCGACGGCCGCTTCCAGAAGAGAAGGGAATGTTTGGTCACGCGTGGTTGCGGACAGTTGGAACGGTAGCAGGAACGTGGGCCTCCTTCCGCGGTTGGGTATTAGTGTTTGATTTACACGTTCGAATCCGTTAAGTTCTCTCTCCTCGGCATCCTCGGCAGGATGCGAACGGACGAACAAACACGACAAACCAACAAAAACGCAACGAACACACATTGGCACGTTCCCACTTTTACCGCGTGCATCTCTTTCTCCTTCTCATACTGTTTTTCCTTTGCCCTTTTCTTCTCTTCCCCTTGTCGAGGTTGCGCGCACACCCGCAAATAGTCCTGTCTCCTGTCGCGCACTTTCGCGAATTCACCGCGTCCTTCTCCAACGCGGACCTCGTTAGGAACGTTTACTGCAACGTCACGAACCTCACCGTAGACGTTAATGCTTGGCGTCGTCGCGATGCTAACGTGTCAATTCAGGGCTTCCTTTCACACTCGTGAAATCAACTACGACGGCTCTTACGCATTTACCGTAGACGCAATTACACGTTGATCTATGGGCTCCCATTCATTGAGCTCCTTATTACGGATCTCTTCGAGGGATCAAAACAGAAGCGGGAGACGGACATGCGTTTGCATTCAGTCTATTGGAACTCTGACCAAATCCCTGCTAAACCTCTCGACCAAACCTTGACTATGTTGGTTGGTTGGTTAGTTAGTTAGTCAAACTCCGGGTAATAAAGTTGAGTTGCGTGGTGAGATTAACGCGTTAAAATGCCTTCGGAACGTGTTAATTTGGTCGGGGGTTGCCACTACTCTAGCGGCGTCGTAAATTTTTTTCCTTTGGAAACAACTTCCTGCGAGGAAGAAGCAGAAGCGCAGAAGAGGAGAAGGAAGAAGCGTTTTCCAACGTCTAGAACTTCGGGCCGCCGGGATGTCGATGATCACCCTAATGATTCACGGACGATCTTCGACGTTCTCCCTCTCTCTCTCTCTCTCTCTCTCTCTCTCTCTCCCCTTCCCTCCTTCCACCTAAATCTTCCTGCCAAAGATCGGAGAGCGATCATCCAAGCGCTTGATTTACGCTCCAGACCGTAGCCCCTAGCGCAAATACCCTCTTTGGTAAGTCCTCCGTAATAAGTGGAGCAAATTATAGCGCGATACATCATCTTGGTTACGCCGACACAAAGCATCGGGTTTTCCCCGGCTCGCGGGAAAAAGACCCAAAAATCGCTAGAGAGAGTGTCTCGCGGAAATAGCATTCGATCTCTGCTACGTTCTCCAGGCAATCCAGCGAGAAACGCAAAGCTTACCAGTTTTTTGAAAACTTCAGTCGACCCTACCACGTGTTTTGGTTCAGGTCCATTAAATTTATAATAGCTAGGAATTAATTTCCTTGCGTTAAATGGCCGCGTTTATCGATTAAGCCGCGTTCGCCGTGTAACTGACCAGGAATTTTTCCTCTCTAAGAGAGAGAGAGAGAGAGAGAGAGAGAGAGAGAGAGAGAGACAGACAGACGGACAGAGAAAGCGAGCTCGCGTTGTACGTGCGAAGCTAGCGGATTAACCCACCGGGCGAGTACATCCGCAGCCCCGGGAAATGGGCTGGCACCACGCTACCTCCGCGAAACCTGCTATCTTATTTTATAAAGGAGTTATCTTGACCATTTTTGCCATTTCACACGGAGATTGGATACGTAACTGTATATTTTAATCTACATCATCGGCATCCATGGCGCGATAAATCTCGCGGACGCCCATTTCTCGTCTCTCCTTTTCAGTCTCGGTAATTCGCAACGTATTATACTTTCGTTGGCGCGCTCGAGCTTTACTCGCATACGCTAGACGCGATTTTGGATTCCCCGCTTAGAATCAGCCGAACAATACTCGACATCGCCCAGACGTATCTCGGTTGGAGGAGGGAGGGAGCGCAACTCGCGTGGTCTTTTTACCGCGTAATTTGTTTATGGCGTCTCGACGTCGTTAACGAGCCATTACCGATAAATGCGGTTGTCATTAGTCACGGGATCGCATATCCATTACCGCGAGTCGTCCAATATGTCACAGCTTCGCCGATTCTCTCTTTCTGTGGGTACTTTCGTTTCCACGTAAAATTACGCGAGTGTCCGTCCAGCGACGGGGGAGTATCGACAGATTTGCTACGTTCGCCAAGTTTCCCTGGCTTCCTTCCTTTCTTGGGCGTCGCAGCGAAACTTACGATCGATCGCTCCGGAATGAAATTAGCGCGCGAGCTGCGGTAGTTTATTGGCGAGTTTATCTCATTGTCAGCTCCGATCGTGGCTGTCCGATTAGGGAGGCGAACGATTTATCCAAATGAAAACCAGTAGTAACGGTGGCTCCTTGACTCCGTGGCTCCTTGCCGGTCCAATTATTCCCGGTTGATCGCTATACTCGGAATTGCTTTGATCCACGACGACAACGCTCTGGCCCTTTGTGCTCTTTAAATGGTACTGATACTTTTCAGACCTTCCCTACCTCCCTCTCCCTCCTTCGCGGTAATCGCTGCTTTGTTCTGCCATTAAGAAAAGAATCGATCGCCCTTCAAACCCGATGATAACTGTATTTGATCAACCTCGTCGATAGGAGAACTGTTATTAATCTTATAAACGACAGTTCAATTAATCTTGCGCGAACCTCGATTCTCTGTCTACCCATCTCTCTATAATTAGCGATCATATGCCCCCAGAACCTGCAGTGTCCGATCGTTCCGGTTGCGCCGAGCTGCAGATGTGATCGAGAGTCGATCTCGTTACCACCTCTGATATCTAAATATCTAGATACTCTGCTCTTTCTGCCTATCTCTATCCATCCATGCATCCGTTCATCTATTCTTTGGTCTAATCTGCTCCGACCTTCCGAATCCCCCGCCACGTTACTCCACGATACTTTTGCCGGGGAAGAGATATTAAACGGTTGATCGATTAGTCTCGTCACACTCGGACACGGTTGAAACACGCCAATGGCTTTTCCATCATCCATCGTCGCGAATGGTGTGTAATGGCTAGACCATAAATCGAAATGGGAGATATTGCGTTAAATCGACTGGTTTTCCACGAGTCCAGTGAAAGAGGAGTATTTTAGGAAGGGCGGAGGGGAGGGAAAGCTCTCGAGTGCAGTCCACGCCATACAGTGCATCAATAAACTTTATCCGAGATAAAGAGAGCCACGGAGTGTGGCAGCGTATCTGGTCTTTGGCGGAGGAACCGATGAGGCGTCTCCTTACCGTTAGTGCAACTCGCCCGTTCGTGCACACCTGTGCAGGTCGTTAAACGCAAAATCGTCTCCATAACATTTGAATCCCGATTCGAGATCGCGCGCACGTCGGCCGCAGTGCCGTTTCCTCCTGGAGGCGCGTCCGCGGAACGAGCTCCTCGCCGACGCTACTTCTTCTTCTTCTTCTTCTCCCTCTCTATGTTCGAGCGGCGGCATCGCCTCCTATCCTATCCGCTACCTTCCCTCCTTTATTTACGCAGTTACAAGCAGACGTTCTGCCAGCGATAATTCAGCCGAGTTACACCACGCGCGCTATTCCCGTAATACTCGGCGAGATTAATCGAAGGAGCTTCATAGCGTTTGTCCTGCGCTTTACCCGGGAAAGAGATGCACACCGGAAAAATGGCCCCGCGGCAACGGAAAAAGGCCAAGACGCGCGAAACACGCGGGTACACACTGTTCCTACAAAATTTGCTCAAGCGAATTTACTCCGACGTTCCAGGAGTCTGATAGAGCCGAAGGGAATCGGCAAAGATATATTCTCGTGTTTTAGGAAGCCTGGATTCCCCCCTGAACCACCATTTGAAAAGCTTAACCTTTAACATTTAATAATAGCTAAAGATACCTTAAGCGCGCAGAGTCAGCCTTTTCTTTTTCCTTCTGCCCCTTCTCTTCGAAATTCTAATGCAAGTATAATCAGTTCGAGGAACGATCGTAAGAGGTGTAAGAAAAATCGGTGCCAGCCGTTGTGTTAATAGCCAAAGGTTAATTGAAGTTTGATAATTAGACTGTAGAGGAGGGGAAAGAAAGTGGAGGACGAAGAGAGAGAGAGGGGGGGGGGGCAGTGCACAGAGTTTAGGAGACGGTAAAAGTTATGAAATCTCCGGTTCCCTCTGGAAATTCAACGGTATACGCTTCATTTTACAGCATGCGAAGGAATTTATGATATTCCTAGAAGCTTTCAAATGAATCATAAATGGTTACTTGTTATTCTCTCGGCTGCGCCGTACTGTCAGTTACGATATACGTACAAAATTCAACAATACACGTAAGAATCGCAACTATAATTGAACCAAGAAGCTTGCAAGAACTCCCTTATCGCTATCCACATATTTACTTAAATTCTAGTAATTGCCGCGGCGAATTTTTGCCGGGCGATGCTACCGAGCTAAATTATCCTCGTATAACACTCGAGCCTCCGATCGACGAGCAACTTCTTCGACACGCGAGGCGAACAGCGCTGTTCTTTAATCGTTTATTTACCGTTCGGAGGGAAAATAAGCCAAGCAGAATGCAAGCAATAATTTAGTTGGTCGGTAGGTGTACGCCGCGTTGCGGGACTTGTGTCATTCGTTAAATGGGAGGAGGTGCCCAAGAGCGAGCCAACGAATAATAATAAGAATAAGAAGAAGAGGAAGAAGAAGAAGAAGCAGAGAGAGCCTCCTCGTGTATTTATGAGGATAATCAGAAAAGCAACAACCTCTCCTCCTGGAACCTCGAAAGCTTTGCCAAGACACTCGCGAAAATTGTCCGCTTGGAATCCGCTTTGATAAGAGAGAGGAACGCGCGCGCGCCTCTAGCTCTAGTTAAGTTATTGCCTCCGGCAAAGTCAAGTCGATTTGCGGCACGTGCCTCATTTCGCCAATAGGTTTGCAACGTTACACGCTTTAGCTTTAGTTTTGCATCACCAATGCGCATTTCTCAACTCTTTGAAAGAACGCGCGTGATTCGCGAAACGCTATAATGTCCAGATTAAGGTAACTCGGGGGAGTTTTCTTGAATTCCTGTCGATAAAAATAATTTATCGCACTAACGCGAATATTCTCGCTCCATTTAGCAGAGCAACGATGAAGCGTAACAACTATCGATTACACTACTGACACACATGTGTTAAATTTACTTTTTAACCAGGATGTGCATCGACCACTTGCCGCTTTTTATTCTTTTATTCGTGACTCGCTTTTTAAGTACGGTGCTAATCTTTATATTATTCTTTTATTAATTATTGTTTTTCTTCGTTTGTCTCGAATGATTGCACGGTAGGTTGCTGCATGGCAACTTGGATTGGGACTGATTCTTGTCTCTCTCTCTCTCTCTCTCGGTTTTCCCATATGGATACGAAGTAGCGCGAGTCCTTTAAAAAATATTTAATAGCGAAAATGATGAAAGAAAAAATTCAAGTTGCATGAGAAAGTTCATTCCTCTAAATGAAACTAAGAGAGGAGATGGATCATGGATCGAAAGCATTCTCCGAAGGGATAAGGAACTTTTTTCGAGTATCCGACAAGTTCGCGTGGGACGGTCAGCGTGAGAAAAGGGAACGTGCAGCGCGGAAGTCCGATAAGAAAAATCGTGTTTCGGAACGAGAGGGCTAAGGAAGCAAAGTCGTTGTAGTTAATCAATTGGCAAATTGTTGTCCGTTACTCGAACGGACCCCATCGAATCGATTTCGCGCGGATTCATGGCTTAGCGGCTGTAGCTAAGCTTCGCTTGCTCCGGACTTCTCATGCTCCCTCGAGCAGAATCCATCGAGCAGGACTTTGCGATTAATCGAATCGCGCTGCGACCGATCGACATTTCTACCGCCGCGGGCTTCCTCTCCAGGAATACCATTGCAGCGCAATTATTCATTTCCCAGGATGGCGCCGCTGATACACTCAAGATTGCTCGTCCCGTCCGAGTTCACTAGCTAACAATACCTCGAGCTAACAAAACGCCTTTGCACCGTTGACACCGTTCCCTCCTCAATTTTCCCTCAATTAGGGAGCTACTTAACCTGAATAATGTACCGAATAAACCAAGTCGCCGCCGCCCCATGGTCGACTCAAAGTTCACTTGCCAAGTGCCAAGCGCGCGAGTCCGGGGAGTTATCCCTCGATTTAGCCTCGAGATTCCCTGGAATGATTAATCAAGAGCCAAGTAGCCGGACGACGCTCATCTGCCAATAAGTAGAGAAAAAGGGTGGTGAGCAAACGTGTAGTATCCATTCGCGAACCAAGACCTGCAGTAATAATGACAAAAATTCCCACAAGGGAAGAAGAAGAAAAAGCAGCCACGAAGTGGCAATAACTCGGGTAGTTTGTTCCCGCTGAGAGTCGATTATTTTCAAGGATGCAGTTGAGGGATTCATCATGCGAGTGGTAAAAAGTATCGCGCGTCCCCTTGACTGGTCTTTTCTCGGTTATCTCTCCGCTGGCATTAGGAAGGAACTTAGAAATTGCCAATTGGGCAGTGGGGGGGTTACCAGTCTTCAAGATCGTGCGTTGATTAACGAAGAAACTGCCTCATGATCCTGTCTCTGTGCGCATTCTCACGATTTACGCGAATTTCTATAAAAAGGCGGAGATACGCGAATAAAACGGCGTTATCCATGGTGGACACCCATCTGTCCATCTCGCGTGCGATAAACTTTGCCACCTGAAACAAACCCCTTCTGTTCCCATTGCACGATTTTCGCCGAAACCCGACGAGTGTTTTCTAACGGTTCATAGTGTTATCCACCTTACGAAGTTAATGAACATGAAGCGCTTTGCCGACTGAATAGCTGCATTGAGATAACACGGATATATTAGCTATGCAAAAATCATCCTATCAAAATATGACAATCATATTTATCGAGGCATTGGCTGCTTTATTGCTCGTGACATATTATCAGGTGTACCTGTTAAAATCCAACACGCTGAGTGTTGATTCTAATTCCCCGTTAGAGAGAGAGATTAACATCTTTGGAGATTGACGCTTTGGCAATCAATCAACATTAGCTAATCAAAGGAAGCTTGATCCGCGCTTTGCCTTGGATATCAATCGCGAGATAGAAGCAGGATTTTGTACCATCGATCTGAAAACGATCGTTTCGTTTTAATCGTCAATGATAACAATCCTTTTGATCAACGTCACCCCAAGAGAGAAAGAGAGAGATAGAAGATAAAAAGGAGGAGCAAGAGTCTGATGAGTCGAAAGACGAGGCTGGACTTTGGAGTATCGTCGTGGTAGAAATAGCGTCGCGCGGAAAAAGTGACGATTGTGCAAGAAAGCGCAGTCACCTTAGTAGTCGCTGTGAGTACCGTACACTATCTATTTACCAAATCGTAATTCTTTTGTGAAGTGAATGTCAAAGAACGGAATCTACTTTTTAGAGGAAGCTTTGATAGTACCGTTGAGATTTTATGTCGTTGGCGTGGGAGCCGACCGCAAATCAATAGCCGTGTCAGTAGATAACTGATTTGCAAACACTGTTTACCTCTTTTTCAATACCGCGAAGTGCTTCGACGGCATAATAGGAATCTCTCAGAGAATTATGAATAGCCTAGATATTATGCAATCGGTCGGTCGGCATCGCCAATCTCTCTTGTACCTGTGTCCGTTTCTTCGTCTTCTTCCTCTGCTGCGTTTACTTCCGGTCCGGATTTAAATACAATCGATCCGGTCCCCTTGGAATTTTCTCATGTCACGGAAAAGCGAGTAGGGTTTTCAGTAGTAGTGCAAGTAGAGTTTTCAATGAGTCGTCGACACTCGGCTACGAGAGAGCGGAATTTCATAGCGCAGGCCCGTCGCCGAAGTGCTCGTAACGCGATCCTCGTAACTATGGGTTAGAGTAACTAGGTAACGGGTAGCAGACGCTAAACGTAATCGTCGTCCCATAACGCATCCTGAAACCTTCACCCACTATTCAAGACGTTCGTACGATATCTCTCCCCCCCCCCCCCTCTCTCTCTCTACTCTCTTTTCTACTCTCTTCCCCGCTTCGCGTTTTAACGAGCTATATCAAAAGGTCGAACCATACACGCATGCTAGTTTAGTGGATATTACGTAATTAGCGGCATACAATTACTGCTAAATGTGCAACATAGGTACCGGAAATAATAATGAGTTAACCGTAAGCGACGGCTTAACTGCTCTCCGCACTCTTTGTTTGCCCGCTTCACAGGATAGTGCATTGTCAGGTAGATGATAGACGTTACAATAATAATTCACTCGTAACCCGATGGGAGAGATCTCCGGACCAACATGTTTCTTCACCGATCCCGAGTTACGCGGAGTACCGATCGCTGAACCTTGAATCCACCGTCTTTTATCAAGTCTCTTCTTCATCTTCTTCTTCTTCTTATTTCTCATCGTAGTCGTTGCGTTGTTTTTCCGGAAATCGTTTTAAGCCCTCTACTGATTTCTTCCGGTTATTCTCGGCAATTAGAAAATCACCACTGAGCTAACGATTTTCTCTTAGGGATGTCTCTTCATTTGCGAGTCTGCTAGAGGGATCTTTACATTTGGAATGTTAATTCTTCCTTAATGAAATGCTTAATGAGCAGCGACGCGATACTTGAGCGGTAGATCCCTTCACCCTTTTTTTCGCCCTCGGCACATCTCATTATCGACCAGTTGGCTACGGAACAAATCGCTAATGTCGAGCTAGGAGTTAACGCGCTAATTTCTTCGGGGTTCGTCACCCGTGTGCGATGAAAATTCTAGTCAATGCCCTTTCTCTCTCTCTCTCTCCGAAAGGCCAAGAATCTCCATCTCGAGAAAAAGAATAGAAATAAGAAGAAGCGAGGGTGAGGAATCCGAGGTGAGCGGATGTTTCGGAAATAAAAGGGAAATTTTCTGGACGTACCGAACCGGACACACCGTAAAGCTCGAGACACCTGCCAATCTTCTCCCGCAGGTAGTCCCTGCGGCGTTTATTGCGCGAAAATTCCACGAAGATTCTCACCAGTGGTATCACTCCCTCCCATGAAAGGAGGGAGGAGAGAAGAACCTCGAGAAGGTCGAAGACGGCGGCGTGGGCTCGCGCGCCACGAGGAATAGAAAAAGGCTCTGGAGATGTTTTTCCTCGCTCGGTCCTGCGGATTTGTTTTTATTCGTTGGTCGCGCCGCCGCGAGATAGTAATATGGCAGCCGGAATATAGACGGGACGACAGAAATCACCTCGTGTTAACACGCTCCGAACGTAACGAACCGTTATCGCTGCGCTCGGACGCGAACCCGCGGCTATGTGCATGCTCCTGCAATTTGCATCGTGCAGCCGAGGGGAGTAAATTGTAAAAGCGTGGACGAGAGCAGAAACAGCAGCTTCTTCCTCCACCAACACCATCTCCTTTACTTTACTTCTCTCTGCTTCTTCTTCTTCTTCTTCTTTCTCCTCCTCTGCTTCTGCCTCTTGAATAATCGCGCTCGAGCGTAAATTCATCCGCGCGACGGAATCATCGAGATCGTCGATCCTATCTCCCTCATAAACTAAAGAGGATTATGCGAAGTACCGATCGTCCGCAATTGGCCGCTTTCCATAAAACATTTATTTCCGACGTCGTGGCATTTTCGAATTATACGAAAATCACCGAGTTTCGAAGTGGGGTGAGCCGTGCCGCGCCTTGAGATACCGTTTTCAGGAAGATCCTTCCTCCTCGTCCCTCTTTCTCGGGATCGTTGTCGGATGGTCCCGCCGCGCAACGCGTTGTATCCGCATCCCGTGACTCCCCGGAGAAAAGAGGAGCGCGCGGGGAAAGCTCTCCGCTCTTCTCCATGCATAATAATGTCTGGATATAAATTCTTCCAGTTGGCGGAAACGCTCCGATCGCCGCTGATATCATCGAGATCATAAACCAAGAAAATTATGTTGCGAACGAGCGACAGTAAGAAATTGCATTAAGGAAGCCCAGTGTTTCTTCAGAATCTCTCTCGGCCGGGGCTGATACGTTTAATTTCCCAAGTGAGAGGAGGAGGAGGTGGCAATACGCTATCGACTCGTCGAGATTTTATCAAGGCCGTACACGAGGTGTTTTCTTGCACACTGTCCCTCCAGCCACCGGTGCTTCCTGCGAGTAATGCGAGCGAGCAAGCGGTCACGGTCAAAAGTCCTTACGAGACAAATCCTCCGCGAGTTCTTCTGCTCTCCTCAGGATTGCCGCGCGTTCATGCGAGATGCAAAAACTCGCTAACTGGACTCGTCCCTAGAATAATCCGTCGCAAATCAAGATGATTACGTAGCGAGCAAATATCCGGCGTGATTATACAACTGTATCGTGAGAGGAGAGCGCTTCCGGTGCTGGAAAACGAGGAAATGCCTTTCCTCTCCATGTTTGTGGGGGGGTGTACCGGAGGACCCAAATCTCTGCGCTCCTCTCTCTCTCCTTTGGAACTTTCTTGCGGAGGAAAGGAAAACGCGTGCATATTTACTCGATCTGTACGCTCGATCGACCGCAACGAGATGGCAGCGTCGTTGCGACTACGCGGAAGGACGATCGACGTGTCCACCACCGCGGTGGCGGATTCGCCAACCTGGCTGAGAGGAAACGAGACTCCAACGAGATCCACGGAGAATCGAAGGTCTCAACCGGAACTTGTCCTTCGACGAACAAGACTTTCTGTGTTTCGCGTCGAACAAAACCGCAAGAGCATCAAAGTGCACTCTCCTGCTTAATTGTCGTTTAATTACCTCACTTTTTTTTTCTCCTGGCTTTTCGTCGTGACTGGACTAATTGAAAGCACGCGTGAGGAAGTTGTGAGAGTGTGGAAGGGTGGGGGGGGGGGGGAGGGGGGCAGGAATTCTGACTCTTAATTTCGCGCAGTGATCAGGGGTAGCAGAACGCGCGCAGGTTCACACATCTGGCAATCCGACTACGGGAAAAGAGATTTGTTTCTTTCCAATAGCGGTGCATGCATTCTCATTCGTCCCTTTTCTTTCCCTCTTTTTCCTCTAGATTTCTTTCTTCGTGCATTTCCTTCTCTTTGCTCTTTGCTCTCTTCTCTTAATCCTCCACCTCCTCCTAGACAGAGACGAGCACACGGTACAAAGCACAAAGCAGATGTTCTAAAGTTCCCTCGGTCGAATGCTTGCTCTGATATTAAAGCGTATTTAAGTGTAAAATGCTTCGAGTCATCGGAAATGAAATATTGTGGCTATTAGAATCATCAGGGAATCGCTCGAGTATAACGCGCTGGCTTCTCGCGAAAAAGGAGACTGCGCATAACAACGAAGAAATTGCGGGACGACGGTAAGAGGAGCGCCCGTAACAAATTGTAGCATAATCCATGCTCGTTTATAATTAGACTTTTTCCACTGCTGCTAACGTTCTCTCAGAGTGATTGCCCTTTCGCAGTTTTTAGCGATGGGCAAACCAACCGCTAAAACTATTCCTGGACGAGTTAGAGCAGATCCACCTCTCGCGGACCCTTTTCGCGTGAGAGCGTTATTTATTACTTCGTTATTATTATTTATTTATTTACTTCCTTGCTCGAGAGAGACCTTTAATGGTGCGTAATGACGACGGTGCCGCGCTATTCTTTCATCGGAGATCCAATGCCGTCCGGTGATCTCTCCCCCTACCCTCTTCTTTCTCTTCCCTGGTGAGAGAGTCGGTTGCAATATACCGGGTGTTCGTAAATCACCCTGTGATTAAACTACGAATCCACCGGCAGAGGCGACTCTCGAGATCGGTCATTATACTCGAATGAAACGAGCCTTCCCATGATTATTCGCGCGCAATATTTATGCTTTATCGTTTCGTCGAAAGTGCTGCTCTGGCGGCGTGGACTGGCTGGTTAAATTTACACGAAATCAAAGCTGTTGCTGCCTACTTTGGCGGTGGCGGTGGCACTCTTTTTTTCAGCGAAAAAGAAAGAGAACGAAGAACCGAGAAACACTCTGAAGCACGTACCTATCGTAGAGCACATTTTTTTAAGCAAATTTTTTAAATTTCATTTTCTCGCACTTGTTTTACCTCTGCTACATATGCACTTTTTCACAATACTGGCGTCGCGGCAAATTTCTTCAAGAAGAAAATGCTAAAGAGAATGGACTAGTGGAAAGTGGGAAAAAATTACTCACGTAATATCGGCGGGAGAAACTCGCGATCTTCGCGCCATAAGATCGAGCCTGCGCTGCCGATCGGAAGAATCGATGCCCCTCTGCGCTGCGGCGAACGTTTTAGGAAATAGATTGACTTTTCTAGTGCAAGAGCGACAGCTCGATAGGAAGAGCCTTTTGAATAACCTTTCGCGGACACATCGTAAGTGTGGTTTGACGTAACGCAAAAGAACTCGGTATAATGAGAGAAGCACGGCGGCGACGTTTACTCGGGGCGCCACATGGAACGGTCCGTTATTTTCGCTCCGCTCCCGCCCAACCCCTTCCAACACCGTCGGGAGTAAATTCGAATTTTCCGCGGACTTTGCGAGCGCGCAATTATCACGCGGACTGAGCAAGGACGGCGGCGGCAGTATACCCTTCGCGCGATAGATTCCATGACCGTTGGCTTTTGGAAAATTCAATTTCAATGGCACACTACTCTCCTCGTCCGGCGTTGAGTCGCTTGTTACACTTCCGCTGACATTTGACGGATCGTCACGGAAGAGAGACAGAGAGACACGTGCTGTCGTCTCTCAAGAGTTCACGGACCCAAAGAACAGAAGGAGGAGGTGGAGGAGGAGGAGGAGGAGAAAGAGAAAAGAGAAGAAGGAGGGGCAGGATCGAGAGTACAGCGAGACGAGTATTTCTCTTCTTACTTTGCCTAGGACATCCGTGCTCGATGGTTCCGAGAGCCGGATACTCGGTCGGGTACTCAAACTCGTCTAATTGTCGTCGACCGTTAGAGACTCACTATCGGTAGGCGTACCAGCTGTTGGATGTGCCTCAACCTTTCCTCTGGCAAGCAACTCAAGCCCGGATGCTAATCTGATCGTCGGGGCTTGTGTTTATGCCGAGGAAAAGTTCACACCCGATTGCAATGGCGATTATGAGCTTTGGAATAATACGGTGCGCCATCCTCGATTAATAGCGACCGCCATAATGATCCCGACAAGTGCAGATAAGTGTCTTCTGCATTGCTCGGGCCCCCGATTTTTATGGCACTGGATAATCGCTGGCAATACCACCGGTTTTCGAGGAAGGACGCAGTTTCGCGAGCGAGCGTCGTCGTCGTCGTCGTCGTCGTTTCCTCCCGTGAAATCTGCTCTCATCCCACGTGGCGTCCGAGTGAGACACGTTCCCTACTCCTCGAGGAGTCCAACTCCTCTCTACCGCGCGAGACCGTCGACTTTTCTTGTCCGTCGTCCACAAATCGCTTCTGAGAATGATACGAAGCGCGCATTGTTTTACTACCCTTGCGGAGTAAGCGCGCGCTTCCTCGATCATACCGATTCCCCGAAGAAGAGCGTTTCGCGTTTAATCTTCACGCTTCCCCGTAAGGGAATAACCTAAAATTGTTTCGTCATACAAGCGGGAGAACGCGGTGCAACAGGGTAGTTGATAGGCGCACATCCACCGCGTCTATTCACGCACAGGGGTAGAGTCGAGGATAAAGTTGGCCAAGTCAAGTTCGCGAGCTCCTCGTGGAAAATTACCGCCAATGATGAGGTGGTAGCCGTGAACCGAGACACTTCGTATTAGCGGCAGGAGTTTAACGCGCGCGATAATCCGGATGATGAAGCGAAATTCTGCAACTAATGCAAAAGTGCATCCAACGAACTTGCATATGGTGCAACGAAACCGTTAACGATCGGCCGATGGAATTTCCAGGTTCCAATCTGGGTATGGTGAGATGGTAGCTGGGCAAGATGGAGGGAGAGGGTGAAGCGTCGGTTCGTCTTCGTGGAAAACGTGGGAAAAGCCGAGTGCGAACGAGGAAGGGACGACGCCAATGATTTCCGTAGTATTGGCCCATCATCATTCTTTCCGGTCATTGGGCATTGGATAATTAGTCTTAAAAGTGGGACGCTAGTGCAAGTACGTTCCATTTGGTGGGATGGGGGGATGAGTTGGATGACGGCTTTTCTATCGTCGTAGTCGTCCACCGTATAAATTAACATTCTACTATGCCACGACATTCCATGCCGTGTGGTGCACTGAAAAAGTGCACTTATTGCGCTTCTATTAGTCCGGAGCGGCTTCTTGTACACGTCACACTAATCGCACGGTTGGAATCTCTTCTTGTCGACGATTCGTTTGCGCGCGCGAGCGCATCTTGGTGCCGGAGGTTCCCGCGAAACGGACCTAAACTACTGACGAAAAAAACTTGGGCGCCCTCGTTCTCCGCCGAATTCGCGAAATTCCACGAAACTCGCGTCCTTTTCGTCGTGTACGCGCGCGTTCCCCGTGATATCGAAAGGACTTTTTCCTCAATTATCTGGAACACAATAGTGCGTAATTCTGTTAATTATGTTTACTTCCCGGTAACCACGCGAACATCCTACTTGCAAAGCGGAAACTAATGCCAGACTTGACTTCGGCATAAAATTATTTTGCGCGGTGTACTATTACCGAGAGCGCTGCGTTACTATCCCTATTACGATAATTGTACTCGTATGGGTGGTACAAGTAACAACATTGTTTAATAACGCCCATTAGAAAATCGAGCATATGTTTTGCGCGCGTAACCGCGTAGCTGCGATTCTTGTTGAACTTTTTAACATTGGGGATATTTATGAAAGGCGAGCTTAGTACTTTCTTTACTGGTTAAAAGTCCATATTAGCGCTCCTAAAGCAGAGAGCGATGGCTCGTTGCGGCTATGGGATAAGAGACTCTGCTCTATTAAAGATATCAGCGATTCCAGATAATTATGGACATGCTGGGATTTAAAAAACGTCATTACGTCGAAGCGCCAGCAGAAATGACCTGATTTGCTTTCCCTCGCGAGATTCGTTTCTCGGAGACAATTAAGAGTCGGCGGGGGCCGGGCAAAATCAGCGGCTTAAAATTAGTGGGTTCAACCGCGCCGGCGAGCGAACAAGTAGCAAAGAATAGAGAGAGAGAGAGAGAGAGAGAGAGAGAGAGCGTTATGCAGGTCTCGTGCTTTGCATCGTGCTGCGTCGCGAGTCTCGAGAAAAAAATCTTGCAAAGAAGAAACGATAGGAAAACGTGTACGTGTGCGTGAATAAAGGAGAAGGCGCCCTGATGGATGGTGGATGCTGGTACTGCGATACTGGTAGTGCGCGCTCCTCCCCTAACAGCTGGTGAGAAACCTCGGGCGATACTCTCACCTCCCTATCGCACGTCACTTTTCCGGACCGGTCCCGATCTTCGACTTGGTATCCGTACCCTAATATGGGAAAGGGAAGAAGGGAGAGAGTACCGTTGCTCCTCCCGATCAAAAGAATCCGCGGAATCGAGAAGATTATCCACGGAGGCTCTTTGCGCAAGTTCCGGCGAATTGAAAAAAATCAATGGCTCTCCGGGGCAATTGGGAAAAATCAGGAGCGCTCCTGCTAGCGTTAATGGATAGTTTTAAAACACCGCTAGAATTCGCGATGGAGGCAGGAGGCAGAGAATGAGCATGGAAAAAAAAGGATGTAGAACGCGGTAATTGAAACATAACTACGTAATACGTTGTAAAGAAGAGCAAATAATCACCGAAACGGATAGTAGGGGCGGGTAGGTTCGCATGCAACAACGCGCGCAGCTGCCGAGAGTGGAGATGGATTTTCCGCAAGGGATAGAGGAGAAAGAAGAGAAGAAGAAGAATCGGAATCCTGTTTCTGGATTCCGTATCATGTAGATGAGAGAGCCACTCCGCGCCGCGCCATGCCACGCCACGCCACGCCGCACCTTATGGTGATTATGGATCGGCAGTGAACGTGCTGGTTAACTCGCATTACCGCGCCGATTCCGATATCGCGCCCGCGGCTTCCGAATGGCGCGAAGATCCCATGGGCTCCGCGAAACTGGATTACCCTGAATAAACCAAGGAAGCGGGAAAGATCTCATTAGCATTCGACGCCTCATTAATCACGGATAATTGCACCGCACGCTCGCGGCAGCTTCGAACCGGGTCTCTCTTTCTCTTTCTCTTTCTCTCTTCAACATTGTTTCAACTGGGCCGGATTACGTCGCGATTAAAACTTCCTGTTTATGGCTTGCATCAGCGCAGGAGAGAGAGAGAGAGAGAGAGAGAGAGAGGACGCGTTTGTTGCGTACAGTGGTTCACTGCTCCAAGTGAGGTCGAACGTGGAATTTTATTAACGCGATAATTAGAATCTCCGAGACGGAATCTCCGGAGTGAATGAAATTCAATAAAACTTCAACGCGATGGACGTACGCTCGTCAACGGTGACGGCAGCGGCGAGTGCTCTTCCCTCGAAAAATAAACGCGAGAAATCCAGTTCTCTGATTAATGCAGTAAATTCATACGATTCGATTTATATTCATAAGAAAAGCTCCGAGTGCTTGATTTAAAATACTCCTGGAGGGAAAATAGGAGCGCGGCCAGGCGTCAGGGCGATTCGTTTCAAGTTCGAAAAAGAGAAATTCCCGAGCCTTGCCGACGAAGAAGGCGCTCATCCTATCTCTGACAGTGTGGCGTAGTGGAGGAGGAGGAGGATTATTTCGCATTCCAGGCTATCGTTTGATTTCGCCACGCACAGTGCGTACGTAGCCGAGAGCAACGCGGAAATGACGTAGAAAAATGGGGGAGAAAGAGAGAGAGAGAGAGAGAGAGAGAGAGAGAGAGAGAGAGAGATAATTCGGTACGAACGCAACGATTGCTCCTAGCACTCGTAAGTTAAAGCGTCGAAATGGTGAAAATGTCGGACAGTTACTGGATCGAGAGAGTCGCTCGATAGAGGAGAGGAGAGAGGAGGGTGGTCGAGGAAAAGAAGGAAAAAGGTGGAAAGAGGAGGAGGAAAAGGGAAAAGTTGGCAAAGGTGGAGGAGGCGGCGGTGGAAGAAGAGAAAGACCCGTTAGGACGACTGACACGTTGTTACTGTGTGCCGTCTCTTCTTGGCGGTGCTCTGTTATTGGCCCGTAAAACGACCTAATGAATGCATCGCCCACGGCCACGCTCGCTCGCTAAAACAATTTCAGGTTACACCCTACTGTCCCCTATTAGTTTTCTTCCCCGAGTAGGTCGACTGCGGGCCTCCAGCTATTCTTGACCAAACAACATGCGTGCGTGGGAGGATGGAGAGTGCGAGGAGGGACTCTTCTACGTAGGACTGTCGCGTTGCGCGCAACTTTTTAGAAGCCGACCTAGAATTTATCCTCGGCGGCGACCTTGCCGGAAAATCGCTGGACAGTCTCGAGCGATAATTTACGCGCTCGCTCAGGTGAAGGCGTTCACCGGGTCTCTAAAACATCCTGTAACGAAACATCGAATCCGTTCTAGCAATTTTACCGTCTCTAACGTTCTATCCACCAGTAAAACAGATCACCGCGAATGCCTCTCGTAGTCTTCTCGAGAAGAACTCACTCTCTTCTTTGTGCCATCGAGAAAAAAGGGATGATTCACGAATCGGCCGAAGAAAGAAGAAAAAGAGGAAGGGGAAAAAGGAATTAGAATGCGAAAATACTATCAAAGTATCGGGGGCTAGTGGAGCAGACAGGGAGAAGCTTTATTTTATAAAAATCAAAGACATCCATTTAATTAATGTTTGCCGGGTTATTGCGGATATTTTCCACAGGTGTACGTGTGTGTGTGTGTGTGCGCGCGCGTGCGTTCCTTCGTCTCTTCTCTTTCTTCCACACTCTGTTCTCAAGAGTAGTCCCCCTGTCGTTCCCCCATTGATCCAAAGAGGTTATTCCAGCAACAATGTACCAATTACTCCAGAGTAGCAGATTCTGCATAACTTACAATAATCGCTTTCCATTAACTTAACTGTAAGTTCAGATACGGGGAAAAAGAAGGTTTAGCGGTAGGCAGAAGTTCTCTCATTAAAGAAACGATGAATCCGCAAAATTCGAGAGCATCCGTACCCGCTGACCCAGATCACTCAATCACTAGGTGCTCGCGCCGTTCGAAAACAACACGGGACTCTTCCGCGGTGGTTACAATGTCTCCGTTGCTAGATCTTTTCGCGGTTTGTCGTCTTTTCATCGAGCGAAACAGAGAGAAAGAGAGAGAGGGAGAACAAATTGACACAATCCTTCGAAACCAGAAAAGTCGAGTCTAGGGTCCGTTGACCCCCCAGGTAGAACAGGCATCATCGACTCCCAGGAACGCGTTTTTTTTAATTTTTTTTTTACTTAACAGCAGCCAGATAGCCAAGTAACCTTTGTTTGCAGGCTGGTCGATTAGATTGTGTCTAGCCAGTTTTCCGTTCATGGAGTGGTTGGCGAAATTAACTATGTGGTAAACGGCAATAAGCGGACAGCCACTTAAGTGAGTGGCATTACTGGCATAAATGCAGATGCTGGCATCGTATTAATGTTCATTCCGCTGGTTAAACTGCGACGAGTCGATGGTGGTGGTGTTGGCGGAACACGTACATTGAAATTTAAGACGAGGATGCGGTAGACCTTGGGCTCTCGCGACTATTAGCCGGTTATCAAGAAGCTTCACGGAAAAGATGAAGAACTCGTGTGATTTAGGACAGTGGTTTGTCTAGGTCGGTTTGTTCGGGCACTGGCAATTTACGAGTGCTACAGTTTACTGTTATCCCATCGGGAGCGTAGGCATCTCCCTGCCTATTGCGTGGGCGAGACTCTGCTGGCTGTTCTGAGCCAGCGACAGCAGATCGGGAATAACGAGATGGATGGGCGGGCGTTCGGGACTCGTTTGCTCCAAAGGAAGAAAAGGTGAAGGAGGTGGAGGAGGAGGAGGAGGTGAAAAAATCGGAGAAGCTTTCAGCACGTTCGTTCGTTCGGGTCTTTGACTGGTCGACAAGCGGAGTACGTCGTGATTTATGAAATTAACCGTAGGACGAACGGTACCGCGCGGGAGCAGAATGGTATTACGAGGAAGGATACTGTTGCTATAAATACCGCGCGCGGATACTGTTACTGCACCATAGGCGATATCACATGCCGGCTGTCCGGCATGAACGGCAGCCCCGGCAACAGGACCAACCGTGGCAGCTCTCATCCCCCAGCCACCAGCCAGCGCGCTGGCCAGTCGACCAGCCGGCCAGTCAGCCAGCCAGTCAGCCGGCTAGCGTTTCTCTCTCTGGGACACAAGTAGACGCGCTCGACCTCGAAATCTCGAGGTAACGGAGTGACCTTGCGCGCTACCACGCTACCCAGCAGCTGTTCCTGCCTCGCGAGACCCGGTGAATGCCGCGCTCCTACCAGCTCTCGAGCTCACCGTGTTGCTGTCCCCCTTTGCGTCTAAGCATCTTCGCGCCATCGCGCTGACAAGTGTCGTAAACGTTACTGCCTTGACACTCTACCTTGACACTCCTAGCCATTACGCCGATTACACGTTGCGTAAGAGACGCCGCGTGGAAATGACCTCGCACAATAATCTTAGTTGAGTTTCATTAACGAGGAACGAACGACGAAAGATGAAAGAGGAGGGGAAGGAAGGACAAAATTTGGGGATATTCGGAGCTTTTTTTCTATGGCGTCCTATTACGGTATGCGCACGCACGCACGCACGCATGCCGGTAGAAAGGGAAATGGCGTGTCGATAGCCGCGGGCGCATGGACATCGAGAAAGAGCCACGCGAGAGGAACCACGTGCGGCGCGTGGTTAAAAATGCTGCTTGCTATGCAAATGCGAAAGTGAGAGGGTTCGGCCGGCATAAAACGTAACGGGTGAGAGTGTTTCTTCGTACGCATCGCCAGGAGAAACCGTGGGTGGCGAGGCCTATCCTCCTGGACCGTTAAGGTCAACGTACAAATCCAACATGCGATTAACTCGTGGAACGCGCGAGGCCGAGGAGGGACACGGGATCCATCAAAACTCCGTGAAATCGATCGAAATTGACAAGAAAGGAGAAAACGACGGTACGATTCATTCATCGACTACGCTGGAAGCTCAAAGGACCGAACTTCCGTAACCTCGTGGAAAAATCTCTGGCCACTTTCCCAAGCGCCGTCGTATCCTCTTCACCTCCCCCCGGAAAAGCTCGTTGAGGAACATTGTGACGCGTCCTACGAGAAGCATCGCTAATTATTATCTCGCCTGAATAATCTCACGCGCGACCTTTGACCCGGTAGGTTATTTGGTTAGCTCGCGATTATTAATGGAGCCTAATGAAAGGAGCTAATAAAACTTTATCAGCTATCAAGATTGATCAGAGCGTCAGAATTATTTTCTTCCCTGGAGAATAATGGGCAGGAATGCAGCATCGTGGCATGAAATTCAAAGCAAATTTCACACGTGCAGGAAATACTCATGCGTTACGTGCCAGGTCCTTATCCAATAACGTAATAACAGTAATGATGTTGATCTTGTAATGGAACGATAGTCGTGGCTGGTATGCTTTCCGAGTAGGAAATACAAACGTCACGTCGTACTTGCAGCAGTACAAAGAGAGAAAGAGAAAGGGAAAGAGAAAGAGAGGAGAGACTAGCAGCGATCGATCGTACACACCGATACACGCCGGGCATCTGGCTTCACGAACACCGATTATTTCGAGAGGAACTCGTATATACCTCTACGTACATGAGACGTACAAGAGCAACTACTTGGACTCGAACGCGATAGTATAATTCTCTTACCGCTCGCGTAATACACACCGAAGGGAGGGGTGGCGGGGGGATACCGTGGTGGCGGCTGAAAGATAACGACACGAGAGTGAGCGCGAACGTAGAAGCTGCTCGCCTGTTGCTGTTGCTGTTGCTCGCTCTTAATTCTCGACTGTCATCGGTTCGGACTAAATGCAAAGGGATGCGAGCAACACCGCAAATAGAGTTCTACGATCAATGGGAGAATCGCGAAAAGCTCGAGCGTGGGAGCTGAACTACATGGGATCTGAAATTCGCCCTTGTACCCGCGGTACTCCCGCCGATCCTCGATATGCCGGTTCAAATTATAAGTAGGCGTTTATCTTGTTGAGGATTTTTAAGATGCCGCCGGTAGCGGGAGGGCATTCTCTTGCTTATAACTCTATAGCGCGTACCGAATCCCGCGCGTGTACTTAATAAGGTACGTGTTACGTAAGAAGACGTCTGTAAGCCTTTGGGAGATGCATGCATCGCGGAGGAGGATCGCCGCCGCTCATCATCCATCCCCCTTTCGACTTCCGGACAAGAGAAAATGCGAACTAGTCCCGCGGCGCGACACGACGCTCATTAATCTCATTACGAACGACTACGTTCTTCTTGGTAATAGCCGAAGAAATGGTTGCTCTTCCAGGGTCAGGATCCCTCCTCGTCGCTCTAGATTCTCTCGTCGCTCTCTCGAGATAATGAAACTTTTCGCTTTTCGCTTTTCACTTTTCGAGATACGAAAATCTCGCGCGACGGATTCGACGCGCACACGCGTTTGGCGAACCAGAGGCAGGCGTCTCTAGGGTTCTACGATAATTTATCGCGAATGCGGATATTTTATAGCTCGGTTTCTTGTTGGTTTCCATGCACGGACGTCCGCTCCTGGAGCGCGTCAGTATTAATAAGACCGCTTCGTCCTGGCGTTCCCCATAAGAAATTCAGCAAAACACAAGGAAGCATTTGAAAACCTATATAACCTGCCCATAAAGCCTGGCTTGATCGTGAAATCTTACAAGTAATTGAGGAATCCGACGCAAAAACGGATCATCTCCGTTCCTGCTAATCATACGTGGATCGAAAGGCTAACGATTTTTCAACGCTCTCCTGGAAACGTTTCATTCGCTCAAAGCGCGGCGCGGTGCTTTCTGAAACGCTCCCCGATATTTTACACCCGTCATCGTTAAGCGATTCTTAAAGAAAGTCTACGTAATTTTATTTAAAAGTGGAGATATACCGTGTGCGAGAGAAACCGGAGAGGGGCGAGATGTAAAGATAGCATTGAAAAGCCAAAGATAAATGCGAATATCAAAGTACCGTGGCTGGAGGGGACTTGGGGGGCCGGGGGGAATATTTGAGAAAGAGTATCGTGCGAGAAGAAGCGTGGAGAGCGATTTATCCCTGGGATCCCGGCAGTGCGATACGAAATTACTCGCGAGAAAATAATGGCGCGAACTATCATCGATCGTTTGGCGTATTTAACGATTCGTGTTCCATCGCGGAGCTCCGGTGGTTTGGGTAGCTCGTAAAAGCCGATTCTCTTTGGCAGTTCGTCTATCAGTGCATCGTGCTTATGGATACGCGCGAGCTGCGTGATAGATGGAAAACTGGATACACACCGCCGGACTAACATGGATAGCGCGTAAGACAAAGAGAGAAGCTCCCGCTAACTCGCCGATCAAGCAAATGCAACGAGAAATCGGCTAGAGGCAGCACGCGAACTTTGTACCAAAACCTATTTACCATTTCATATTCCGGGCCCTGCTTTTCTCTTCTCTCTCTCTCTCTCTCTCTCTCTCTCCAAGTCGATCGAAATCCCCGGAACAATTGGGAGGGACTATACAGGAAGAATGAAAGAAAGTAGGTAAAAAGCGAGCGAGCGCAAGAAGCAAAAGCAGCTACCGCGCGAGGTATCCTCTCGAATGGATTCTGGAAAATTAAAGAAACGATTCGAGTCAAGATCCGCGCGCGGATAAGTGTTTCGCGTTGAAAAGCAGATAAATAAGGATAACGCGAGAAAAAAAAGTTAAGATTGCATCAAGTTGGATTATTGCCTGGGCCTGCCCAGAGTGAAAAGGCTAATGATTGAACGTAAGATGGGAAATGGCGAATAAGGGGTTAGTCGAGAAAAGGAGTAGGAGGGGTACGGAAGAAAGGAGGAAGAAAATGGAAAGGGAACGAAGGATCCCCGCACCTCGGAGTGAGTCTTCCGGTAGAGAACGGAGCGGCCATAAAAGTCGGTAACTCGGTGGATTTTAACGAGTGTTTCTCGCCGCACAAGGGCCGGGGGGGAAGAGGCGAGGGAGCGGGCGCGCGAAAGAAGGGAAATACAATTTCTTCGCCTTCGCGATTCCCCAGAACTTTTTCATTGATGCGACAAAACTGTCCGATCGACGGTGATGACTACCGGAGTCCAAGAAGACCGAAAAGTGCGAGGGATTCCGAAGTGGGCCCGACAGCACGGCGCGTCAATCGTTGATCACTATCACTCGGAATCGTGGTATTCGACCGAGTTCGCTGCGCGTTCAGCCGCGTAACAAAGCCACATAACTCGAAGTCGAATATGGTGTTACTGTAAGGGGATTTCTAAGGAAATCAATTTGCCGTTTCACGGGAAAAAATCCCGAGGGACCGTGTCTGCTTGCGCACGATTTGCCACGGTCATCTCGCGAGGGAATGCCTTAAAAGTAGCGTAGGGGCGAATGTTGTGGAGGGTCTCGGGACGGAAACCACCCCCAAAGCTGGCGCGGGGAGTAAATGGTCGCTTCGGTTTAACGATGCCGTATCGAGCCTAGGAGAGAGCTCTCGAGTACTCGAGTAGAAAAGTGTCGCGGCGGATCGGTATTAGCGGTCGGTCGGGTGGCCTGTAATAGAACTCCGTGCGACTCGGAGGCTCGGCCTCCGTTTTTACGACGGACCGTCGTTGTTACGCGCGGCGCGGAGCCTTGCTGCGCATACCTCGGTGCGCTCAAGTTGCGCGAGCGCGCGCACGCGTTCGAAGTTGCCCACTCGCGAGATGCCAGCCACCCGCGAAACAATTCTCATAAAGTTAATCGTTACCACGGGTAAGAGGGTGGAGGGAGGAGGAAGAAGGAACTACCACTTGTTCGTCGTTCGAATGGATCTCCTGCTAAACGTCGAACTGAGCGGAGCGGAGCGGAGCCTCCCTCATATTCAATTACACGCTCGGCGACTTTGCCGCCGAGTTTTCTCGCCCCCACACGCCGCTGCTCCGATCTGGCGTTTCCGCGCGCGAGATAGTTTTCATGCTTGTGCGCTATTCAATTCTATAGAGTTCCTCTAGATTCTTAGCGAGGCGGGCTCCATCCTTCTCCAACCAAGCGTCATCCGTGATCCCGAACGCGATCGCCCATCCACCTCGAATCCAGAGAGTGAACGAGAGTACGAGGGAAGTGAAGGGAGAGAGAGCGAGAGCGAGAGCCAAGTACTCGGGCCACCATGAAGCCTGAGAATTTCAGAAAATTAAAATACAGAGCTCACCGTTAGCCGACTCTCTTTGTGGATATCCACGGCGGGGACCTTCGACGCAGTTGAAAAGGCTGCCGGAGCCAGAGGTCGTTCGCCTTAGCGGCCTCTGCGCGCTACCAGCTTCTTTCTCGCTTCCCCCCAACCCCTCTTGTCATTGTCGCTCACGTTATTACGCGCGCTTCCTCCGTCAATCTTCTCATTTCCGTTTCGTCCTATCGAATTCGCGCGGTCTCCGCTCCTTATTGATCTCCTCCCTCATCCCTCACCCCCGCGAACATTCCGCGCACCTTCGCTGTTCGCAGACTCCGCGGAGTCCGAGAAAAATTTTCCAGGATTATTCGCTATGGCGCTTTGAAAATTTACGACCTATTTACCATAAAAGCCACCACCACCACCACCACCACCATGCATCAATATTTGTAAAGAGGGTTTACACGAAGCTCCCTTACTTGCATCTACGCCAACACGCGCGCTTATTCGTGTCGGTGTTATTTTTCCACTGGACGATTCTCCTACTTGAATTCTCGCTCGTATTTCTCCGGGCGTGCATGAATCATGACGCGTGTACATAAGTCAGCGAAGCAGATTCTAATTCGATTCGTCTTGTAGAAGCGGAGGGTTTGTTTGAATCGCCAGGAGAACACGAGCAACGAGACTCCCTCGAGTTAACCCCGTGCGCGCAGTTGCTCACTGGAGATTAGTTGTCTTTAAATCATTTGATTCGCGCTGCCGAGATGCCTCGGGCATGCTGCGCTCCTCAGCTGTGTGTAGCCGCCACACTTCCACTGGTAAGCGAAACATATAGATAACTCCGGGCGGGGGGTGTTAATTCAAGGAGCTTAGTAGACCCGGTATCCGCAATCGTGTGAAAAAGCGAAAGTGAGGTCGAAACTTGTGGAATATTCATCTCTACTGACATCCGACGCGAGTTACGATAGGTCAGATGCACAGGGTCAAGGTAGTCTCAGAGAGAGGGGCAATGAACTTTTCCTGGTAATTTTGGGTCAAACTCAAAAGTGGAAGAAACGTAAAAATGGTCAGACGGTCGAGTTTTCCTAAAAACTACGCGAGGAATGTCGTCGGACAAGCGACGAGTAGAACTATTCGAGACAAATCATACGTCATTTTCTTTGTCATCCAATTCTAACGGTGCGAGGATGAACATTTCTAAACCATGCTTAAATACGGTTATTAGAAAGACATACTAGAGTACATCGTGCGTGAGGAGAAGACGCGCGCGCGGTCTATCGAAAAACAGTTTGTCGAGGCGAGTCATTATATCTTTACGTCGATCGCGTTTACACTCTTGGCATGTAACGTCCAACTAACTACCCATAAGAGTGGATTCTGCGGTAGTGCGTTGTGGCGACTGGAAATCATAGGGAGCAACCGGAAGTGGAAGCCAACAGGCATTTCTCTCTTCAGCGGGATCGGTTAAATCCCGTAGGAGTCAGTTTACGTCGATCGTTTTACCTATCGGTACATATTGAACGTAGGCAGAGGAGAAACGGTAAGGAGTGGGGGGGTAGTAGATGGAGAAGGTAGAATAGGAACTAATGAGGAAGGAAGGAAGGAAGGAAGGAAGGAAGGAAGGAAAGACAGGAACGAAGAGGAAGGATAGCGTAGGAGAAAGCAAGAGGAGGACGCAGGTTTCCCCATTACCTGCAGGCCACCGGTGATTTCCAGGTATTCCGACTCGCGCAAAGCCGCGTCCAGGAAGGATCCCTCGACTCCGCTCCATGCCACGCCACGCCACTAGGCCTGCCACGTCGTCTCTCTTTCTGCCTCCTCCTTGGCTCTATCGTCGAGCCATTTCGAGATTACGACGCTGCTGGATACTCCTGATTACAGCCGTGCGGAATCCTTCCTACGAAGGAAAACCGCCTGGTCGAATCGCGGATCTGGCTGTTTGCTCGCTCGCTCGCTCGCTCACTCGCCTCGCTTCGCTTCGCCTCGCCTCGCATCCGGATAAGACTCGTTCTCCTATCGAGAGACGGGGAGAAACCAGAGGTGGATTTATGCCGTTCGACTTGAGTCTTTGAGCATCCTCCTTGATTTATTGGGCCTCTATAACCCTTAATCGCCCAACATGGTTCCATCAAGAGCCAACATTCGTACCACGCGATATCTAATCTTCTTCCGCCCCTTCTCTCTTTCGCCGCCCTGCCAGGATGTTTATTCCCCTACCGACGAGCCACATCTACTTGGAATGTACCCGTAGGAAACGATCGACGATTTTCAACCTCCTGCCCTACCATGCCCTGCCCTGCCCTGCCTCGGTCCGCAAACCCCTACACCTCTTCCGTTTTTTTGGCTCTCTCTCTCTCTCTCTCTCTTCCAGCAATTCCTATCGTGCTATTCATAAATGCTGCTGGCAGGAGGAATCACGCGTGTCTGGGACTCGTAGCGCGCGAGCTTCGTGCTCCAAAGGTACTTTCTCACAAACGTTTTAATGCGAGTTACCATCCGACCACGCAACAATGCCTGGCCCAATGGGGGATAGGCCATCCGATATTAACGCCTACCATTCATGTCAGCGGCATGTCAAAAACTTTTCTTCGGGGGTTAAAACTCTTGTTCGCGGCGGTAACAGCCACGGAAGGACTACGCGCCAAAGTTCCGCATTGGAATAAAAGTGGTTCAGATCTCCGCGGGGGGAAGCGAGAAGAGGAATGCGAAATCAGGATGATTCGCGGAGCGGGGTAGACGCGCGATAAAAAAGGACGATGACTCGCTGACTGACTGGAGACACGATCGTAATTGCGACCGTGCCGAGTCATGGTCACGACGACAGTCAATGTCGTTGTCCTCTCCTCGGCCTCCGCTTAATACCTTCCGCCTGCGCACCGACAGCTGCTCGCTCACGATCACGGGGTGGTAGGCAAGGAAGTAAAAAGATTCGAGGGGCGCTAGACTTTTTGTTTGTTTGTTTTCACCCGACATGAACATCTTCTCGCGCTTCGGTCGACAATGAGATAGTTTCTATGGGATTTGGAGATGGCAGTAGCGTTTCTTTGGTTGGCTATAACACGGCGCCCCATAGCCGTACATGAAGGACGGATGAGAGGAGGACGAAGAAAAGGCTATTGGTTATTACGCTAGTAGATATCGTCCATCGTAATTGCAGCGCATCGTAATTGAGGTCGGGGCACGCTCATGTCGACAGTTAGGGTGACTGTTCTTTCCTCTTTTTCTTTTTCTTTTTCTTTTTCTTTTTCTTTTTCTTTTTCTCTCTCTTTCTCCTCCCTCCGCCAGATTCTCGTCTCTCGTAGGCGGGCGCTCCCGGGATCGTGCGGACACTCGAGACACTTGAAAATCAAAGGAAATTGGCGGGAGGTCGCGGCTTTCGCGCGAAGTCTCGGGGAAACGACGCAACTTGACGTAATTAAACGCTTATCAGATTACGGAGAACGGTCATCATTACCGCCATTCACCAAGCACACTTGGTAGTAGTGACTCTTTCTCTCTCCTTCTCTCGCGTCGGAAGTGGCAATCTGGTAATTAGAAATTTCGTTGCTTTATTTTTCTTCGACTTACTCGCTCGCTTAGGTAGGCTCGCGTGACGCAATCGCTCTGGAACTTCCGAAAAGTTCCGAGAGGAGTTCCCAGGCGGGGAATAGGAAACCGATCGCGCGCGGGGGTCTATATTCGCTTTCAATGATCGCTCGAGAGGATTTAGCCTGGCCAGTGAGAGTTTAGCGGGAGAGCGAGCGTATACCCTTAACCCGTCATAAAGCTCGTCATAAATTCCTGACGGTGAGGAAATCGGCGCACGTGAGGAAAGAGGCGCGCGAAACTGAGTCACGAAGAGAGCGGGACCGGGCATCGGCCAGTCAGCCAACTGCGTTCGTTAAGTTTCTCGAGATAAAAGATAAGAAGATATATCGTTGTCTATAAAGCGACGCTGGGTCTCGCGATCGAGCCTCTTCGTGAACTTTGCGCAGGGGCCAGAGTTCACGAGGGCCCCACGATTCACCGCGCCACCGCCACCGCGACGTTCAAACGGAATCGAGCGATTCACTTCCGGATCCCATCGCCGTCCCCCCGAAACGTCCAATTGCGTTCGTTCGAATATTCGTCCGCGATTCATCGCGGAGCGTCGTCTCGTCGACGATGGGACCAGAGGGAGTCAACGACTCGCTCTTCCACTTCCACTTCGCTCGCCGAGGACGAGTCTTCGCTATCGGTTAGCTCGAAGAAACATCTGTCGCGCCTAATGAATTTACTTTCTTTCGCAAGCCTCATTAACCGAGAACTTCATTAGGGGATCGCGCTACTACCACATCGAGAGTATCGAGCGGGTTATTAAATTGGTAGATTTAACAAGTTTCATCAGCTTTTCTCTCGCGGCAATTTCTCAGATTCCAGCAGTTTGGTTTGACGCTACCCCCCTCCCCCTTTCCTCCCCGCGAATCATCGCGTCGCGTGTTAATGACGCGCTCCTTCCTCGAGGGGACTTCCTCGAGGCTCCGGTTCGTCTCTCTTACAATTATTTTATGGCATTCGTCTTCATTAGCGATTCATTCTCCGATAAGCTAATATACACGTAAATAGGCTGGACGAAAAAGCACAAGAGCGCAGCGCTCGGTTACGGATGCGCGCTGCGTGACAGTAATGGAGGTGCATCGCGGATCGCGCCATGGGCTACGGAGGCAGCGTGACTTTGTTTCTCGTTGATCCGCTGCCCGCACTTCCTCATCGGGGTCGTTTACCGAATAATTGCGGCGCGTTGCGTGTCGCTCATCCGTGCGATTAATGTCGTCCTTGCGATTAATGTTGCTCCCAAATCGACCACGCGCGGTGGTGTGGGAGTTCGTCCGTCCGACCCTGGAAGTTGCAGCAGGGCCGAAGTGCGTAGGAAGCGCGAGCGCGCACCACCAGCTGCGAGAGCAGCGAGCGCGGAGTCATTTTTTAATAGCACGCTTCCCTGATTGCTAGTTTCTCCTCCTCTACCCCTTTTAAACTCTGTCATTTTCAGCACGAGTAGCAGTTTATTCCGCGTTTAATCCATGTGATTACCGCACTTCCACTTTTCTCCCCGCATACATCGCTCTGCACTACAATGTGTGTAGAAAGTGAAGTGTCTCCCTGTGCGCGCCGCACACGGTATTCATCGCGTTCCTCTTCCTTTTCCGCGGAGGTCGGAGGCGAAAGCCTCCGGCGAAGGACGAGTTTTTAGGATTCGCAGGAGAGTCGTATAATCAGAGCGGGAAAAACCTCGCTGTTTTCCTAATAATTCCGCACCAGCTACCACGCGATCATCTCGCGACGGGAGAGGAGAGGAGGGATGGCAGGGAGGAAGGGACGTAGAGCCGCGAGTACTGGTGGAATCGGGAAGCGCGCATCCGGTTCCTGCTTCCAAGTGGAAAAAATCCCATTTGGTCAGACAGGCTCGCGCGCGAGAACAGTCGTACGTTGAGTCTACTTAATGGCCGCTCCGGCAGTAAAATATATTCTCTTTAATGGCGGCGCATCATCTACTCCGCGGAACATAATTCTCCGAGCGATGAAATATATAGGGGTACGGTTATGGTTAATAAGCAATTGGAGGAGCGAATATTAATGGTATTATGGGCTATGTGGAAAAGGAGCGTAGGTGAGTGAGTTTATGCAAAGTTAACGCAAGGGGAACGCGCGCCTCTGAACAAACGGACGAACGAAACAAACACGGAAGCGGGATGAAGAGGAAGATGGTACGAGGAGAGGAGGAGTACCATTGGCGTAGATGTTGAAGGGACGTCCGAATGGAGCGATAAATCTATCTGGACCGCAACGCGTCGGTAAGAAAGCAGCGCCTATTGCCATAAGTTCGTTGGTCCTGGGTCCTTCCGTGTCAGTGGGTAGCCGCGCGACCACGATGGTTACCTTTCTCGCAGTGTTGTTATATCCGTAATGTTCATCCGGATATGAGAGTACCACTACTACTCCTCTTCTTTTCTCTCTGCCGTATCAATTTACGTCCACCTGTGCTCAAGATCCATTGCGCTCGATTTATTACACCCCCCCCCCCCCCCCCCCCCCCCTTCGGCCCCCTCTGGCAAGGCACACGCTGCTCTTATGCAATCGGGACACGGTCGCGGAGAAAAGGGGAGGACGGGAGGATACTTGGGCGGAAGCGGCCATTCCCAATTACCGGAGAGAGACGCTCGAGACTTTGCGCAGGGAGAGGAGTCCCGGAGAGAGATTAGCATCGAGGGATGCTGGAAAGGGAGATCGGTGGACCGTAACTTAAACGTGTGTAGCGTGTAATCTCTTTTCCCCTTTCTATATGGAAGAAAGACGTATCTCTTTAAAATGGACCGTGGCTAGAAAAATGATTGGACAGCCGCGTCGAAGGTAGAGAGAACCCGCTGTTGCTCCTGCTTCTGCTCCTGCAGGTGGTGGTCGTGCGAGTACCATCTTCCGGAGAGTGGAAATGGCCCTTGCAACGATCGAAAAGGATTTGCACATTTCACTAGTGGAATTGCGGGGCGAAACCCACCTATAAATATACGTTTCAACAGCCACTTAGAATTCCTCTCGCCTGTCTATGTTCCTTGAGTATCGGAAAAGACGAATAGGAGAAGGAAGGCAGAGTCAGGAAATTGCTCTCCGAGAACAATGCACGCGGAGAAGGTAAAACAGTGTCAAAGCTCTCGGCAAAAAGTGGCGAAACGGATCCGCGAAATGTACGATGACTGACGCTGCGAGGGAAAAAAGGGAGGAAAAACTAGTATGAACTCGGTAAACAACTTAAACGCATTCCAAGCGGGATCACGAGGAATATCTCCTGGCAAATTCCGAATAACGCAAAGTTCCCCCATAATTGATTGAGACGTTTCGTCTCGTTTGGCTAAACTCTCCAGCATTTTATACGTCAGACCCGCTCTTTTCCTAGGGCCTTCGCGAGAAAAGTACGCGAAGCGTGAAACGCGCGTGATGCCAGTGCCCCGATCCAGAACTTTTCAGAAACGAAGGTATTTGTTAAAGAGGAATAACATTAGCCCAGTTGTTCGGTTCGCTTAGCTTGGCCATTGGCTGCTAAAACTCCACCGACTTCTTATACGAGAGTACGCGTGTGTCTGTAATATAGTTGCGTGAGTAACTCTAGGAAGGAAGGGAATAAGGAAGAGAAGAGTAGAGAAAGGAAGGACGGAAAGGGTGAAGGGATAACCGTAAGTATGGATAGTGGGATGGGGAGGGGGTGCCGGTGGGACTGTGGCTACATTCCAACAAGTCCCTACCTCGAAGAAGACTGGTCTTTTGAGCGTCGAGGAGATTATGGGCACGCACGTGCTCATTTAAATTACACAGATCAGTATTTATAGGGTTGTGAACAGTAGCAAAACAACCCTAACGCATTAGTCTCTCCCTTGGCACTCGTAAACACGTTACAGCTGCAAAACACGACTAGCAATGACATTCTTCCTGCAGGCGTGAAAAATTCATGCGCTTCCATGTCGAACGTCCGCATTATCGTCCCCCTCCCCCCCGTATTAAAACCCCACGTGCGTGTGTGGCCCGTAACACGACTCGCTTAGAAGGAACTCGCGTAAAACAAACTCGGCTTCTTTAATCAACTTCATCGCCATCTCACCACCGTCGGCAAATATACACGCCGTTTTCCTCTGCTCTATTTGCGAAAACGAACGATGACGAAACCTCGTCATTTTGCCATTTCACTCTTAGCTGCTCGTTACGAGCTTTTCCCTTTTCGTTTTTCCTAACAAGACAAACACGAGACACCCTGTACTTGCTGCTTGGCACTTGAAAGAAGCCGATGGCTCGGAGCTTTTTCCACCCACGAGAAACGTAGGAGCATCGGAAGGGGGGGGGGGGTGAGGATTATCAGTCGTGCAGATTCTCTCAAATATGCCTAGAGCGTTAGTTAAAGTATGGTTGATCAGCGAGCAAGTTCACGTCATTCGCCGATATACGCATTATAAGTACCCTTTTTAATTTCGAGGGTGCTTCACCTCTCGTCCAAGCGCAAATGATTATAAATTTGATGGGGAGAAGGGAGATTTTTCCTAGGAACCGGCTATCCAACGATGTCGTTAAAACGCATTCGCGGAATAATCTCTTATAATTTAAAGGACTCTTCGCGTGAATTTCCTTACGACGCACAAATTAGGTTAAGACCTGCTCGTTCCGTCAAGCTACGTAAATTACGAAAGGTTCCTCTCTCTTCCTCTTACCTTTTCATGCACACGTTCCTCGATATACAGGGTGTCCGGAAATTGGCCGACCCCTTTTTGAGAGAGGTGGATTGTCCATTTGGACATTATTCCAACAACTTTTTTCTCTTAGGCATTTTACAAAAGTTAGGGCCTCAATTTTGAATTATTAATGTTTTCCAGCGCGCAATGCGATTCGTTCGCTCACGTTCTGTTTTGCGCGGGTAATATCGATCCTGCTTACCGATCTACACGCTCGTAAAACGAGTCGACGACATTCCTGTCGCGCCATCCGTGAAAAACCGCTGCGCTTCCGTCTTGGAACAGCACGTTTCGCATTCAGATTTGAGCAGATATCCGTGACGACGAGGTGGTCCCCTCCCTCCCTATTCTCTGATAAGTTACTACTCCTCCCCCCCCCCCCCCCGGAATCGTCGGGACTTTGGCAAATTATCGGTACAAGTATATTCTGCTAAATCGGGATCGCGGTAACGCTAAATACGCGATACTAAAATTCCATTTGCGCATCATTGGTTTTGCCGGTACTCGCGAAACAGATGGTAGCGGGAAGGGTGGAGGAGCACGGGAGCAGGACGAGATTGACCCGCTCAACCCGCGGCTCGTTCAACGAAATGAATCAGCTTTCAAGTTCAAGCGCTACGTGAGATGGTTTAACCGAAAATTGCGCTGTGATTTAAGAAGTACGTGAGGGAAATCTGAGAGCGCGTGAAACATCCGCCAAAACGACGTGACTCCGAGCAGAGGAAATTGCAAGGTCCGAAGGATCCGGCGTGAATGCGTGAGCATGTGCACGGAGAAATGTGGAGCTCTCTCTTTCTCTCTCTCTCTCTCTCTCTCTCTGTTGGGCGCGCACGGAGTCTTTCGCTTGTTAATCGCGGGACGTCTCAGCCTCTTTCGTTCCTGGGAGACGATCGCGGATGTAACCGAGGACCAGGGAGAGAAGCGTCGGGGAACACTCGGATAACGTAACAGCGGCGATTCAAGATATGGAACTAGCTGTAAATTAACCACACACCACGACCTAGTATTCGTGTCCACAAAGCCATCTCTCTGAAACGCTATACGATAAGGATGCGACAGAGAACCCTCTCTCTTCCACCCCCTCTCTTTTTCTCCTCCACCGACCAATACCGTTTTATTTGGGAGCCGCGTCTCTCCCTCATTCCCAAGAGAGGGTTGTCGATTGAAAATGGAGGAACTTGGGAGAAAAGTTTGCCAGGGGTAACGGGAGCGCGTGGCATCGCGTAGGACAAAGAGCTCGGCAGAACGAATGGATCCTGGAAGATTCAGAGGGATGTCCGCGCTGCTCTATCTTCCGGGATCACGATACCAGATTGGAGATGACAGTCGAAGGAGGTAAGACGCGACGAGGATTCGAGTCGCTCGGGACTAGCTGTAAATTAACCGCACACCAGGATCCGGAGTCTACGTAGCTCGCAAGCTGTGTTCATGACTATGTTCTTTCTCTTCTGCTCCTTTCTCTCTCTCTCTCTCTTTCTCCGTGTCCTGCGCAACGCACGTATCATCGCGCGAAGACGGCTGGCACGAGTTGAGCCTCCATTCTAGATCGCCGATTCCACACCCAACCCAACGCCTACGTTACCTTAGAATCGCGCGAGTGTGCGTGCACACGTGAAAGAGAGGCGAAGCGTACTACGTTTCTCGCTTCTAATGTATGCGCGCTCTCTATGCGTGTAACTTCTCTATCTCTATCATAGGCTCTTTCGCTAGCTTGGATCGCTCGAGATCGTTTCCTTTCGCGATGCATGCAAACCAGCTCGCAATCCTCCCAAGCACTGTGGTTAATGTCCCGTTTGATTGGTCGACGATTCAACGCTGTTCGATCCCGGTGAATGATCCATCCAGCGATCGGTGATCAAGGTCAGCCCTGATCCATCGACTCGTTTTTCCCTCGAAGGATTTTCACTGAAACGTCTTAATCGAGATCCCCGGCTGCACGTAGACGGATAAATCGTTGACAAATCAGTCGGCGACGAAGCGATCGGCGTTATTCGCGCATGATCATCCCCGATGTGGAGCAACGAGATCTCCTCATCATCGCGTATTACGCAACGTTTTCAAGAGCGGATGCTCCAATGGGATTTGCGCGTAAGGAAAACGCATCGAACGACCAATAATCAATTTTAATCGCGATTACTTTAATCGGACGAGTTTGCGTCAATCGATAGAGGCCATTTGAAATATCTCGTGAAACGAAACGGCCCCATCGTCTCGGTTAGAGGGTTATTAACGAGCGGATAACGCGATAATCGCTCGAACGAGGAAAAAAGCAGCTGCAATTATGCGTTAATGGCCAAATTTCATGCGATCCCGGTCATACTCGAGCGGCGGAGAAATCGAAATTCGATCCTCCGTAAACAAAGTGTGGCGGAAGAAGATGACGGGGGAGACGCGATCGAGGTCGGGACCACGGGGAAAAATCGGAGCGTGCATCGCGATTAGAGTAAAATGCACGGGGGCAAAAGAGCGGAGAGCAGGGGAAAAATCCGAGGAAGGCGACGATCGGCATCGCGGCGCTGGCATTGATAAACTGTTTTACCGACATTTTTCGCGAGAGCTCGCGGTAATGGCGGCGGAGTGTCCGAGAAATCGTTCGTTGTTCGTTATAAAAGCGAGCGGTTAGCGGTCCGAAGCTGTCAATCTCGAATCGCGCGGTACCAACACCAGCGCGCCGCCGTTACTCTTACCGTCACTGCGGCACTCGCGCGGGGATATTGGCATTGACTGCAGCGGCGCAACAGCAATCTCTGTACACACTGGTACAGTTGCCATTATCGGTAGCAACGTCAGCGCACACCGACATTAGAATCGCGCCTAGTGCTCGGTAATAAGACGAGAATTTCGAAGGCGTCCCAATGACAGCGCTGCGCCATAAAAACCTGGAAGCAGCATCGTTTCCGATCCTACTACCACTAACGGGAAGATGCTATCCAACCGCGCGCTTCTAAGCTAAGCGAATGCTAATTATTTTCACCGAATGTATCGCACCAGCAAAAACACTGCTTTTCCCTGGAAGAAAAGCGGATTCTTGGCGAGTTCCAGGATCGACGCTGCTCCCCTCCCTCCTACCCTTCCCCGGTCATGAGAGAGTCCACCGTGCGATCGTTACCGAGTTGAAATTTGCGTTATCGGGACGCGACGACGTTACGCGCGGTGGATGCCGCCGTGGTGGTTGCTCGCCGGTAATCGAACCCTTAAATAACAGTACAAGATGATGCGGCGCACCGAGATCGAAAAGCGAAACTAGCGAGACGCGCGCGATCGAGCGCGCACCCACGATGCGCCCGGAGCTTTTCCGCTCGAGTTGCCATCCGCGGATTCCATCGGACCGGCAAAGTCCAGTGATTTTCCTCAGCGGCAATTCGATCGGCGAATCGACTTACCCGAAGTCGAGGAACCAGATCGCACTCGCGATCGTTATTGAGCGATCGACGCAATTGTGCCGATCAGAATTTTTTTTCTCTCTCTCACTTTCTTTTCTTTTATTTGTTAAATACGGTAGCACTTACATTGCGATCCGGTCCATCCTAATTCCCAGCATGATGCACTCGATGACAACGATGCGTCGGGATCCTGACTGGTCCTTGGCTTTCTCCGCTGACGGGAAAGAATCACAGAACACTGTCGTAGTCTCGAAGCTGCTGCTGCTGCTGCTGCTGCTGCTCGAGGCTGTTGTCGAGAGCGAGAGTCAAACGACACAAAGCGCGCGGAACTCGTATCTTCGGGATGCGTTACGCGTTGATAATAAGGAGCACTGGACCTATCAACACCACGGGGTATAACCGCTGCGGAATTCTTCCTAGAACTGATCGGACGAGGAAGGATCGTTGCTAGAATTCCCTCGTTCGAGGATCGGGGATATCTCGAGTGGCGGCACAAGTTCCGATAACCCGCGGATCTTTCTTTCCTCTTTTTCTCTCTGTCTCGCCCCTTTGCTTCCTCGTCCGTTTTTCCAAGGAGAAGCAACGACCTCGTCTAGAATGGGTCCCTCGTTTCTCTCTCTAGTGTTCACGCTAGAATCGCAGTCCGGGTTTTTGCGCGATTTTGTAATTGGCACCGAGGAAGTGATCGCGAGGAGTGCTCCGCAATCGGCGGGAGATTGTGCCGAGGTAACGCGCGTGCCGGCCACCGTCGAAAGGCGAAGGCTAAGGCGAAGGCGATGGCGGGAACAGTCGGATAGTTGTGGCGTTGCACAAGGAAGAAGAGGCCTCTCAGGAGCTGGAGGTGGCGAATGCTCTTAGAGGTTGCGGAGGCGGTGGAGGTGGCGGTGGCGGTGGCGGCGGCGACGGCGGTGGTGGTGGTGGTGGTGGTGGTGGTGATGGTAATGCTGATGGTAGTAGTGGTGGTGGTGGCGGCGGTGGTGGTGCAGGCGGCAGCGGTGGTGGTAGCGAATGGTGGCGGTGGTCGGCAAACCGTGAGAGAGGATGCTCACCGTATGGAGCACTGCGCCGTAATGACATGGTCTAGGAGACGCCACTCAGTTTTGTAATAATCCCAGTAAAAAGTGAATTTCCCGAAGGTGGGGAAACGCGTCCGCGGGCCCAATCGCGGGCCCCACAGTACCGACGCTTGACCAATCAGAGCAAGACATTCCTCTGTGTTGTATCCTTAGCTGCTTCTTCTTCTTCTTCCTCCTCCTCCTCCTCCTCCTCCTCCTCCTGTTTCTCTTCATCTTCATCTCTCTGGACTCTCTCGGTTTCTGTTTGTCCCTCTCCCATCATTATCCTCCGTTTCGTCGAATATGTCTCTTCTCGCCGGCGCCTCTAACCCCACTCGCGTCGTTGGGATTGATAGTAGGATCACGGGGGTGCGTCGTGATGCGTGATGCGAATGCGCGCTGGACTTTGGTCGCTCGGAAAGGAAAATGGAGGAGGGCGGTGGATGGATGGCGATGAATCCGATGAAATTGGGAAGAAGAGGAAGAAGGAATAGGCAAATACGCGTAGGAAAAAGGTACTCTCTCCAAGTCTCTCGGGTAGCACAAGCTGCTGGCTAGTGGGCAGTACTACTTGGTCATTATTCGATGCAATCCCTTGCTTTATATCGGCAGGGTAATAGAGCAGAAAGTTAAAAGAGAGAGTCGGAATTCTCGGGCTAGGTTCTTTCGTGGCGCGCAGTAAAAAGGGCTATTGTTCAGCAGGAACTACTGTCGCTGCGCGGAGCGGAGCGTTTCCGCGAAGATTCCGCTTCGCACTCGTGTAACGGCATCACTCGCATCCTACAGGGAAATTGACGGAATGCCTCGCAGAATTTCCGTAGTACTTTCTGCGCACTTTCCGCGTAGGATTGAGCATAAGAAGGAACGACTTTCCAAAGCCACGCTCTTACCTGGTCAGCTTTTTACACCGTTGCATTCCTGCTCCGTCCCGTTGTCCGCTCCATTTTACTTGATTTTTCCTCACGTGGAATTAATACCGAATCCAGGAATCTGACCGAGTCTCGCGTCTCGGAAAGAAAAGTGTTGCACGACGACAACGACGACGACGACGACGACGACGACGAAGACGACGGGGCTTTCGGTAAAAAGGAAGAAGAAGAGCGAACGACGACACGTTCGATCCACGCTAGAGGCACGATCGTTCGACAGGATCATTAAACATCATCGTCCTCTCGCGCAAAAAGCAATGAAAATTGTCCTCGACGCTTTAAATGATATTCGGTTCCTTCGTACCGATCGGCCGCGGGGGGAGCTTCTTTCATGTGGTTATGTAGGAAGCCGTTTTCTGCTGAGAAAACAGCGAGCGGTTGTAACGGGATAAACACGTAGAGGAAAATTGTCGAAATTGACGGCAGTATATAGCAGAGCAGTGCGTTGATCTGGAGTTCCGCGCCGAGCATTTTCGCCTACGTCCAAGGAGAAGAGCACGCGCGCGAGCTCGCGCGCGGGATGCGGCAGAATCGAGAAAGAAGAAGAAGAAGAAGAGACGAGACCAAGGGGTTCCGGGTTCGATTCCCAGGCCTGCTTCGAGGAACGGTGCTTCCTCCACCATCCGATCTAGATTGAGACTCTGGAATAGGAATGGCTTCGGCAGGAACCCGAGGTAGTAGCAATAAATTATTATTGGCAGGATGATTTCAGAGGGGGTCAAGAGTCAAACTGGCCGAATGTTGTGTAGCCAGGCGAGAGAATCCTAGAAAGGCGTGAATGGGTGTCTAGTCGTTAGTCGGGGATAACTTTATTAACCCGTAGGATCCTAGTCGGAAATGCTACTACCTACTACTTGCTGCAGCTACCGAGCAAGCGAGCAAACATCCAGCAGCGGCAGCCACCCTTCCTTCTCATTCGACTCCTCTGTATCGTCGAGGAGACACCGTGTATGTAAGAATGGAGAAGAAGAAGCTTTTCCCTTCCCTTTCTCTCTCTTTACATCGTACGTACGTTCCCTCTGGGATTGTTATCGAGAATTTTCCGGATTCCCTCCCACTTGGACATTCGTGCAGTTTGCGCGATTCTCCACCAACGGAATCTCGCGGAAGAAAAAGGCCCCGTGTGCCGTTTCCTCATGCCTCGGGAAGATAATTCTCAATTTGTAAGCCATGAGACCAACGGGCCTAGTTCTACGCTCGTTCTCTCCCTTATTATTTTCCGCTGAATCGACTAAACGGGACAACGAGGAGAGTTCCTACCTTTTCTACGGGGGTCTCCCTGTAACATCTATGGGATCGATTAAAACCCACGATAGCCCCCGTGACGCTGCACTCCTGCGCCAAGTATAATCTAACAGTACAGCAGCTACTTTCAGCCCCATTGTTCGAGTTATGTGAACTTTCGGAGCCAAAGGACGCAACTCACGATACGCGAATTCGATTGCCAAGCCCCGAACCCTTGACTCTACCCGCTGTCTGTTTCTCTACCTTAACCATCTCTCCCTCTCTGTCTCTCCCTCCGCGTTCGTTTTTAGCTCGCTCAAGAGATACATATCGCTTTATCTATTACCCTTGCAGGACCTTAAACAAATTTTCCTATTGCAAAAATGAGCGATCTCAGTGAAGAGAGACGACAATGTTGCTGCTGGTACACTGGTGATGGTGGTGGTGGTAACCGGAAAAAGATGCTTTGGAATAGTTATAGATGCGTTTCAAAAGATATAATTTTACTCTTACGAGAAAAAGATCTTGTCTACGTGAGAACTTAAGCCGCTGTTTCCTTATAGCGACATTACAGCGTGTTAAAACTATATGAACTTTTGGAACAGACGACTCTCAAGATAGGGATCTGACTCGCGAAGCCAGACTGCCGCGTTAAACAGGCTCCCGGCTCGCGGTTTTCAAGGTGATTCAACGTAGGACGGATTCTAATTGCCTTCCTTCTTTCGCCCAGTGTCACTGCCAATGGAACTTCCCGGAGGAGTAAACGAGCGTTTAGCCATTCGCGCGTTCTACTTCGCATAAAAAATATCTTGTTAAATTTCCGTTAACGGTTGTACTTTTCAAAAGAATCTTCTTGCTCTTTCGTAATGGACGCGAGACGCGAGAGGACGTTGTTGTTTTACTATCGCAGTAATGGGAAACCTATGACTGCTCTCCGAGGATTAATTATCTCCGAGAAACATAATTTATTACGTAAAAGTACATTGAGCGACGTTACACGGTACGCGTTCTCCAGGAACACTTTGATATCCCCATCTAAGTTCCAAGGAGAGACGTGGAAAATCTGACGATCCTTCGTCCACGGCAAATTCCTTGCCGCTGAAAACTTTTGGGACTCTGTCGGGTGTGAGCAGTTTTTTTTTTTTTTTTTTTTTTTTTTTTTTTTTTTTACACCAGGGCAGTTACAAAGTTCGTCAGAAAGCTTCCGGTGCCGCCTTTATTTTCCTGTACCGTTAGATCTCTGGGAAAGCGCCCCATTTCGTAATTTATCCGGCAGAGAGTAGCGTGGTTTTGCGAAAAATAACGAGGGAGAGAGAAGCGCAGCGGTGATGGAAGGAGGAGGATGCAGAGGCTGGTAATCTCGGCGATGGCTAATAAGTCAAAAGCACGTTTCCGTGCTTCGAAAACAAAAGCAGAAATCCCGATGCATATCGTAATGAGTGAGAGATGCTCGAAATCCGCGGTACCAGAGTTAGGGGTTAAAGTAACGTTAGCGTCCAGAGGAGGTTAAGGGAGGAGAGAGGAGATACGTATTGCCGCCGCTGTTCACTCTCGGTGTAATATTTCTCGAGCGACATCAGAGATCGCGCCGGGATACAATTAACTTCGAAAATACAGTCGTCTTGATAGAAGATATGGATCTTCTTCCTCACTTGGAGGAGTCACGGCACATTTAATCGTTGTAAAAATAAACGTCGATTTAGCAAAGTCGAACAGAGTAATTCCCTCCTGGGAAGAGCCGCTTAGAGGATCACGACTCGGAAGCCACGAGAGGGATCTTTAGCGTACGATCGAAAGGGGAGAGGGGGCAACACTCGTACATACCAAAGGAGTTAGATAATCGCCCGGAGCACCCCGGAGGTTACGCCTAGAACCTCGAAGAATCAACTACGCGCGGTGCATACCTCCTCCTGGACTAACTCGCTAACTCGGGAACCAGATATATCATTAAAATATATGCTCGTTCCGCCGAACGAGGAGAGGAGCCCCTTTCAATTACGAATTAACCTTCTTCCTCTGATTATTGTTTGCAGGGATGGCTCTTGCACTTTCCCTCGGTAAATAAAGCCCGCGTGCTTAATTGAAATGCTTTTCGACGGGTTCTTTACTCTCTTCCGTAGCACCACCATCACCAACCGGAGCTTTCAATGTCTAAATCAGAGACAGAGAGTCGAGTCGAAACGGAGAAAGAGAAATAGAAACGGAAGGGGCAGGAAGAGGAAGAAGGTGGCGATCCTCTCGAGGATGAGGAATTGACAAGCCTAACTGTTCCGATCCCTTTTTACGCTTGTCGTTTATCGTTTAATAATAGGAACGGATAGTTTTGGTTTCCCTGAAGCTGCTTTACAAGAAAACTCGCGGTTTTTTCTGGCCGTTGTGGTAAACGGTAGGTAAAAAGGTGTGCTGGTCGTGGCATAGACGGAGGAGATTTCCCTCTTAAGGGCAATTCCGGAGAGTGCACGACTCGGAAGCCGCGAAGAAGAGACTTTAACGTGCGGTTGGTTAGGAGAGAGACGAGGGAGAAGGTTGCTCTCTCTCTCTTTTTCTCCCTGAATAACCGATAATCGACAGGAGCAGTTTGGAACCCGAGGGAAGTGACGGGATCTATGGGTACAGAAGAGAGTAGCTTGTGCTTGGAGCAACAGCAACGCGCGATGGGAAGGGACGTGGTGGAGTGGAGCGGGGGCAAGGACGGTAGTGGCGGCAACGGCAGAAGCTTAACGCCAGCGCGAGGCTTTTAAAACTCAACTATCTATTCGTTCTCGCTAGGAGCCAAGTACACCCGATGCACCGGAGAGCCTGCACTCGTTCGTCTGTCCCTTAACAGCTCATTAACCACGTACAGGCTTAACTGACCCCGTAGCTATACGTAAACTATACCTGCCTGCTTGCTTGCTTGCCTGCCTGCCTGTCTGCCAGCCTGCCAACCAGCCTGCCATCCTCTGCCATCCTCTCTGCCTGCCTACCTACCTACTTGACTCTTGGGATGTGTTGTGTGGTGCTATGCTCATCCATTCCATTCCTCTCGATTCCGTGTATCCTCCTGGCGCATTTGCGCATGGCCACGTCTCAAGTCCTCGACCTTCGAGAGCGAGCGTTCCTGCTACCTTCGGGATTCCTCTTACGTAATTCCGATGAACCCTCGCAGTGAAAACACCTGTGCGATCGACCAAGCTACCCTATCTTACCCCCCCCCCCCCCTCTCCCCCCGGTGCAGGTAAAAGTCTGCTGTACTGGAAAATCACGAGATTTCCACGTAGACTCTCCCTCTCTATCCTTCTCTTTCCGCCGGTAAAATCCATATTCAATGGAAGGGGGAGAGCCCCCTATCCCGACCATTGGGAAACCATCGGGCAATCAAGGCTACGGGAAAAATTACGCGGATCGCTTATTCATCTCAATTATCGCTTTTTGCCTCCACGCTAAAGCCATTAGCGTTTCCATAGAATTACTTTTATCGCTTTATAATTCCTTGGTAAACTTGAGAATACGATCAATACGAGAGAGATGTGTTATTACGATACTTATTGCATATAATTGAAATATTTCAATTTCTTTAGCGACGAGATATATACAGGGCGGATAAAACATTGGATCGTAATTTTATATTTAATTTATGCGGTTAAACGTGATGAGCAATAACCACTAAGGCTAATGATAATTTAGAACCTGACTATGCCTGAAACTCTGTTTTATACTTGTTGGGAGCAAAGTTCACGAGTTTTACAGATCCTGCTAATAACGCTTTTTCCGAGCGAGTCCGATTGCACGGAACTTTCCTCTAATCATCTCCCGTAGATTTTGTAATCTTTTTGGAATAATAGCCCTCTCCCTCGTACGCGAGCGAGCGAGCGAGCGCGCGGTAGTAATGACTTTGATACTTATGCAGGAAGGTTCCTGAAAGAAGATTTTTCACTTCCTAATCTTCTTCGTTAGAGCGAAGAGCGCGCGAGGTATACGTGCCGCTGGTATAGAAATATCTGCCGGTTACTTCATTATTAGCTATTCTAGATCGTATCGGTGGCACGCCGTGTTAAGATTTTACGCGGTATAACTAAAATATCATAATATATATGATGGAAATCTTTCTTTCGAGAAGAAAATTCAAGGAGGGTATCTTCGCACGACTCCAATACCGTTAACCATCTTCTTTACCATGCAAATGCGTAACGCGGAAGAAACAATGAAAGAAGAATTTTTCGATGCCTCGCTCGAGATAACGCTCTCCTCGAAGTAGTCACATACGAATTAAAATTCGTAGGGCGAAGACTCCATTCATTCGCGATGGCTCTTATTACTAGCTCTCCATACAAGTTTCCCTTAATTCGCAAAGTCCGCGGGGTACTTTGCATGGTCCCGCGATGATATGCGATCGATCTCCGTGAAGAAGAATGAGAATTACGGGGGATGGTTTATGGGTCGTCGTAAACTTTAACTGCCGATTCAAAGAAACATTAGTACTTCCTCCGTCCGCAGGAAGTATCACTCATAGCTCGATCACATTCTCCTTGGGTAGAATCGCTTGGCGACAAGACGCTACTTTCGCACGGGGCTAGAAAAACCGTTACGACGGACGCTCGTCTTGCGAAACGTACAATGGGGAAGGGCGAGGATGGGAGGTTGCAACGGATCGTCGATGAATAAGGATCAAAGTAATGGACGAGGGAGTGAACGGTCACGCGATCTCGCGCTACGTCAGAGTGTTTGACTGCTGGACTGCTGGACTGATCGTTCTTCGAAGATCGCGAAACGATCGTGCTTTCTCACCGCCCCCAAAGCGCAAATTAGCGCGAGCAAGCGAGAATCCAATCCCTACGGGTCTTCTTCTATTCTACCCATCCGGAGGAAACGCGAACGGACGAACAACGAGAGAAGGGACCACATCCACCGTAGAAAATGTTGCTGCTGCTGCTACTTAGCGATTCTTCCCGATTCAAAAGAAATCACTCGCAAACACTCGTCGTCGCTCCCAACATTCTCTCGACGGAGGATTAAGCGATAAAATTAATTCGACAGCTGTCAAACCGCAAACCTCGATCCACAACTTCCCTTTTAGCAGGTTCCGTTTAATTTCGACTTTTCTAGGAGAAAGAAAGAAAAAGATCGCTCGGGGGGAGCGTATAATTAAATCCGGATAAGATCCGCCCACCGCAGAGAGTCGCTCCTCATTTTCTGCTGTTTTCTTTTCCATTGGGCCAGTAATCGATCCTCACCGCATCCGCTCCAGCCGAGAAACTGCAAGGAGCTAAGAAAAGAGGGTAGGGAGGGAGGGAGAGAGAGAGAGAGAGAATATGCAAGGTCAAATAGCGTAAACAAGAGACACGACCGAAGAAGAGAAGGGTAAGCTGAAAGCGATTTGAAAAAAATCTGATGAAATTATCGGGCCGATTGCCAAGAGTGCGAATTAGCGATAAAAAGAGGGCTTAAACAAATCCCCCGCGAGAAGAAGGAAGAACTTTCCTCGCTCGCAGACGTCGACGCGAGTAAAGAGGAAAAAGAAAAGGGAGAGGGAGAGGAGAGAGAAGAGCGAAGAGCGAAACGGAGGAAAGGAGAAAAAGGGGTAGGCAAACCAAGCGGGAGAGACGCATAATGCGAATGCAACGATGATCTCGACGGATTCGTGGGAGAACTAAGCCGATTTCATGGTTGTTTACTGTCACGGTTCGGTCGTCTCTCATCTCGTCTCCCTTTGTTATTTTCTTGGGCCGCGTGCTAATTGCATTAGCGCGGTAATGTTTCCCCGAGCAGGTACATTAGCCTTGGTAACCTTCGAACGACATATTCCTCCATATGCTCGTACACGAGTCTTCGGCATAAAGGCCATTATCGGTAGATCGATCGATCGATCGATCAATCGATCGCTGGATCGACGATTCGATCGGCCGATCGACAGATGGAGAACGCGCGGAGGAACCGGAGAGCCAGCCACAACGGATTCTATGAAGCGATAACTCCTGCGAGCCTGGACCACGCGATTCCGCCGATATGTTCGCCATACATCTATCCATCTGAATTACGGATCGGATCGGCTCGGATCGGCCAGAGACGACGAATCCCGTAATCTTCGATATCTCGCTAATTGCGGGCTGCCATGGGGGCTGGGGGAGGTGGAGACCTAATGAGGAGAATGGGGAGGAACGTCCTTGAGCGTGGAGCGCGCATAATAACCGCATCCCGCCGCCCGAGTCTCCTACCCATTAGGCCTGCTTAATTCCGAGAGCAATGGAGAAAAGTGAATAATTTCAATGGTGTCTGCGCCGAAATGAAAAAATCGATCGATTTTTACCTGCGAGATTTCACGGCTAGATAGATATTTTCGATATAATAGCGATAATGGTGCGGCGATGGTGGTAGAAAAATATAGCCGATAAAAAGCGATGGCGGCTGTGGGTGATTCATTATGCTGTCAATAAGAAGAGAGGAGGAGAGAGCTTTGTATTCGGGGCGGTCGGACAAAGCACAGCGTAGTCTAGCGTGACGATATCTGCGTGCGGATATCGAGAATACTGGGCGGTCATGCCGATTTCCTAGGAGCGTTCGTTGATCCGACGCGACGACGAGAACGTAACGTCCCTGAGGACCAGGGTCAGCGCGCGGTCTGGGGCCGAGACATTTCATTGCACCACGGATCAATCGATCGACGATTTACCTCGGTTCCCACTCCGCGATCCGAGTGCTGCTCTCTCACAGAGAGCTTTCCGACTCTTCTCGACGACGGGGTCCCCCAGTCCCAGGAGGAGAAGTAGCGGCAGCGGGCAGCGGCAACCAGGAGGACTCCCCGGGTAAGCTGCCCGCTGTCATCTCACGCTCCGACACTCTGCGGTCAGCCGCGGCAGCCGATTCCTCTGATTGCCACGATTGCTGGCCCTCGGCATATAATTCTTCATCGACTCTCCTACCCAATGGGGCTTCTCCCTGCACTTGTGCACTTAATGATTCCTTCTCTACTCCTCTCTGTGCCTCTCCACCACCTAACAATCCGAAGGACGTAAATGTACAGATCAAATAGATTTTAAACGACCCTGATTTACCCTCCCTTCCCACCCGTCTATTTGCCCTACGTGTAAGCGCATATACGCACACGTAGCCAAGCACGCGTGTTGCCGTGCAACCGCTTACTCAAGTCCGCAGACCCACAATTTTCTTAAAGCTTAAACTACCGTTTCGGAATTTCCTAACTATCCCCCTCTGGATACGTGTGTGGTGTCTTCGAAGTCTACGGAGAGAGAGAGAGAGAGAGACACGATGTACGTGTCTCGTCTATCTTTTTAGGTTACATGTGCGTACGCGCGTGCGAATCTCCCTTAATTGGTCTAACACGTTCATTCGGTGATGAATGATACGACAAGAGAGACTCCGTAGTGTTATTTGATTAACAAGAAGAGGAACGACAGTGGCGTCGTTGGATTGAAATGATTTTGCGGACGTGAAAAGTGAATAGGTGAGAAAGTCATTGCTCTCTTCAACTCTTTATCAGATCCGCATTAAGCACCGTATATCTCTTTGTCGTTTATCATCGGCATCTTAAATAAGTTTTAACGCTCTTCCTCCTTTATGCTGGCGTGAGAATGAAAACTGAAAGTACAGCTTCTGTAATCTGGATGAATAAATTATTTTCGAGAAGAGAGAGAGAGAGAAAGAGATGGAGCGGGGGAGTAGGAATCGTTGAAATGCCAATCCCTCAAAATTAGGTCAAAAATCAAGGGAGTCTTATCTTTGCGGCCGTTAGCCTAAGTTTCCGCAAAAAATTGCTGGTCGTTAAGGTGCTAATGGAGATTAGTAAACAAAACTATACAATTATATGTAGGTACTAGTTAAGATATCTAATTGGATAAACAGTTAAACGGTTATGAGAATGCACCGAGTTCTCTCTCTCTCTCTCTCTCTCTCTCTCTCTCCCTCCCTCTTTCGCTGCATCTCTCTCCTCCTTATTAACTGTATATTCATAATTAAAGTCGTTGTTTGATACGATTTCGATTATAATTTAGAGTCACGTGCTTACCTACCAGTTGCCTTGGCTCGGAGAATTACGTTGCACAAATGAAGCGTACAATGCTCGGTTCTTTATGCAACAAGCGACTATTGAAATTTCACCTTTTGTTCAGCAAGGTCAGTTATTTTTCCAAGTGCTACTACCTACCACCCGTGATGCTGCCCGCCTCTGAGGATGCTGCTGCTGCTGCTCCTGCTCCTGCTGTTGCTGCTGTTACTGTTGATCTACAATCAGCACTAACAATCAAGCGACCGCCCATAAATCTTTCAACGTTTACTAGCAAAATCATTTTACGACACACAGAAGCCTCGTAATCGCTCGCTAGAGTCGAACGACCGAAACGCACGGGTCATTCTAATTGCGCAATAAAGAAACGACCAAGTTTTCTTCCGTTGTTTCCTCCCTCTCCCTCAGCTGTTTTCGGCGAAAGCCAGGGATAAGCGCAACACGGGCCCCATAGGAAATCAGACGAAGATCCTGCACGAGTCGCTAGAAATATCTTTCCATTAGAAGGTAGAGGTTTCCGTTAGACCGTAATCCAAGCCCGGCTAAATAAACACTTGAAAATATCGCCCGCCAATTAAATCCTCCGTTCCTCGAGCTCGTTTACGCATATCCATTAAAGACACGCGTCGCTTGAGCCTTCCCCCTGAACACTCCGGACCTCTCTCTCTCTCTCTCTCTCTCTCTCTCTCTCTCTCAGCCAGAAGCAACGGTGCTTGTTAACCTTGAACCAATTATATCCACGAATTATTTCGCGAAGCGCTCGTTCTGCATAGGTGAGTCTCTCCAGGTGCCCCCCGTATCTCTCGCGTCATCCGACGAGCGCTTAACGTCGTGCCCGTTAACATTTCTGGGGACACGTGTGAGAAGTTCCGCAGGAAGTCGCGCGTACCACCTCGTAGCGTGGCCCAAGATTGTCACGGACAATTATCCAGAGGATCAGCCAGAATTCCTCGGTAGAGTGAAACATAAAAGGAGAAGAGGTGGCAGTAAAGCGCATCGAATCGATTCAAACAACGAAAATTCGCTGTCGAAATTCACTGCCGAAGCGCGCGTGGATAATCGTGACGCGACAATCAATGGAAGAGCAATTAGAGTCGCGTTAAAGTGGCAGAAGAAGTTGGCTGATGGTCCCGAGGGAAGAAGGAAGCGTCTCCGAGTATTTTAGTATTTGCCGTCGTCTCGGCGGATAGGCGCTTCTGCCGCCCTACTTTTCGCAATGGCTTAACGACGAGGGCTGCGCTGCTCGAGTTCATTAAGGTGCACACACGCTCTTCCACGCGTTATGATTCATAAGACGTTTCCGAAAGAGCCGAAGATAGGCGATCATCCGGCGTTCGGCGTGCGCAATAAAACAGCGAGTTCCAGAGTCGGATGGAGAGAGAAAGAAATATATATATATATAGAGAGAGAGAGGGAGAGAGACTGCAGAAAAGTTTTTCCGCGCACTACCGTTAGTTCGATAATTCAGTACAACCAACACGACCATCAGCTGACAAGAAGCTTATTAATTGACAAGCGTCGTGAGCCATTAACGCCTGAATTATGCCAAGTCGGACGATAGAAGCGCGTTGCGCTTCACTCCGAAATGCATTCGACGATAATCGGGTGCGCGATTCCTCGGGAACTTTCGAGGCTTTCGAGGACTCGCAATGCGAATCGCCGACGCTGGTTAACGTAATCCGTGTTGCTGCTGCTGCTGTGCTCGACATTGAAAGTTGAAGAGCGGTACTTTAACATTAACGGTGTCTCTCGTAATTAAGAAAATTGTGGGACCTCGCGTGCGAATTGCGCCTTCTGTCACGTGTACGTGCGTTATGCATAGCCGCGCACAGCCACGCATACGCACAACCGGTGCTCACGCGTGTATCAAATGATGGCAAGTCACTGGTAAAACTGCCGGGAGAGAAAGAGGCGATAACAGAGATAGTGGAGAAAGAAGCAAGGGCCTGTGATCGCTCGCGAACAGGCGCACTCGGATTCTGCCTATTATAGTTACCGCGATAAACGCGTGTCGTGTATAAACGTCAAATTTCATCCTCCAGTTCACTTCCACTCTCTCGCTCCGATCTCCGGAGATCCGTCTTGACACTCGTCGATTTTTTTTTTGCTCTCCGTCTCTCTTCCTCTTCGGCCGGGTATTCTCGCGCAATACTGAGCAGCCAATTGTGTGGAATAGCCGTGAGAAGAAAGAAATGCTAAATGAGACCTCCTCCTAGGACAGCGGTACACCGAGATTAAGATAGAATCCTTCGCTGAACGGGCTAATTATCGGTATACCGGCGAGTTTATCAAACGTTTAACTCGTTCCCACAAGGGAGAACCGCTCTCCGTCGCCGTGTCGTTCGATGAAATTTATGAACTCGGTAATGAAACCCGCATAATTAGTTAATTTCAGCCATATTCCGCGGCCGGTCGAGCACCGCCACTATTCGCTCGTGTGTATATAGTCGTCGGGGCTGTTGAGAGAGAGAGAGAGAGAGAGAGAGGACGACTCTCAAATTCCACTTGGTGAATTTATTTCCACGGAGCTCTGGCCAAACCTTCTCCTCCTCCACCTCCGTAAAACGGGAATCCCAACGCCAACTTGCGATTGGATGCAAGAACGGAATTCGCGTACTTTAACGATCGAATGAAAGAGCCAAGGAATAATTGCACTTTGTTAATCCGCGCATCATCCGACTCTGGCCGAGACCCTGGCCCCGGCCCGGTCGATCCCGCTGGTTTTGGTCGAGAAACGCGATGGCCCAATTCGATCAACTGTCGCGGTCTGGGACAATGCTTCGGAAGACGGACAACCGCTTGTCATCTCGGAAAACGATTTTCTCCTCGCTAATCAGAATGCCTCGCGTAACGGCTTCGACTTCCGTGACGCCGTCGCGAAACGTTCCAGCTGCACTAGCCAGGATCGAAAGATCCCCCCCAATTCTTCGAATGACTACGATAATTAGCCAATTGTCTCTCCGGGACCAGGTTCCGCTTATTAAAGAGGTCGCGGGGGGATAACGTTAATTCGATCACTCTCGCGTTTCGCTCGGCTTCCCGTCGCTCGAAAGCGATGACATCACGGGAACACCATGCGACCTTGCTCCAAGACCGCTCGAATCAAAGTACCTTAACCAGGGTCAGTTTCGTCTTTTCGGTTAGGTCCGACCGTGCTTCTTTTTGCCTCGAAGGAGGTAGAGTCGCGTGGCGACAGCGCGGGCGGCCTCCAGATCGTTGAACCGTGAAGAAGATAGGCGATGGCGATGGCGGTGCGGTGGTGCAGCGCACTCTTCTCCTCCGTGTGTGATCACGCAGAGGACGATAATTGCGCTCGGTGATATATATTCCGATGGTCGCGCGCTACGGGTTCCTGGTCCGCGAGGCATTGTGAGACTCCGCTTGTGACGGACGAGCAGCGGTGTGACCCTCTCTCCCCCGGAAGATTCCGATTGGACACGCCTGGCCCTCCGGCTCGGCTCTTTGCGTCCCCTCGTCGTCATCGTCCTTCGCCATTCCTAGCGAATCTGGCGATGAAGACGCGATCGCACGGAAGTCTCGAGGTCCAAATAACAGATGCCACGCAAACTGTCAACGCGCGGCTCGTGATTTCTGCGATGACTCTCGCGATTTGCGGAACACCCGTGGCGGGGGGTGGGGGGGCACCGGAACTTCCACCTTCTCCGCCGGAACCGATAAGCTATCACGAGGGTGTGCGTGCAAATTTCATCGCGCGTTACACACTCCTCCCTCCCGCGGACTCTGACGAAGATTGCGCCTTCATCGCGTTTTACATGTTTCTAATCGCATGACGCGCTAACGTTTCTGCTGCTCCTGACTCGGATTACTTCCGACGGATGAATTCTCCGGCTTGAAATTCTGACAGATACAAATTGGCCAAGTTCTTGAAATTCCAGCAGGATTTCTTACAGAGTCCGATTAAGAGAGTAGGGAAAAATGCCGCGCTTAGGTAACGCGTGTTCCAGGGTGTTTGTTATATTTTTCCGGGTCATTAGTTTCTCCTTTCGGCTGTTTTCTCGGAGTAATTAATAATCCCCCCTTGATAGAATCACGAGCGGTGCACGATGCTCGCGTTTCATCGAAAGAAAACCTGCCGAGGATCGCGCAATGTATTACGATAGAAAAGCCTGATATTATCCGGGGAGTGGATCGTATATCAATCGCTGACCGCTCAGGAGATCGAAAGAATTCGTATGCACGATAATAACAGGTAAGGCTAGGATAGCGCAGAGTCGAAGACACAAATGACTACGATGATATCCTCCATTGAGCAGAAGCACCGGATCTCAAAAGGTGTGCGCAGTACCTCTACCATCATCCGACAAAGATCCACCGCGTGTTCGCTCTCATTCTCTCGTAGCTCGGACCCTTATCTCCTGCTCTGTACTCTTTCGTACTTAACGGTTCGGATAAAAAGAAAAAAACGCCATGACGAAGACCCTCCATTTGCTCAAGGTAGTAAGCCTGAAACGGAGAGACCCAATTTGAACTTTAACACTCGGCTGAGTTCGCGCAAAAAACCCATTCGGATCCTGCAAAGACAATATTGCGCAAGAGTGTGGCAATCTCTCTCGTGCGATAACTGTTCTCGTTCGATAAGGTTCTGAACGAAGAGAAATAGATAAAAAATATTTTAACGATGCTCGATATATATAAAGTAATAAAATAATACAGTTGCGAGGAGAGAGGTAACAGTTATTTACAATAATTAATTATCCGTTTCTTCGTTCACGATATGAAATGCAGATGACTCGGTCATTGCACGAGTCTTGCAATATCTCGTCCAGTCTGGACCGGAACATTTGCAGGTTATCATATTCTCGTCCGATAAACGGTTTTTCATCGCGGAATTTGCAGCTGTCTTCTTCGCAGTAGCAACAGCAGCAGCAGCAGCACCACCATCACTACCTTCCGATTCAGTGAGCATGTCCGACTCGGACGATTCAAGAACGGCATCGTGAATCCCAAAATAATCTTGTGCCTGATACGCCAAGTCCAGATGAAAATTATGCTTGAATTCTTCGAAGGCGATCCACATCTCGTGGAACTTTTCATCCATTCTTCTCAGTAGCTCGTCCCGTTGTGCCTGGAACTCCGGTTTCAGGATCTGTACAATTTTGTAGAAATCCACAGTAGTACCGTTCTCATCATCTTCGGTAAACTTGCAATCCCGATCTGTTCTCTGAACTGCTGCCTCCACCTCTTCCTCCTCCTCCTCCTCTTGTTCCTCCTTCTGATTCTTACCCGCTACACGAGTCTCGCTCTGCCACTCATTTGGTTTACGCGACCTTGACAGAAGAATACACTTAGCGCGTTCTCCATTCTGATTTATTCTTCGATTACGCGAAAATCAAGCAAATTCCCTCGAGGGGAACCACCAATCCTCTAACTCTAAAATTCCCTCCGATGGTATTATGTTTGCCAAGAGTTGCGTAAGTCCTCTCCCTCCCTCTCTCTCTCTCTCTCTCTCTCTCTTACTTGTATCCTGTGAAATCTAACAGCTTTCGTAATGGAGTTATTGTAATATCTTACCTTGATATAACACGCTTCCGAAGTCCATTCACGGTATTCTCAAATAACTTTGCTATTGCATTCTTTAATCTTTCCTCCCATGCGTCCATTTGCTGTTGAAACCCTAAGTAAGAGTTTTCGCTTCTTCCCTCCAGGTGTTCGAGATGCTGCTGCATTTTTTCACAGATTCTCTTGAGATTTTCAACCTCAACTTTTCGTCTGTGTCTTTCTTTCTTAATTAACTCGATAGTCCTCCTAGATTCTTCTATCTGCACGTTCTTCATGCTTCGTCGTAGCTTTTCGAAATTTTCCTGAAGAAGAGAGAGAGAGAGAGAGAAAAGATTAACCAATGACTTATATTGACGAATAGCTTGTGAATACGACACCTGAGAATACAGATCTACGATTCGAATAATCTCGCAGCTGATTCTTTTTCTCTCATTATATTGCCACTTTAGCATTTGTGCTTTGATTTTATTTTCTACGTTCCTTCTCCATACGCGAAAACCACATTTTAAATCCTCTTGTGCTTTCAAGCATCTTTCATGATTTTGCAATGCGCACTGTCGATATTGAAACTTATCGAGATTTAATTGACGTTCTATGGACATTATTTTCGCATGAAATTCTGTTAATTTTCGTTTCATCCAATTGAACGAACTCCACAAAGATTTACTGTCGCGTTGACTTGGTTGAGCATCATCGTTATCACCAGAAGCTTCCGGTTCTGATAAAATGAATTTGCACGATATATCGAAAAATTGTGTTTTTCCGTTTCACCGAAGAAATATAAGTAACGAGTATAATAATGGAAATCGAACCTGATTTTAACCGGTTAAGCAAGTCATCGTCTCTCATTCTACGACGAAAATAATTTCGTTCACTGGTTTCCTTATCATCGGAACTACTTTCTTCCATTGAAGTATTTTTACTGTTTTTCAAATTATCCGATCGAAATGTAGAGTTCTGTTCTAATTCAGTTTCAATTTCTTCTGGAGGATGCGCTTGATTCTTTTCAAGATCTTGAATCATCTTCTGGTATTCGTCACAGAGCGGAAGACTCGTGTGATAATTAACCCCTGCCTCGCTGCCGACATAATCGTTGCAAGTGGCTCTGGACGAGATCAAAGACTCGCGCTCTTCTTCGATAGGCCATAAATTGTATTCTCTCAAATTTTCATCGCAGATTTTCACGTTGTCGTCATTCTTCGCTTTTTCTTCTCCCTCACCATCTACGACGACGATCATAGAGCATAAATAATAAACACTTAATAATAATCAAATCATTACAGGGTTCTCGCTCGTGTAAGAAGTTCCTGCAGTTTTTCCTGCAACAGTATTATATGCGTATACATGCAAGTCACGAAAACTTGTTTAGTTGGAAAATGCAGGTATGAGTAAATTAATAATAGAATCACGTTGATAGAGGTTCGCTAGAAAGAAAAAGGAGGACGCAGAATAGCGCGGAATAGTGCAGACTAACCCATGTCAGCAAAGCTGAAGATTAATCAGCCGCGACCTTCGAGAAACGGGATTTGTTCTACCGGAAGTGAATTTCGTTTGTCGAGTCTCCTTCCACCACGGCATTACTTGCGTCGACAATGAGAGTTGGGTAAATCGAAAAGTTTCTTCCTATCGGTCGAAATCGCGTGTGGAACAGAAAGCAGGGTTGCTAAAGTGCAAGAAGAAGCCTAATGGAGCCGTTCTCGGGCGGTGGGCAATTTTCAATCTCGCTGACTCGCGTGCGGAAGTAGCTTTCCCACCTTCGTGCCAGAATTGAAACGTCCACTGAGCGATTCACCGGGCACTTGCCACCACCGCATTTGGCATGGTCAGCTGTGCTATTGCAAACAGGTATCGCTTGAGAAACAAGTTTCTGTGATAAGAATTTCACGAAAAGTCGGAAAAAAGGCCCTCAAAGTTATTGATAAAAAACCATCTAGGTCATAGGCCAAAAAATAATTCAATGCTTTTCTATTCTACACAGTAACAGATATCCTTCATTTTTTACATTTATAAAGTAACAATTTTTCCTGCGAATTCTTTGATAAAAAAAAGCGATACACTATAGACTTCATTATTATTAATTAAGGTTATAATATCTTGCGCTATTGAAATTAACTCGTTCCACGTTCCGTAGTGTCATTCGTACTTACCCGGAGTGAGAGATTTACTGTAAATTTCGACTTATCCTCGTTTTACAGTGTCCATAGAATGATTAAATTTTAGGCGTCTTGTGCTATTAGTTTAAACATTGACGACTGACATGCCGAGGTTAAAAATTTATTTCAATACAAAAATAGATGAATCCTCTAAAGAATTGAATCAATTAACCATGAATATAGTCTCTGATTTTTGAATACTGAGGAGGTGGAAAGAAGAGGCGTGTGTGTGTGTGTGGGGGGGGGGGGGGAGGCAAGGAGGAAGGGAATTTTCAAGAAAGTGCCGACTCGATATTAGAAGATGCGAAAGAATGAAGAGGAACGGTAAGGAAGAAGGATTCACACGGTGCATTACAGGCATAGCGGTCCTAGCGGTAGATACTCGCGGATAATACGCTTATTTACATAGGTAGTCTCATAAATGAAAAGCAATGCAGTACAGGTCGCACATTGCACGTTGCACCCAGTCAAGTATCTAGGTAAGTGGATGCGGTGCCTTCGTGAAAGTGTTTAACCCTTTGTACAGCCGGGGACAGATACGAAGTTCCTATCACCACGCGCGTTGGGATGCGTCGTGCCAAAGAGCGAGAAGGAATGATTTTTCTGCTTTCGTTAGCTATACTCTAAGTTCAGGTAGAGACTGCTTCATTGCCGGTCAGTGTATCTACGCACGTTACGATTAGTCGCAGCATCTTATTTTCGAGCCTCCGCAGAAATTGGCTCTTCTGCACGGCGCCTGAGTACCGTAACGCGAACAATTACCGCGCCAATACTGTGCATTGTACGGTACCTCGCGAGTGAAATGTCCGTCATTTATGATAATACGCGCCCTGCGAGATGCAGTATCTGCTCTCTGCCTCGTGAACTCTGTCCCATGTCGAAAGAATTATCGCTGCTAGCACTCGTCTAGCCCCATTCGTTAGTCAATCGGT